>CAWUFW010012061.1:0-567807 GCA_963921515.1 Calotriton arnoldi | reverse complement strand
AATTTTATAAGGCGCTCAGCTACCCGGAGGTTTCCCGGCGCCATCGGACCGTCGCAAGCAGAGAAAGAAAACATTATTGGTTAAATAGCCATGTCTTAAGACTTTTTCGGAAGTTCTTATGGTTGATTTCATGCCGAAGTGGCATAGGGAGCGAATTCCATAATAGGGGGGCTAGGTAGGAAAAAGACCGGCCACCCATACGCGATCTTTTGATCCTAGGGACTGAAAACTTGGCCTGAGTGAAGGATCGTAGATGACGTGTTGGAAGGTAGGGATGGACTAAGGCATTCAGATACTGCGGTGCAGTGCCCATTTTGATTTTATGCATATAACACAGGGCCTTGAATTTAATGCGGCTCTCTATCCTCAGCCAATGCAGGTCGAGGAGGGAGCCTGATATGGAAGCTTTTCTAGGCACCTGGCAAAGCAGTCTTGCCGCCGAGTTCTGTACTACCTGAAGCTTTCGAACCACCTCCTTGTTGGCTCCCAAATACAGGACGTTGCCGTAGTCCAGTCTAGATGTAATCAGGGACTGGCCCACAGTTCTTTGGGTGGAACTAGGCAACATCCATAGTATTTTTTTGAGCCATTTTAGGACGGTGAAACAGGTTGCGGCGACCCTGACTGCTTGCTGCCTCATTGACAACTGGTCGTCAATGATTATGCCTAGATTGCGAACCATTTGTAGCGGCTGGGGAAGATCACCCATTTGGGGGGGCCAATGTCGTGGGCCCCAAAGATCTTTATTTTTTCCGAGGATTAGGACTTCTGTTTTTCCACCGTTTAGTTTTAACATGTTGGTGTGCATCCAACCGGCTATATTTTGCAGTCCTACCTGCAGAGAGGATATCTTAGATGCTTCATTAGTAAAAAGAGAGAAGATTAACTGGGTATCATCAGCATATGAATATATGCATAGCCCTGCCTCTTCCGCTATTGTTGCCAGAGGTCTGACATAGATATTAAATAATAATGGGCTAAGAATAGAACCCTGCGGTACTCCATAAGGGGAAACGTGGGACTTAGAGCTCGCTGACGCTGAGAAGACCTGGAACGTCCGGTCGGTCAGAAAGTCAGCAAGCGATTTGAGTGCTTTCCCAGCAATGCCCACAGATTGAAGAGCTTTAAGTAGGGCATTATGAGACACAGTGTCAAAAGCGGCACTCAAATCAAGCAGTATGAGTGCCACAGTCTCACCTATATCAAGGCGTTGACGCAAAATTTCTGTAACACCTAAAAGCGTGGTTTCTGTAGAGAATCCAGCTCTGAAACCTGATTGTGATGTATGCAAAATGTCTTTGAGAGTCTACAAAAGTCTGCGTAAAAACGACTACATACTTCGTTGTAATCGTTTTCGAGATAGCATTTACCGCGAGGTTATAATGCATCTCTACCTATATGTCTGGTAGTATCACGTACAGCCCGGGAGAATGGTCTCCGAAGACTGCAGAGGGGCCCTGCTCATGCAGGAGCACCCTCTCACGCAAAACCCAGCACCCTGCCTTCAGGATTGTTAAGGCCTGCTATAGGGGTGACTTACAAGGTTTTAAATGTAGTGATACATATAGATATAGTGAACCTATATCAAAAGTAAGTGGCGCAATCACCAACTTACACAGGCTGCAGTAGCAGACCAGAGGTTCCATTTTGCATGGCCTCTCCAGGGTGGCATAATACATGCTTCAGCCCATGGGAGGCCTCTGGGGTACCTATGCCCTTGGTACATGGGAACCATATACTAGGGACTTATAAGGGTACCCCAGTATCCAATCTGGAGTTGTACCAAATTACATATGTTGCAATTTAAGGGAGAAAGCAGATAGGCTGGGGTCCTGAATAGCAGGATCCCAGCCAGACTAGTCAAAACAGTGGGTGCAAAAAGTGGGGGTAACCATAAGAAGCAGATCCTACTTTCCTACAATGCACTTCTCTTGTTTCTTTCTGCACCTCTCTTGCTTCTTTCTGTACCCCTCGTGCCTCTTTCTGCACCCCTCTTCCCTCTCTCTGCACTCCTCTTGCCTCTTTCTGCACCTCTGTTGCTTCTTTCGGCACTTCTTTTGTTTCTTTCTGCACCTCTCTTGCTTCTTTCTGCACCCCTCTTGCTTCTTTCTCCACCCCTCTTCCCTCTTTTTTCATCTCTGTTGCTTCTTTCTGCACTTCTCTTGCCTCTTTCTCCACCCCTCATCCCTATTTCTGCACCTCTGTTGCTTCTTTCTGCACTTCTCTTGCTTATTTCTGTATCCCTCATGCCTCTTTCTGCCACCCTTTTCCCTCTTTCTGCACCCCTCTTGCCTCTTTCTCCACCCCTCTTCCCTCTTTCTGTACTTCTTTTGTTTCTTTCTGTGCCTCTCTTGCCTCTTTCTGCACTTCTCTTGCTTCTTTCTGCGCCTTTCTTCCTCTTTCTGCACATGTCCTACCTATGTAGGCATAGTTAGAAATTAGCATTTAAAAAACCTTCGAAATTGACTGAAAAAACCAGAGGTTTCAGGGACGTTATAGTTAGGCATTAGCATTTAAAAAACGTTAGAAATTCACTGAAAAACCCACAGGTTTCAGGGACATTATAGTTAGTTGGACATTTCACTCGTATAAAACCAGAGAAATTCGGCCGTTATAGTTAGTAGAGCTAACTATAACTCGCGCCCCTGCAATGCACTGCTGATGACGTCACATATTACATCACTCATGACATGGTCAGTGACATCACTGATGACATCTCAAATGACATCACTGATGACATCATCCAGTGACTGAGTGTTTCTAAAAAGTTCAAGAATGTCATATATATATATATGCCAAGGTGTATTGAAGAATGAGTGGGTGTAGGAGTGTCTGAATGGGTGATTTAGTGGGTGCCTGACTGACTGTATAAGTGAGTAATTAAACGTGTCTTAGTGAATGCTTGGGTGAATGATTAATCTGTGTGAATGTCTGTATTAGTCTGTCAGTTGGTGTGTAAATGCATGGGTTGGTGAGTAGCTACATCAGTGTCTATATGAGCTAATGATTGGTTGTCTGAGTACCTTTATGGGTGCCTGAGTGTCTGTGGGGGTGTGTGTGACTCCCTGCATGGATGTGTGAGTGGGTGATTAACTGGGTGTATGGGTTTATGAGTGCGTGTGTTAGGGACTGTATGGGTGAGTGAGTGTACGTATAGCTGTGTTGGTGAGTGAATGGATGTCTTAATGGTATATGTGTAAGTAACTACATATGTGAAAGGCAGTATATGTGAGTGTTGGAGTATATAAGTGAGTATATGTGACAGTGAGTGATTGTGACAGTGGCTGCATGGATAAGTGTGTGCTTATGTCAGTAATTGTTGAAGAGAGTACGTATATGGTACTATCTGTATGAATAAGTGAGGTGGTGTGTGTGTATGACTGTATAGTTGAGTAAATGGCAGTGTAATTAATTATTTGGGTGACTGACTAGGTGTTTGAGTAACTCTTTGGGTGAGAGGCAGTGTGTGAGTGTCTATATGGGTGTATGAGTGGATATATCAGTGACTGTATTGACGAATGACTGCGTGTATGAGTGACTGTATAGGTTAGTGAGTGGATGTGTGTGTAGACGTATGAATCACTGAGCGGGTATGTACTAACTGCTATTGGTCTGTCTATGGTTTCGATATTGGTAGTCTGTATTTTAGAGTGGGTGTATCAAAGGTTTTATTAGGGTGTGAGGAGGTGCATCAGATGATCACATGGATGATGTCATCGGTGATGTCATCAGTGATGTCATTTGAGATGTCATCAGTGATGTCACTGACCATCTCATGAGTGATGTAATATGTGACGTCATCAGCAGTGCATTGCGGGGGCGCGGGTTATAGTTAGCTCTACTAACTATAACGGCTGAATTTCTTTGGTTTTATACGAGTGAAATGTCCAACTAACTATAACGTCCCTGAAACCTGTGGTTTTTTCAGTGAATCTCTAAGGTTTTTTAAATGCTAATCCCTAACTATAACGTCCCTGAAACCTGTGGTTTTTCAGTGAATATATATATACTGTAGTACCAGATTTCAATTGCTTCAGCACCAGATTGCATGCACAGCAGTTGCCACAGCACTAGATTGCAACCACAGCACCAGATTGCACCCAAAACACTTGCCACAGCACCAGTTATAAACCCACAACACTTTCCTTGGCACTGGATGGCATCCACATAACCAGATATAATCCCACATCACCAGGTATAGTCCCACAACACCAGATATGATCCCCATGGCACAAGATATAAACCCACTGCTTTCTCCTGCTTTTGTCTCGTTTTTTACTGCTTCCATCTTCTTTTGCGCTGTTTTTCTGAGTGCTGTCTCCTGATTTTGCCTAATTTTTTACTGATTTCTCTTTACTTTCCAATGTTTTCTGAGTGCTTTCTTCTGCTTTTGCCTCATTTTATTGCCTTCTCCATCCTCTCCCCATCTCGTTTTTTACTGCTTTCGCCTTCCTTACCCCCTTTTTCTGTGTGCTTTCTCCTGCTTTTTGCATAATTTTTTACTGCTTTCTTTTTCCTTTCAATCGTTTTTCTGAGTGTAAGTAAGTACAATTTATTAAGTGTCTGATTAATAAAAGTCATTACAATATACATTAAACATAAGAACACTCTGGGGCTCATTACGATGTCGGGCAGACACCGTTGCGGATTGGAACCGCCCGACTATAGGTCGGCGGTTCCGACCGCACAATTTGGATGTGACCACCAACATCCACTTTGCAATGGCAGCTTGTGCGGCGGGCAGAGAAGGCCTGCAGCACAAACTGCCATTAAAAAATGGATGTTTTTGAAAATCCCTGCACCGTGTGGCAGGCAACATGCGGTGCCTGGCACACAGTGCAGGGATGTTTAAGTCCCCATAGTGGAGGGCCAGGGGGAAGGGGGCCCTGATAGGGACACCCAAAGTCACCTTCCAACAGCCTTTCCATGTCAGAAAGGCCGTCATGGAAAGGCTGTTGGAAAGTGACATCATAATTAAGGCTCCCTTTTTTCTGTTTTTACTGATTTTTTACAGATAAATACAGGCAGAAAACATTTATTTTCGTGTCTGTATTTATTTTTAAATGCGCATAAAAACGGAAATTGTGTCGCTTTTTGAGTAATTCTAAAAAAATGTCTGCCATGACTGGTAAGCCAATAGCTGTGTGGATTGATAGGTAAGGGGGTTAAAAAAGAAAGGGATTTTAGTAAAGAGGCTTTAACAGCGGTAGATAAATATACACAAGGTTGATACTGAAGTTTGCATATTTTCATACAAGTGCATTGATTTATCTTCAGCCGGTGTTTTCAGCATTGAAACCTGGCAGGCATTCAAGCATGAGTGCATCTTTATCGATTAACTAAATTTGGAAATATACTCATTTCAGCATCATTTTTTCACAAAACCCAAAATAAATATGGATAAATACAGATAAAATTTGCAAAAAATAAATACGGATAAATACAGGAGGAAATGTCCCCAAAAAATGCCTTAAAACCAGGAGCCCTAATCATAATCCGAGCAGCGGAACCGAGGCTGGCTCTGCCATCATTATGGGATTATATGTGTTTCCAACGCCAAGCACAGCGGACGGTCCCTCTGCCTGATGCCTCTGCCCGCGGACTTGAATGGCGTTTGTTGGGCGGACCGCAAATGACGGTCGGTCAGTTGCGGTCCATTTGACATCGTAATTGGGCCCTCTGTGGTGTGTTAATTACAGTTCAATTGGGGTTTCATATCCAAAAAAAACTAAGATAATCATTTATGCAGAAAAGTGGGTATTTAAAATTACTAGGTTGATCCCAATCGATCAAGAAGCATATAGGCATTAATGGCTAACATTGGGCAAGTAGTGCAAGGTATTGCTAAAATGCAACAGTAGTAATATCCCCATAAAAAAAACTATCACTATTCCATTGGTACAAGGTAACATTAAAGTGCATCAATAATCACATCACAGCTAAGATCAGTAAAGGCATAGATATTTCATAAAGTACAAGCAGTACAAAGTCTTGCTAAAAATCCGTCAATAATACTATACCTATTAAAACAGTCACTGTTCAAATAGTGCAAAGTATTTCTGAAGTGCTCCAATAATTACATTGTTACTAAAACATTGAACAGCCTAGATCCTTAAAAGCATAGGCATTTGGCATCGTTTGAGCAGTACAAGGGTTTGGCCATGCGAATTCTACTCCAAGGGATTGCTAAGTCGATTTCAACATATTTTCCACCAGAAATAGGTACTTGATGAGGGAACAAGTCAGAGGGATTGATTTTCTAGACAAGAAGAGAGAAAGGGCTTGTCGGCATGTTCTCACACCAAGGAAAGTAAACAATGGTTTCAACAAGGCACGTCATGCTTACAGTAGACGAGGACAGGCACAAACTATGTGCATAAAAGATTCCTTTGAATAGCCGCATAACTTGCAACAGATTGTTTGCCATTGTTGCACCCATCTGGGCGTACCATCCTTGGGCGGGTACCTACCAAGTCTTAGCTTGAGAAATGCATCCCTCGTTCAAAATGGTATTTGTGATCGTAAATAGGACTGAAGCCAGTGGCGGCTGGTGAGATTTGAAAGAGGTAGGGCGAAAAAAGTTATTGTACTGCACTGCAGCGAGCGAGCGAGGGAGCCCGAACAACCTACGGAGGGTTCGAGGGGGTTCTCCCCCCGAGAAAATTTTGAAAAAAGAGTGGACAAATGGTGCATTTTCAAGCAAATTAGAGAAAGCAGGAAGGTTAATAAAGCAATTGCTAATTGCCTTGCTATTTCCCTGACAAGCAGCATCACACCCCTGTACATCTCCCTTCTATGTTCATTGCCTTGCTATGTCCCTGTCAAACACCAGCACAACCTTGTATGTCTCTCTTCTATGTTCATCGCCTTCCAGGTGTATGCATTAATTTTATAATTTGTATGTGGTTTGCTGGTGTATAAGACTACTCAATAACTATTCCTGTTGTATATCTACAAGGTTATTCTCTGTGTAAGCTTTACTAGTAACTAATTATAAATCTACAATAACTATCGGTTTCTTGCATATAACTATAAGATTACATAAAGACCTCTCAGAGCTACCATGTACATAATTGAACTATTTTACACGAGGCTATCATGACTGCTAAAGTGAAGTACAGCCCACTATTACAACTGCCAGAAACCATTGTTTTTAAATGGAAGCATGGTATCACCAATCACATGAACCTCCAAGTGACCTAATATAGTTGCTCAGAGGGGTTCTGAACTGCACAAGGCGCTAGGCAGATACAGTGTGTTCATTCTTGGGTAGAGTGCCTTCTCTGCTGGTCTGGTAGGAGGTCCTTCTCTGGTACGTTAGCGAACACAAGCGCCTTGTCTTTGCTGCCAGACTGAATAACCCTCTTTGTGGTAAAAAACAAGAGGCTTTTGGGAGCACTTCTCACTGAGAATGCGCTATTTTACACTTGTTGGTCTAGCGTCCTCTATTTTGCCAGTGAATAATTTGCACTTTTAAGAGGATGTTCACATACCTCTTCAAGCCTTCTTGCACCGAAGGAAACCGAAGATCTGTAATCTAAACTCAACTCACTCGACCCCGCTTTGTGAAGCTGGGCAGACAGGAGCGCGCCTTTAATCCTATATTACAGCTCTGCGAGTAAAGTGCGCACTGCTGCGGGTCACACAGGTCTGATTCCCAGAAGTGCTCACTCGGCCCTTCTTCCTCACCGGATTGATACATTGAGCACTACTAAGATAGTAAGAACAGCTACTATTTACAGTGCCATAAAAAGCAAAACTGACGGCTAGGTAGCATTGTGTTTCTCATGCAAAAACAGAAAGCTCCTAGAAATAATCGATGCTAAGCACTACCTACACAGAGCCATAGACGCGCCCACGAACGCCTTGCCAACATTCACTTAGTTACTGAAAACACTACAACGTGAAAGCAAAACAACTAGAAATGGCAAAACGTGGGAATTTGAGTGGAAGCTCGCTAACTGACAATTTGCATTACAACTGACAATTAAACATTGTACAACTGAATACAACGGGGGACGCTGCGATTCAAGAGACTTGTTACACTGACATTTGAGGGGAAAAAAACTTCACAAATAGGAAAATTCATTGACTGGCATGAAAATGTATTTCTGACTCCTAAATAAACAAAGGAGACAAGCTGACCAGTCCCAAGGCAGCATAAACAAGAGAGACTGTAAAACAACAGGTGGACTTCCTGCAGCCCTTGTCTGTGAGCACGACTGAGCAAACTCGGCAGTTAAGCATTTATTTTTTACACGCATTTCCGTTCCTGTAGCGCTAAGCCAGCTTCTGAGCACTTGAACTCGAAGGAAAAGGCGCTGATGAAAGTAGTACGGAGGTAGAAAAATAGTCACTGTGAATTACTTCACAAATCGGTAAATGCAGCCTCCGTCACCCTCCCAAAAGCTACGCAGCCCTTCATCCTTGCTGCGCCACCTCCACGGACCCTCCGGAGCGCCAGTCTGTCTCACACATGTGCTCCAGGCTTTTCACGAGCACACGTGGACCCCCCCCCAACATAGCACTAGGTGCTTTACAAAGAAAGTGGCACGTATGACCTGACACGTGGCTGACTACGTGCCCAGCCCGTCCAGCCTTTTAGCTAGGACCGTCCTCACCCTGAGAGGTGACCGACTCTCATCCAGCCCCGCCAGCTCTTCCTTTGTAATCATTGGCCATGGCCAGCCGCTTCTGACCACAGGGGTTTTTGTAGCCTGAACTTGGAGTCCACTGAGGTGAGAGGAGAGTGAAATGAAAGCGATTGTTGGTCTTAGAAAGGAGTTGAGTGCAGCGTTTTCCTTCCCTTACCGTAAAACCTTCATGTTAGGTCCCCTGGGAAGGACGGCTCTGTAGAGTTAGTCCCTTTTCCAGTCGCGGCCGGTGGAACATGGCAGTCACGGGTAGGGGTCACGGGGGGGGTTAATTTAAAAAAATAAAAACTTACCTTACCGGGACCTGAGTCCCGCGCCGCCTCAGCTCCTGGCAGTGGCGGGGTCCCAACAGGAAGAAGCCACAGGCAGCCTCCCCCCCTCCCCTAAGCCAATCACAACGCTGCAATGGAAGCGTTGTGATTGGTGAGGCGCAGGAAAGAGCGCCCCAGCCGGGCCATTTTCTCTATGTAGGCTGCATGCAGCAGCCTACATAGAGAAAAAGGGAGAGTTCGCATGACTGAGTTGGTCGGCCCTGGGGCCGACCAAGCAGTCAGTACCCACAACAGTGGGCAAGCCACTCCCCCCTGCCCTCGAGCAGGACCGCCCACCCGCCCGCCCACAACCAGGCACTCCAGGCACTTCTGCTTTCTCGCAGTGCGAGAAGCGGAAACATAAAATGGTAGTTTTACCATTTTATGTTTCTGATTCTCGCAGTGCGAGAAAGCAGTGGGGCGACGCCCCCACGCCCCTATGGAGGAGCCGCCACTGACTGAAGCTCAAGTTTGTCAAATGAATCAATAACAGTCCAGGCATGCCTTTTTGCTGTTAAGGCCTCTTTGTCTTTTGTAAAAGATAAAACATTTGCTGCTCGATTTAACATGATCTTAAAGGTGTCTTTAGTAATTGTCGTGACAAAGCACTCAGATAAATATGATCTCCAGACACTCATAAAATCTTGATTCATAAGTTCTTGCCAACACAGATTGGATAAGGATTCAGAATCAGAAAAAAGCAGGATATGTAATCTTTTTAAAAAGGCAGACTGTCTTACTAATTTTTGGCTCAGTGGGCCGAATTCCATCGGAATTTCAGCGGAAGTCATCAGAATCCTGAAGGTGGATTTGTAGGATTTGATTTGTAGTTGGTCCAGTAATTTGGCATCAACACCTCAGAAAATTATTGATCCGTAATCTAATGCTGGTACTAACTTGGTCTTCATGATTTTTAACAGATGTTTATGGCTAGGACAGGATAGTTTATCACGTAAGGTTTTAAAAGTGCAAATTCGGGAGGCAGTTTTTGTTCTCACGGTGTTAAAGTGGCCTCTGAACGATATTCTGTCATCAAATGTGATTCCTAAGTATTTGTAGGACCTGACTGTTCTCCATTACCATTCTGCCAACATTCCATATTCGGGATTTTGGTCTAGAACACCCTGTTATCATTATTTTTTATTTTTTTTATTTTCATCTTTAGCTGGTTAGCTGTTATATATTTATCAAAGGGCTCAAGTAACTGTTGAAGGCCTATTGGAGTGTGGCTAAGTAGGATGGTGTTGTTGGCATATTGTAAATATTTATATTATATCCTGCAAGGTTAGGTGAGTGTGAATTTACTTTATGCAAATACAGAGGTACGTCAGCCATGAAGAGATTAAAAAGATATGGTGCGAGAACGCAGCCTTGCTTCAGGCCGCTGAAGGTGTCAAATCGCCGAGTCACGCAGTTGACATCTCCCATCTTTATCTTGACCCATGTGTTGGTACATAGGAGAATATTCATATCAAGGAGTTTGCGCAGCACACCACATGCCGCCAATTTGGAATTTTGATAGATTGGTATTATATTGGTCCATGCTGTCCATGCTTCTATGTCCTTGAGTAAGCATGATGCGAAAACCTTTGCCTCAACATGGATTAGGGCAATTAGTCTGTCATTTGCGGGGTTTTCTGAGGGTGCATGCTTATAAATGGGTTGCAAGATACTCCCTTGCCATGATTCAGGGATAAGGCTTGTAGATAAGATTTCATTATATAATGGAGTCAGTATCTTTGCCAAATGTTCAGGATTGAATTTAAAGACGGCGTTGGGGAGGCCATTGGGACCTGGAGCTCCATTTAATTTTATACTGCGAAAAGAGTTGATAATCGATTCCTCGTATATTTGATTGAGTGGTGAGGACATGCCTGTGTGCGGACACCCAGACCCCTCGGTGGATTGTTTTGGCACAGCCAAAGTTAGAGTTTGGGTCCAGGACGCTCGCCATACAGATCAGCAATGAAAGTTTCCCAACCGGATTCTCAAATATTAGCACTGTTAGCCCTACAGCTGCTGTTTTCCAGTTTGTTGATAGTTCCCCAAAACGCCTTTATGCTGTTGGTCTTACTAGTGTAATGTAGTCTGGCCCAAATCAACTCATGGTGTGCCCTTTTTGCCTTCCAAATCTCTTGTTATATTCCGATCTCAGGGTTTTTAATGTGATTTTATTTTGTTTGAGGAGTTTGGCTTGATTAGTTTGGCGATAGGCTACTCTTCTAGCTTTATATGGAGACTTCTTTAGTTGATGAAGCTTATGGGTATACCATTTATTGTACATTGATACAAAGGGCAGACCCTTTCATATAGATGTGGCCGGGAAATTTTCTATTAGTGATTAGCATATTTCTTGCCAAATCTCCACAATGGATTTTCTTTTTTGGGATTCGTTCTGAGCGGTTCTTATTTGTTCTTCAGTGAAGCTCATTATTTCTGACTGTTGGGACGATTGGCAAATCAGTTTTTTTCAAATTATATGATGTTGGCATTTGATGGAGGTTATTAGGCTTCGGTTGGCGGTGGGCATCTAGCGCCAAGGTTATTACTTGTGGGTTGTTATCGCTTTCAACTCATGCTCCTACGTGATACCCAAGGATACTGGTTGCCAAATCCTTAAAATGATGGTGTGGTCAACTACGGAGGGGCACTTAGAATTTTTGACGGTTAGCACGGGGTTATAATGTTCGATAAATTATCACTCTTCAATATTAGACCTATTTTATACAGGCGGTTATCACAAGACTGAATTATTTCATTGTATAAACTACTCTTTCCTTTTTTCTTGTCGATATCAGTATTAAAGACACCCGAGATAAACAATCTTGCATCGGGGTGTTGATAAGCAAGAGTTTTAATAATTTCTTGTAGTTTGGCAAATTGGTTTAATTTTGTTGGTCTCTTTGCACTCAAGTAGTTGTTCAGTAGAATGATTGGCTTGTGGGGGTGTAATTTTACACATTGTAGCCAGGATAGTTGCAGATCAATTTCTTGTACCTTAGGGTCTAATTTCAAGGTAATATATATTGAGAGCCCGCCTTTCGCACGGCCAAAAGTTGATGAGCGGGTAGCTACTATGACTGCAAATTCTTGGTAACCTAAGATCGCAGTATTGTTTTCATACCAGGTTTCCTGGAACATCAGAATATCAAAATTCTGTAGAAAGGCTGTTGGATACCCATCGTCCAGCAATCTAGAAAGGCCATGCGCATTCCAGGAGAATACGCTAATAGGTAATTGAGACTTGGCTGAGACCAGCAACCATCAGTCGTCTTCCTCTAGATTTCTAGTTGTGAGGATTGTTGGAAGGATTGTTGGAAGGATTGTTGGAAGCCAAGCCCAATCCTCCATCAGGCCTTGCCTCTTCGGGATTTGTTCGCAGACACATGGGACAGTAATTGACCTTGTAATTACCAGATTAGAAGATAATGTAGATTTAAATAGGGAACCAATAGCACCTCTTAGCGTTGCTGTGTTTTTACCTGTAATCTCGGTTATTATTTTACCCGGTTGTTAATTTTTCTCGATTGTCATTTTAGGGATCAGTAGTGTGGGATAATTTTAATTGTTACTTTTCCTGATCTCTATACTCCATCCAGCAAAATAATGACTATTTTCAACAACCTTATTTGCAATGCCATTGTTTAACCATGAAGTGTAAGTAATTTCCCTTGATGAGAATGTCGGGTCCTGTTTAAATTGCACATATTCAAGGGAATCAGTAGCAAGATGTGAGAGCATTGGGATTGATGCAAGCAGTTTCAATATATTGCCACGGTTAAGGATGTCGTGTGGGCCCCTTGATTCGTATAATGGAAGGAAGAGGATCTGAGTAGAGTTTGAGAGACTTTTATCCTGTATTATTCTAATGTTTTTTCTGTTGGAGAATTCTGCCCCAGGTTTTGTACTTTGGATCACAAGCCGTGTGGTGGACTCACTAGTAAAAATTGGCACTTGTATATTATCCGGTTTTCCCCACTGTCCTTTGGTCTTTTTTATTTCATTTTGTGAATGTATGATTAGTTGTTAGTTTAGTCTATTTTGCTGTGTAACGCTGAAGCACTGTAGATACCTTTTGTTGCCTAAACAACTTATTACCCAAGGGGGATGCAGCCAAATCTTTCTCGACATTTATTGCTGAAATCTCCATTCTGGTGCATGAAGAATGATTGATCAAGTAACCCTTAATAACTTTTGATGCTATTTCTCCCATTTCTTCCACGGTGGATATTTTCTGGATAGGGTTGGCTGGGGCCTCAACCATCACCTCCTCTATGTTTTGGTCTGTCTGTTATCCTGTGTGGAAGATTTAAAGATTGGATAGCGATCCGTTCGCTTTTCTGTATTACCTGACTTGGCTAACCGATTAGCTTTGTTGTGTGCCTTTCTTAGCCTTTTCCTGGCTTTTTGTTAGGCCATTTGTTTTGGTGGAAGTTGAGGAATTAGTGGTGTTTATTACGTGGATGATTTCAACCTCATGTACTATCTCTGGTGGAGTCATTTCGTCCGCGTCTGATTATCCAGTTGCCAAAATATCCTGTGCTTTGCTTGTGATGACTTGCTTACCCATGGCATTTTTATCCTTCAAAACTAGGTGTATTAATTGTGTGATTGGCTCGACATTGGCTTGACATATACTTTGTCTGTGGCCTGCTATTGTTGCAGTGACACCGGGCTCAGATTTTTGTTAATGTGGACATGATTTTAACTTCCTCCACAAGAGCTCCGACTATGGGCCTGATTTGGATGTCGGTCGGAAAGCCGTCCGACAGTCTGTCAGAGGCTTTACGCCCGACATTCAGAGTTTCCCCCACGGGGGGATTCCGCTCCTCTTCTGACTGGCTCACAGAGCCCGTCGGAAGAGGAGCGGAATTGTAATCCCTTGAATGACGGCGGAGTCAGCCTCGGCTCCGCCGTCGGGATTACGGTGTCGATTTCCAACAGCTTATCCATGTTGGCCTTTCGGACATGGAAAGGCTGTCAGAAAGTGACTTTGGGGGCTTCTGGCAGGGCCCCCATCCTCCCTGGCCCTCCGCTATGGACTATGGGCTAAACATCAATTTTTTAATGGAAGCTTGTACTGCGGGCCTTTTCCACCCGCTGCACATGCTTCCATTGAAAAATGAATGTTTTATCCGCACTCTTGATTTCACCTCTTGATTTCACTTTTTTCTTCCTTATTGGTCCCCCCCATTGTTGCTTACTGCTTGTTGCTTGTTTGCTTTTGTTACTTCTGTTACTTTTTTCTTAATGTTTATCACTGTTTTCAGTTTTTTTTTCTTCTATGCATAGAGGGGGCACCAGGCACTAGCTGTTTTGCTTGTACGCTGCATGTACTATGCTTGTAATTGCTTAAGTCAATGAATACCAGTGAATTAATGTGCCGATGATGTTGTTGTTGCTGTTGGGGGGGACGGGCTGTGCTAATGGCTGGCCACCAACAACCTCAGCAAGCTGCACTGACCTAATGCCGTCTGCTTCCGCTGGAGCAGGGAGCCGCAAACACCTTTGGGGACACTCAGCACACTACCCCTGCCCCTTCTTTACTTCTGGTCTCTTTCTGGTCTGGTCTGAGCCTCGTGGACCGTGACTCCAGTAGAGCACTGATTATACACAAAGAGTTTCCCACTACCTCTGAGGGAAAGTTGAGAGCACTTGGGACACTGGGGCGGGACCTTCAGCAACAGTTGGGCCCAGCGACTCGGCATCCCGGACCTCACTCCGCATGCCATCCATAGACCCATAGACAGCTGTGCTCCAGAGCCCGTGCCCAAAGCCTGTGTGTGGAATGCCACATGCTGTGCTGTTATGGCTGGGGGGCAGGCACCAGGAGCATGGGGGCGGCGGCATCGGACGGGTCGTGCGGGTGAGCGGTAATCCAATCTGCTAGTGTTCTGCTAGTGTTTCTCCTGGCGTTCGCTCCGGAGCTCATCTCCCGTGTGTGGGGCTCAGCACGTTTGCACATCTCAGAGCACAGATCTTTGTTCAGTATTCCTATGGCACCTGATAGAAATTATTTCAATGTTTTTCTGGTGCTTTCCCTCGTTTTTCACTGCCTCTCCTTGTTTTTTCCTCAACAGCGCAGGGTATCGTTTCTAAACTGCCCAAACTCCTACAAAAAAGGCAAAAGTTAAAAAAAAGGCACTATGATGAGGCAAATGCTGGCCGCACATACTCATATCACTTTCTTTTTTTAAATTGCTCATGGGAGGTAGGGCGGGATGGGCCACAAACTGGAAGAAAAGGGGAGGCAACACGGAGTGCCAAGGCTACACTCTGCAAGGCTGGTCGGGGGCCCAAATAGCTTTATGAGCCACAGTGAACCTGAGGCCTGTGCAGAGTTCTGCTGGCTGCTGCAGCGATTGACACATGCTGCTACTTCTTCTCCTTTCTGTCTATGGCTGACTGAGGCGTAAGTCTACGCACTACGCTGGGGCAAACGAACTTGTGGAAGTCAAACACATATTGGCCCGACTCAGGACACATGAGGCTTCTGCACGGTAGGAGGGACCGGTATCTATCTACTCGCACTGTCATTGGTAGCGCTCAACTTCCAATGACAGTGGTAGCTGCCTGCCGCCTTCTACACTGAGGCAGGGACCCACCCGGACTGTTTTTGGTGCTGTGCTAGTGCAGCGTAACACTACAGTGGCCGTAGTGTTACACTGCACTTTCTAAATCTTCCAGCCAATGCCCCGCAGCCAGTGGTGCTTGTTCCCGCACAAATGAGAAAAATTTAGCTCATTTGTGTGGGAAATATCCCAATCTGAATATCCTGTGTGATAAAATCCAGGGGGAGCAAACTTGCCCCCAGCGGATGCACATGCGTCGTGTCATGCTGGAAGCCACATACTTGCCAGGCAGACATACATTCAGCACTTGCGAACAGCTGTATCGAACTGGCAGCCACAGCAGATCAATCGAAAGAACTCAAAAATACAACCAGAAACAAATAAAGAATGTGAAAAAAACAGAGGCAGACCACCTAATTGTCTGCCTGCCGCGGGCGTCTGACTGACCCATTTGCAGCCCCGCATGTAATGCAGACGGAGGAAGTCTGCTCACAACAGATCGGGGAACATCAGAAAATGAAGGGGAAATGTGTGCTGATTATGCAGCAGGTGTTCGGTGCAAAGCGGTGGTTGCAGCCAGGCACAAGATTTTAAAAATAATACCACGGGCGCCCAACTGACCCATTTGCAACCCCGCATGTAATGCAGTCGGAGGAAGTCTGTCACAACGGACCGGGGAACACCAGAAAATGAAGGGGAAATGTGTGCTGATTATGCAATAGCTGTTCGGTGGCAAATGGTGATTGCAGCCAGGTACAAGATTTTAAAAATAATAAAATCGGTGCACTGCACTAATTAAAACAACAGTGCTCCTACTGTGTCCCAGGACAAGTCACCCAGTTTAAAAAATAATAAATTAGTCCTGAATCAATAAATAACAATGGTAGCTGCAGAGATTTATCGAAGTTGGGCGGTGCGCTCTGGGAGGGCAAAACACCAGAAGAGGCGTGACATATGCCTGCCCTTCACAAATGGGGAGAAGAAACAAATTGAGCAACGGTGGTGCCAGCAAATGTGAAGCCTATAGGCTGGCTCTAAGCGCAGATTTAGATACAGCATGTCTTGGTTTGAGACAACGCATGCGCGCTGTCTAGAGCTGAAGCCTAAAGGAGTGCAATTCATTCTACAATGGCAGCTTTCTTCCAAATATTGAGGCCTCATTTGTGTTGGATTCTTTGCTTCAATGCTGGTCCTGCTCTGCTCCAGTCCTGCTTGCTCCATCTCCGCTCCTGTCATGCAAGCTCCATCTCTGATCCTGTCCTGCTAGCTTAAGTACCAGCTCAGTTATAGTCCTGCTATATTAAGTCCTGGCCTTACCCAGATCCAAACTTCAGCTTTGCAAGAGCTCTCCTACAATTGGGATCCAGCACTTTGAAAGATTTTGTGTCTTTACGCCTTTTCCTCCTTGTGCTGTCATATATTCTTTACTTTCCAGCAGGCATTCTCTCTGTAACATGTGTCACACCCAAACAGAAAATGTGCTTCTGAAAGAGGTTGGCTTTTCCTCAGAGCCCTTAAGAAAGGGTGAGAGATCAACCCCTATGTCTAGCGCTTTAAAGAAAACCTTTTAGGTGTGCTCACATGCTTTGATACACTGCAGACAGAATTTAACATTAAATTAGTATTTTTTGCACAAACAGAAAATATCTTCTGCAGATGAGCGGTACCACAATCTGTCTTTTCTTTGCCCCTAATTTAGTGAATTTATGTATGACAGAATGTTAAAGGTATTTGATTTTCAGTTATACTTAATCCAATGGAGCAAGTCTTATCAAATGGAACTGCTTGACTGATGGTTGATTCATGATGCTTTTTTCTCTGGTGGGTTCACAGAAGACTCTTCGAGCATTTGCTTAATGAATAAACCAGAGGGTATCAGCCCTTACATTACAAAATCATTATGATTCAAAGGACATTCATTTTTTACAGCTGACAAATAGACATGAACCTAGCTTTGTCCACAGGCAGCCTCTCACAAAACACCCAGGCTGTAATATACTCTTGATTTATCAAGGTACCCACAATCATAACAATTCATCCAATGTATAGCATTAAAGAAGGAACTGCACCAGAAACAATTATTTCATCTCTCAGCCTGAAAGGATCTGCTATACACTATACAAAATGCCTTCTTAAAAAGATGAAAAGGATAGCCTGTTTCAATAATAAGGAGACATTGGGCCTGATTACAATGGCGGGGAGACCGCCACCGACAGGCTGTCATTGGCGGTCTCCCCGACATCGGAACAGGGATCTCCGTACGCCATATTATAATAGCTTCTGGACAGGTGGCGGTCGGAAACTACGACTGCCACGGTCACGACAGGGGGTCTATATCAGACCACCTGTCGGGCCTCCCGGTAGTCCCAGAATGGCGGTGGTGCCTGTCAGACACTGCCCTAGGGATTACAATATCCCTTTCTGCCGGTTGTTTTGCGGCTGTCAACCTGCCGCAAAACAGCAAGCGGAAACGCCTTTGGGGACCCGTAGCGGGCCCCACCTAACCCCCTGGGCCAGGGACATAGGCACCCTGCATATCCCTACACCATGTGGTAGGCACTGCATGGTGCTTGCCATGTAGTGCTGGGAAATGTGTGAGATGTCTGTTTAGTCTTGCAGCAGGTGCTGCAGAGCGCAGCACCAGCCGCAATACAAAATATGGGCAATGCGATCGCCACAGTGGCGGTCGCATTGTAATTTGCCCTGTGGGACCGCCGCCTTGTAGGCGGGTGGTCCCAAATACGACACGATGGCAGATGGACTGAAGTCCGTCCGCCATCGTAATGACCCCCATTGTTAGGACAAAAGTAACACCCACGTTTCAATCCTCGTTTAAGTTTTTCTACCTTTAGACCATGTACATCCAAAGTTAAGAAACTGATTTTAAACAAACGTTATCTATGGGAGACAGAATAAGTAAAAATAAAACAAATAATACCGTGGACAACCAAAGTTAAGAAACTGATTTTAAACAAACGTTATCTATGGGAGACAGAACAAGTAAAAATATAACAAATAATACTGTGGACAACCAAAGTTAAGAAACTGATTTTAAACAACCGGTATCTGTGGGTGACAGAGTAAGTAAGAATCAAATAAATAATGTTGCTCTTAAATGGAACACATATATAAAACATTCTCTAGCATGAGCAATGAGGCCAAACCTAGATGACATGCACTCAGTTACCTGATCCTGCGATATCCACCACTGTATTGGACACTTTAAATGTGTTGTACAGACCATTAATAATAAAACCGTTAGCCACTTGAGCATCCAGGTGAAACAACTAACATTTCAAATTGTAACATGCATAATAGAATTCAAGAGATCAGTCAGATGTACCTGCCACTTACTCTTTTTTTAAACAAAATGAGTCAACCTACGAAGAAAAAAACTGACATATTAGATACAGCATTAGGATCAACATAAAAAATGCCCAGCTGATTGAGGTTTTTTTTTTTATAACAGTGAACCTGCCTGAAGCTGAACTGTACCAGACTTTATCAATCCAGGGATTATAAATGAAAACATAGACAATCCTCTGACATACAAGGAAATCTGAAAGATACAAAAAAATCTAATCGCATGCCAAGGTTTGACTAGTATGGAAATATTATAGGTCGTGATTCGTGATGTTGATATATCACTTTGGGTAAGCGTTTGCTTTTCAACAGTTATATTTAACAGACCTTTGGAGCTTGTATATCTTTTGTTTCAGGGAGTGTTTCACATGATTTGTGAATTTACAAGAATTTAATATCGACGTGGATTTCATGCCAATGTTATGACTGATGGTAGTATTTTGACATATGAAAATCCATGGATTTATATCATTGCTGCTAGCAAAAACGTTAAGACATTAAATTTTGGGATTCAATCTAATTGCTTACCAGATTTGCACACGTGTGCTGGGATGTGTAGTGCCATTATTCTAACACTGGTTGTAATTTATTGCATATTTGAAATTAAATGGGGTCATCACTTTTACTAGATTCACAAAAGAGAACCATTAGGTGCAGCACCATTGTTTTAATTAGTGCCAAAAGTCAACACAATGACATCCTTGCGAATGACGGTCTGTACAGAAACACTTGCGTTGAAAAAAACACAGTCTAACTTTTCTGCTATGCCCCATCAATTGCTTTCCTTCATTTTCAGAGGCTTTTGTAACTCAAATCCAGCAGTTTGTGGCCTTTCTCTGCTGTTCCACATTTTGAAAAGTGTTGGCCAGCATTTCCAATCATATCTTTCATAATATTTTTAAACAATTGAGATCCTCATAATTTGTCTATTTTTTTCAGTAAAGTTTCAGACTACCCATGCCCTCTGAGCATCAGTTTATTGCAGCCATGTACGGGTTTTTAATTTTCTTAGGCTGAAATGTTTCAATGCAATGTCAAGCTCCTAATGTAATTAATGTATTGTATTTATTTAACCTTGTTTGCAACATTACAACAGACTACTGAGGAAACTGTATGTTAAATGCCCGGATCTTCTAACGGGCGGCTAATCTTTTTTTTACAATTTTGAAAATGAGCAGCAAATATGTGTTTCCTATTAGAAATGTCAAGTATTGGGAGCGTGGCCAGGGCGGACACCAGATCGGATGTGGCAGAAGTGGCGGTAGACATTTGTTGCCAAATCGACACGGGGAGCAAAGAAAGTATTAGCAGAGCCCCCAATCGCGAAGCAGATGCAAAAGGACTCGATTGAAAGGTCCAGAGCAGTAAAGAGGCCTGGCCTACTCTACTTGCTACTGAAACCGCATTTGAGGACTCAAGGTGGCCACTGTGGTTGATCACAAAAAAGAAAGAAAGAAATCTCCTGCTGGCGGTCAAGGATAAATACCGCACCTGGGTGCAGTGAAGTGAAGGAAAAACTCTGAGGTAGGTGAAAATCAATAAGAACCCGAATTTAAATGAGAAAGCCACGCGGGAGGGGTGGGTGGGGGACTGGGGCCTACTTTAGCCACGAGCATAAAGTACTAGGGCAGAAAATTAATATCCAGTGATCCTGACTAGCGGAATTAGACACCCAGATGCTGAGGTAATTGATCAAGAAAGAAATCTACCATGCCACCACTAAACACTGGTAGTTTGGGCACTGTAGAGAGGATGAGGAACAGAGCTTGGAGAAAGTGAAACAGCACATTTGAGACACTAAATACAGAGAACCGGAGCATGCTCCTACCACCATAATAGAAACGAAGAGGTGTACGGAGGGCAGATTTGGGTGGTCCACCATGATTTGTCCCTACAGAATAAGAAACCCCAAAGACTGATCTATAAAGCAGTGCAGTAAAAATAAAGAAACGAATCATATGAGAAATGTGTAAGGATATTTCAGCACTAGTGCCACCAGTCATTGTAGGGGAGAAGAGAACACGGGAAGTAACCCACACCAGAGGTCCAAAACAATACTGCAAAAGCACAACAAGAGATTATATAGTTAATGTGGTGCCTCAGAACAAAGGAACTGAAACAACACATGCAATACCCTTCAGTAAATTTACTTAAATAAACACCACCAAATTTGTACATAGCTTCCAATAAACATAAAGTGACCATTACTAAATCCCTGACAAAATTGGACCATCATATCCGTAGGATAGAAACAGGAGTCAGCCATCAGACTCCAAGGCTACGGAATGAGCACCAGAACAAGAGGAACTGAGGGGCCAGTTGTTCACATTAGAACAAAAGAAACAGACACTGACTGCGAAAACTGCTCCAGGCGAAACCACTTAAAATCAGAGGTATAAATGCAGACATTCCAGAAAGCGAATTAGCAAGCCACGTCCAGAAACTTTTCAGACTTATATATTGACACCCCCAGAAGACCTGGGAAATATGTTGGACCACACTCAGAGGGTCTGCTTGGTGTTTCAAAAACAACTACAAACTCACTCCGGACACGTTAACAAGAATTCTTCACAGAGAGGAAATATTTAATGCAGTCAGACACGTAGACAATCTCAAATTTCAAAGGCAACAGTAGAACAGTTTTCCAGGATGTTTCTGGCTATACCCTCAAAAAGAGATCAGAATTTAAAGAAGTCACCTCTCATCTAAGAAACCAGAAGATCCTGTATTGCTGGGGTATCCATTCTGTCACACATTTTCAAGAAATGAAAAGCAGCCCATATCCAAATTAGAGGGGAAATTTGACCACTAGTAAAAATTGAGATAATTCACAATTTTAACAAAAAGAAAACTAATGGTATAGACAACATACCAGGAGAGAAAAAAAGGAGGCACAATGACAACAGAGGCTACTAAATAGAGAGATTCAGAAAGCAACTTCATATGAAGAACAATAGCTAGAGGAAAATAAGTGTTTGTGCTATCTTAGAATGCTCATAGCCCGTAAGAATGGTAATGTCTATATAATTTGTTTTATAATGACTGTTGTTAAGTGTATCATATATCAAATGGGGATGGTGGTAGGTTAACTATCCTTGACTACTTGCCCAATTTAAGCCAGGCACTGGTGAAATCCTAACTCTACCAAATCATAAGCCAAGGTCTAGGCCACATATAATGACTGTAGGATAGGCTCGATCAGCTGCTTGCTTTGTACATGGAATTAGAATAATCACTAAACTACAGAACAAAGCACAGAGCAGGGATAGATGGCTCCTCACAATATCGTATCCTCTAGCACACAATCACTGAAGACTCCCTTAAAAGAAAAACCTCTCCTGAAATGACTTATCTCTAAAGAAGTGGAGATAGCCTACTTACAGGAAACTCATTTACTCCTAGAAGACACACACAGATTGAAATCCCTCATATAGCCATTGTAGTTGCACTCATCTGCTTGCACCTTAAGCACTGGAGTGTCACTGTTAATCCTAGAAAGAAACTAAATCCAATGAGATAAAGAAGGGTGCATCTTAGTGGTCAATGGTACAATTGAAGATGGGCAACTGACTTTGGCATGTATATACGCTCCCAATGACAATAAGGAGGCGTTCTATGCTGATGTATGCCCCAGCAAATCAAAATTTGCAAAATTAGTATGGGAGGGAATTTTTTATCCCTCTGCTTGATCCAATGATAGACTGCTCATAAGAGATGAGAGAACTAATGAATCTTCTTCCCTGATGAAAGGAATGGAATACCTAGATCTCACAAACGTCTGGACTTATCTTCATGTCAATGACAAGTACTATTACTTTTTATTCAAACGTACATGGAACATCCTCTAGAATCGACCTTTTCCTCATACTAAAAACACAACTTTACACCAAGCAGCTACCTCTGAGATAAGGGCAAAAATACTATCTGATCATGTTGCGATAATAATGATATGCAAATGTACAACAAGAGACTTAAACCCACCACCTTGCCAATGGTGCAGGAACTAAATCGCATTCAAAGACCATGTGTAATGTCATTCCATTAGAACAGTGTTTCTAAAGCTGTGGGTCGCGGCTCACTGGTGGATCGTGAGCGAAGGTTTGGTGGGTGGAGAAAGTTCAAGCAATAAATAAGGATTCCTTTAAATTCTGTAGTTATCTTGTCACATTTGCGGCACTTCAAAAAACAGAGGTCAAATGTCAGGCTATCTCTTCTAACAATGCAGCTTATTTTTTTACATGGGGATTGGTGTTTACAAACTCCTCTCACTTTGCAGTTAGAGAAAGAAACGTAAAGTGAATTATGTGACAATCTTGCTGGGGTACAGGGAGTGTGAAAGGAAAGGCTGTAGGATGTCATTTACAAAATCTAAATCCCTGTAAATAAACTGTACATATTCAGCAGTTATGAAAACAAAAATGAAGCATATTTTTGTTATAATTCTGAAGTGTGATAGGAACAATGACTTTAATAGGATCAAAACAAATCAAGACACTTTACTTGGTGATTCGCAAATGATAAATATTCACTAAAACCCGATTTCCACACATTATCATTTGTGAGCAATACGGATTTATAAGTAAAACTGTATGCCTCTGCAAATTTAGTGGGCTTTTAATACAAAATGTGTTGTTTGTAAATAACAGTGAGCTACCACACAATGCTTTAGTCATATTAAAAAATCCCCTGCTTCATGCGCATTAAAGGTAGGTGTGTCACGAATGTTTGTTGTTCTAAAAATTGGGTTGTGGTTTTAAAAAGTTTGGGTAGCACTGCATTAGAGAAGCCATAAACAAATACTTTCAAGAAAGCACAAATAGGGAAATATCCTGGTCAACCATATGGATATGGCGATTAAATAAGGCTAAAAACAAAATGTATACAATAATGCATCTCACACCTCAAAGCAGAGCATTGAAGAACTTGCTTGTGGCACGTTTATAGAGAACTAGTGAACGATGGAGGAGAGCTGAAACAAATCCTGCTAGGTATAACAGCAAGGAAAAATGCCATTTTATGAGAGAGGCAAGAAGGCTTATGGCTTTTAACCCATAAATTGCAAATCCGGCCAACCTGCAATACCATCAAATATTTGAGAGACAAAGAGGGGAAAATAATCAACAGTACCACAGATACAGCAGAAGGAGTTTTATAACTTCCATACAGCCCTTTGAAGCTCAGAAGCAATACATCAAAATAATCAAGAAGAGTAGCTGAGGTGGCTTGGCGCCGACAGCAATGGCGGCTTAACTCTTGGGCTCCGTCAGGGCCTGCGGCATAACCCACAAAATCCGACAATAATCTGGAACTTTGAGGGCGGGAAATATACGGACACGGCTCCTGCAGGCAGAGGGCTAGTCGTTCTAGCCCCCGCTACGCACTACAGCCGCTATTCTGGATCGGTGCCGAACTCGACAGCGACACATCGGCCTTGCCGGGGGTAGGCGGAGTCGCGTGACCCACTGAGCCGAGGTGCGGCCCGACGGCTGGGGCTCTGGGGTACGCGAGGGCCGCGGCTTCTGGCCCGCCGCACTGATAAGACCTACTGCACCCTGGGAGCGCTAGGCGTGCACAGCAACCACGGCTACTTGCGAGGTGAGACCCGGAGGAGTCCGCTGGGGGCCCCCTCTTCCCCGCGAGATCGACGAGATAGGCGCGCGCGCCTGTGTCCCGCATATCGACGTGAGACAGCGGAGCCTGCCTGGGGGAAGTACCCCTGAGTCCGTGAGCTGTGGACAGCAGATCGTCCCCTAGTATATGGCCGTCGGACATAAACCGCCAGCGCGCGACCAGTGGTGGAGAGGGAAAGGTGGGGTCTGCAGTTTGGCCACTACACCGGATAGACACGACCTAAGGCGATCTTCGGAAAGCAGTATACACCCGCTCCCACAGGCTGATCCGGCGCCGTGAGAATGGACATGTGTGGGCCTAAATGAGGAGACGTCAGAAGTACACGCGCAGCCTTCAACGCCTGGGCCCGAAAGCTTCGCACCACGGACTCCGGCAGCATAATCAGAGGGTGAGGTGCTCACACAGGTCACGGAAGAAAGAAGCTGTTGCGGAGGAGGGGAATTGATACGAGCGAGGTCCAGCCGGACTCGGGCATAGCTACGGGCAGGCCTGGATTGGAGGGGAAGGAGGGCCCCCCCCGTACTATCTAGTGAGTGGCCGACTACATCGCCAGACCAACGTTTTGCGATGGACTGGGGTGCTCCCGTCATACGTTAGATCGGAACCTGCTGCACAAATAAACCTGCTAATACAGCGCCGTTGGACCTAGCTCATACACAGCAATATGACGAAACCGAAGGGAACTACGACATCCGTCCAACTTAACAAAATGGATAAATATGCAGTTCCGCGCCAACTAGAGGCCGAAGATGGAGCGAATGCGGGCGCCCTACCGGCAGAGGAACCATCCCTCGGTTCAATAATGGCAGCGATACAAGCAGTCGGAACTAACTTGGAAACGAAAATTGATAAGGTCACGATTGAAATGAACCTTATGCGGGCAGATATGCGGAAAACGTCTGAAAGGGTCACGGCAACGGAAGAAAATGTAGGAGAACTCCAAACCGCAACACGTAAATTGGAAGAAAAGGTCCAACGATTACTCCACCAACATAAAGAAATGGCACTACACCTGGATGATCAAGAAGGACGAGCCCGTCGCAACAACATACGGGTGGTGGGGGTGCCTGAAGAGGCGGAGGGGCCCAGCATGGACCTCTTCCTCGAAGATCTTATCTTGAATCACCTCAAGCCCAAGAGACTCTCCCCGCTGTTCTCTATCGAAAGGGCACACAGAGCCCCGATCCCGAAACCAAAGCCTGGCGCGCCTCCCCGAACCATTATAGCACGCATCTTGAATTTCCGCGATCGGGATGCAATCCTTCAAGCAGCAAGAGTTAATGGAGACCTCCCTTATGACAATGCGACGATCCGGTTCTTCCCGGACTTCACCTTGAATGTACAGCGAGAAAGACGATCCTTTGAAGGCATTAAACGGGCTCTTCGAGACAAAGGACTTAAGTATATGATGTTCTTCCCAGCTAAGTTGAAAGTAATTGACGGGGATAAATCCTGGTTCTTTATGACGCCAGAGGAAGCGCAACGCTGGCTCGAGGAAGGTCCACCTACATCCCAACACCGTAGGGAAGAAACAAATCGTGGAAACACAGACCGCCGTCCCAAAGACTCCACACTCCGGCGAGGAGGCAGATTGCGCTCACCTTCAAGATCCAGAAGTTCCCGCTCTGGAAGCCCTGGCAGCGATGAAGCGCGCGCTGGAATATGAAGGACCGTATGAACTGCACTGGTCTGTAGCTATTTCTCTTATTGCCATTATGTAGCGGGGGTGGGGAATTCCCAATCATGGATCCTTGATAGATCCCTCTCTGCCAACTTAAAGTTGCATCGGCTTCATGTTAACGAACACTAGAACTTTAAGGACTGTTATTGACCCTTTGATGCAGCCGGGGTGCTGCTGCGGGCCCGGGAGGAAGAAACTATTAGGCGCTAACGCCACACGACCCTACGTTCAATGTTTTCTATTTTGGGGATCATAGGCACTCTGCTATTGGGGTGGTGGGTAGTTCTGAACCTACTAGGCAGGGATGCAGGGAGGAGGGTTAAGTTTTACAGGGGTAGGGAAGGGAGGGTATTGTTATTATTGATGTTGACTATTGTCATGATGATAGCCTCTGCACATACCTATTATAAGAATGAGATATGCGATATTATGTACATGATGTTATTCGGGTTGAGCAGGGGCAGCGGAATGCCAATCCCAGTTGGGAGTAATGTTTGTGTGCAATATGGGAATGTTTTACTCGTTTATGTTTCCAGAGTTTTCGATCTGCAAATGGCGGCATACAGTCACTATGGCAATGGGTTCACAATGATATTCACTATTCAACATGTCAAGACGACTCATGTCCCCTATGTCCTCGTATGACCCAATGACACCTCGCACCACGCTCCCAACACTATCATTCCTCTCTTGGAATGTCAATGGGCTGCGGGACAAGATAAAACGGGGACTGGTGCTACAATATCTGAAACGCATATCCCCGGCAGTTATACTGCTTCAGGAGACACACCTGATGGGCTCTATATGCAGGGCCCTAGAACGGTGGGGGTTTCGATTGGTGGTACATTCAGAATTCACCACAGGATCCCGGGGAGTGGGGATTTTGGTGAGAAAACGGTTCCCCCTCATTATCCACAGCACTTTTAAGGATGACCAAGGACGCTTTGGGCGATCTCGCTTCAATGGGAGGGTCGAATGCTCAACTTCGTATCTGTTTATGTACCCCCTGCTCTGCACTCCCCCGCCTTTCAAGATCTGGGCAAGTTTCTCCTAACGCTACCAGACGGAGACTTAATAATAGGGGGCGACTTCAATATGACCGTAAACGACGTATTGGACCGTACACCTCTCCGCCCACAACATCGCATTAGTTCACACCTGGCCAACTTTCTAGACGCTCATGGTCTGCTGGACATTTGGAGGTTTCAAAACCCACTTGAGAGACAATACACCTTCCACTCTGGAGCGCACAATAGCCTCTCCCGCATAGATTACATACTCACGGCAGTGGACAATGTCGGGAGGATAGGGGCGGCCACACACTTACCCAGAGGAATCTCTGATCACTCCCCGATACGAGCAGAAATCCGGGCGCACTGTATAACTCAAAGTCGTACATACCCCATTTATCCAGGATTCCTCTTGAATCCTAAGATTAGGAAAAATTTAGCCACTGCCACCACGCAATATTTCCAAGAAAACGAAGCGTCAGTCTCCTCCCCATTGACACTATGGGAAGCATACAAACCAGTGATAAGAGGACAGGCTATCTCCCTAATCGAGGGGCATAAAAAGGAAAAAAGACATGCATTAGAGACCTTAGAGCAGGAAGTACAGCACCTAGAATCCCAACATGCCGAAAGACCCACTGAAGAGACAGCACATACACTGGGCATGAAAAGACAGGAATACAAGGAATACCTTTGGGCTGACGCCAAGTCCCGTTTGCAAGCCATCCAATACCGGATCTATGAGTCCGGAGACAAAGCGGGCAAACTTCTTGCCTGGTTAGATAAGAAGGAACGGGCGCGTAGGTGGATAGCACAGATAAGGACCGATGATGGTGACATCACGTCAGACCCACAACGTATAGTAAATGCACTAGCAAACCTCTACGAGCGAGTATATACGTCCACGAATACTATCACTGTACAGGACGCGCTCGCATTCCTTAAAGACATCCGTATGCCACGGCTCATGCCGCAGGACATCGAGAGTCTAGAAGCAAACATTACGGTAGATGAACTCCAGATAGCCATCTCCAAAATACAATCGGGCAAGGCCACTGGTCCGAATGGCATCCCGATAGAACTATATAAACACACGGCGGACAAGATAGCCCCATACCTGCTAAAAATGTTTGAAATGAGTCGTGACATAGGGACACTCCCTAGAGATCAACGGCTGGCAACTATTGTTGCCATCCATAAGCCCGGCAAACCAGTAGAGGAATGCACATCATATCGTCCAATCTCCTTAATTAATGTGGAAGGGAAAATCTTAGCCAAAACGCTGGCGCTTAGACTCACTCCCCATCTCACCACATTGGTTCACCCGGATCAATCGGGCTTTATGCCCGGCAGAAACACAGCCCTGAATCTTAGGCGCCTCCATGGTGTATTGGGCCGCAAACACACTATACAGGAAGACGCCGCGGTCCTCTCACTGGATGCGAAGATGGCCTTTGACTCGGTGGAGTGGGCCTTCTTATTTGCGGTCCTTCAACACTTAGGGTTTGGACCGAAATTCTGCTCCTGGATACAGTTACTATACGCCGACCCCGTAGCACATGTGGTCGCTAATGGCCACATATCGCAGGAATTTACCCTGGGTAGGGGGACGAGACAGGGCTGCCCGCTGTCACCCTTATTGTTTGCACTAGTCCTAGAACCACTTGCGGCGTGGATAAGATGGGCTCCCATGGTCCGGGGCCTAAGATGGAGGGAGGGCTGTGAAGATCGTATCTCCCTCTATGCGGACGATGTACTATTATATATCGCCTCACCCACACAATCCCTCCATGCGCTACTCAATATTTGCGCGGTGTTCGGGTCAGTCTCCGGATACACCATTAACTGGGATAAGTCTGTGCTGTACATATTACATGGTCCGCCCCCACGTCTCCCAAGAGGATGCCAGGTTCAAATAGTCACGGACAGTTTTAAGTACCTTGGCATACATGTAACATCTGATCGCGACACTTTCTTAGCACTCAACTTGCAAGCGCCTCTGCAAAAGCTAAAGCGTGATATCACGCATTGGAAAGCACTACCACTTACCCTACTAGGTAGAGCAGCCCTCTTTAAAATGATGGCCCTGCCCAGATTTCTTTATGCTCTACACAATACGCCGTATCCAGTCCCCGACTCATACTTTAGAGCAGTAAATTCGGAGGTAGCGGCTCTCCTATGGGATAGCAAACCGGCAAGAGTGGCGGCGAATAAACTGGTGCGGAGCTGGTATGATGGCGGGATAGCCCTGCCTGATATCAAGGCGTACTATTGGGCTTCACAACTCACGGTCATTAATCAATGGCTCCACGTGCCTATCATCTCGACAGAATGACTCTGGGGAAAGGCGGTGTTAATAGAGCGCTGTACAATAATCAGAGAGTCCGGGACCTCTTAGGTCCAGCGTCGCACACTATCCGCATATGGCACACGGTCAACAGACATTTGGGCTGGGCAGGTAGACTTACACAACACACACCCTTATGGGACACACGTAAATTGGGAACGTTGGGTAACAGCAAAGGATTTCAAAAATGGGATATGATTGGGATCTCAAAGCTTGGGGATCTCTGGCAGAAAGGGGAAGTCATCAGTTTTACCTATTTAGAAGAGCATTACACAATGGCTAAGAGCGAACAGTTCAGATATATGCAAATCAAACATGCGATAGAAGCAGCCCTTCCTACAGCTGAGACGTTCCCGGAATCATCCCCTTTAGAGGACCGACTGCTTACCGACTATCTGCACAAACGAGCGACATCAATAATATATAAAAAAAATCATCAACAACAGGGCAGATCCACTTGTCAGGCTCAGGGAGCTGTGGCAGTCAGTGGTGGGGGACATGGATGACCCTGACTGGCGAGAGGCATTGGCGTCACCGAAAGAGGTGGCAATCTCCTCTAGGCTGCGATTGGTGCAATTTAAAATCCTGCACAGGACCTATTACACACGGACAGTACTACACAAGATGGGAAGGGCTCCTGACCCATGTTGCTTACGCCTCTGTGGGGACACGGGTACCTTTCATCACACTTTATGGGACTGCAACAAACTTACACCATACTGGGAGGCAGTGGTAAGAACCATCACAGAAGTCACCGAGAAACATGTCCCGCTTGAGCCCAAGTGTTGCCTTCTCAACATTTGGGGTCCAACAAACCTTAATCACGCCGAGCGCCAATGGGCGACGTCAGGCATGATAATAGCTAAACGAAACATAGCACAAAAGTGGGGAGTAGGGAATGTACCGACGTTAGCGACTTGGTGCAACGATATGGATATGGCCATGGTGGCGGAGAAGGCCACATTTCTCAATAGGAAATGCCCCAAAAAATGGGGAAGGGTGTGGGGAAAGTGGAATGTATATAGGGGAAACATTTGTACGCCTCCAGAAGAAAAAAGCGACTCAGATGGGGATGTGTAATATTGTTGGAATCATTTGTGCGCCACTGTAGAACTATTTGTAGGGTGACTGTAAAGAAATAACATTCAGAATGTAAAATTGTACATGCGGATCATTGCTGTTTTAATGGAAACTTTAATAAAAAAAATTTAAAAAAAAAAAAGAAGAGTAGCTGAAAAATATGAAGGGGCATATTTACATGGGGATATCGCCACCAGAACGTCACTTTTAGTGACGTTTTGGTGGAGATATCCACTTCTCCTTATTTACAAAGTGGCATTAAGCCACTTAACGTGGCTTAACACTGCCTTGTAAATAAGGCCCCTTGTCACACTTCACTTAACGTGAAAGAGGCGGGCAATGGGTGTAGCTGTGGGCGTTCTGCCGCAACACCCATTGCTTTTTTATGCTGCCCCATATTTACAGGGATGGGGCAGTGCCAAAAACTAAGGTCAGGTAAAACCTGGTCTTAGGATGGCGATACGATGAGAAATTGTTAATTTCTCCTTGTATTTTGCTCTTTCTATGTGTGCTGCATTATGCAGCACACATGGAAACAGCAAATTGCCTTTAAAGATTGTTTATGTGCAGGAAGGTATCCCTTTCAGCACATAAACCATCACCCCTGCAACGCAGGCACCCTTGCAAAATGGCGCAAGGGTGCCTGCACTGGCACTTGACAGCTGTTTTAGCACCAGCGCTAGGGGAAACGCTTGGGTGCACCGTAGTTTTGTAAATAAAGCACATCCCTGCATTTAAATTTTTTTAGAGTATGGCATTAACAATTTTGGAGTAACACCGTGCTCCGACATTTTATTGTAAATATCCCCCGAAGTTCCCACAGTTAGAAGAAAAGAAGCTAGATCAGCTGGAAGAGCTAATCTCCACAGAGGAAGTTGCTGTGGCAATCAATGTCTACCCAACAGTAAACCACTAGACCCAGATGACTTTACAGCTTCCTTTTATAAAGCATTTAGAAATATCCTTAGAGCGTCCCTGCTAAAAGTATTTAATCAGATTTTTCACTTCCCGAGAGTGTCAAAATCAAATCTTATATCAGAGATAGTCCTGTCCCTTAAACCAGGCAAAGATCAGAAAAAAAGTTGGTCCTATCAACCCATACCTCTCCTTGATACCGACGATAAAATATATGCAAAAATATTAACATCACACCTAAAGAATATTTGGCAGAAAATAATTCATCCAGCTCAATCAGTGTTATTAAAAACAGACAGTTTATGGACAACACATGCCTTGCCCTGGAGCTAAGAGAAGTAACAAATCATAATGAAGCCAGTCGATAATTTTCTCACACAACACGGAGAAGGCTTTAAATAAGGTAGATTGGATATTTTTATGGAAAACTTTGGAAAAAACCAAACCGGATCCCATCATGAGAACATACAATTTTGGCAACTTTGCCCAACCAGCCATGAAAATTGAAGTCAACAACATCAAAACTCCTACCATTATTCTGTCTAGAGGCCTGAGACAAGAATGTCCCATTTCACAATCCATATTCACTTTAACAATGGAACAATTCACTCATGGATACACCAAGTAGGTGCACGACCAAGATCATAAACATGTACAGGTACAAGGCATAGTTAGAGTTATGTTTTTATTAGAGCTAATGTACGGGGGTATTTCTTTGACTCAGAACGCCTATGGGGGACCGAGACATACTGTTGATATTTGATGTCTGCTACTAACGATGTGTTGTCGCATGATGCTCAAATACCCTGTACAGTATTCTTACAACCAATAAAATATGTTTTTTTTAAAAAACAATAGAATAATTAATCCAAAATATCAATGCCAGCAAAGCGATCAGAATAGAGGTGGGCTCAAATGCATAATAAAAGGTATTTGTCATACCTTTCATCCTTGGCATGGTACTTCCCCAAAGTTTTTGCCTTCACCCACTTACGTTGCTGAACTCGTTTTTGTTGGCATGAGGACTCTACACCTTCTAACCAGAGCTAAAGTGCTTGTGCTCTTTTCATAACACATGAAAAATGTGACCTACAACTAATTGGCATATTTAATTTACTTATAGGTCCTTTGTAAATGGTAGTCCAAGTGTCCAGGGGCTGTAAATTAAATGCTACTAGTGGGCATCAGCACTCAATGTGCCACCCTCTACAGCCTGTAATACAGGGCCTTATTAGGATGGCGGTCGGACGCATCCCTTCGGAAACGGGACTGCCCAACTAGCTGTCAGTGGTCCCGCAACCGGAATCACGATGCAACCGCCTTCAAGGCGGTCACAATGTGTACCTTTTGTATTACGGTGTGTGATGCGGCCTGAAGCATATGCTGCAGTACAAAAAATACACTCTGTACATATCGCTGCACTATGTGGCAGGCACCATGCGGCTCCTTGAGCCCGTCGGATACGTGGTGGTTGGTCTCTCCGACCACCAAGCACCCACCCGCCATCATAATGCGGCAGGCGGTAATGCTGGGTCCAATGGCGGTGGGACCGCCACCGACGGGCTGACGGTGGTGGTCCCACCGCCATCGTAATGAGGCCCACAGTTTTAAACTGCCATTCGACCTGGCAAAATCAACCTTTTGTAATGCCAAACCTTCTTTTTTAAGACTTATAAGTCACCCCTAAGGTAGGCCCTAAAGGACACGTATTTAAAGGACACGTGTGCTTAATTTTACATGTACTGGCACTAAAAAACTCCTAAAGTCACTTTTCACTGTTGTAAGGCCTATCGCTCCCATAGACTAACATTGGGTCACCTCATTACACTTACTAAGTGCTAACTACAGTTTGGAACCAGATCGAGATATGCTGCTTCCACTCAAATGAATTGTAATTTCAAATCCTCTTTAGGGTTGGTTTTTTGAGTTACAATTCTGAAAATGCCAAGTTTAGAAAGGTGACATTTTTCTGCCAAACCAAATGTGCATTTCTGCCAATGTCCTCAATCACAGTACTGTGAATAGCTCTGCTGTTGTGGACTGTGTATTGCTTCCAGTGAGACAAAGGAAGTCTAAGTGTGAGGAGAGAGGGTCTTCATGACAGGATGTGTTGTGAGGAGCTGTACCCTGCCCTGAATACACTTCAAATGGTCCATCCTGCAGCACCCATTAAAGGCCTGCCCTTGACTTGATTAGTCTAGAGTCTCGAGCCAGGACCAGGGGAGGGAGTAGAACTGACCAGAACGAGTTTGGGGGGGAGGTCAGTGAATTCCCCCCACACAAAGGCTATTGCAGGTATAAATGTGGCATCTTCAAATCCTCTCATCAGAGCACTCCTGTACCTATGAAAGATTCAAAAGAAGGACTGCCCTACTGTCTGAGAAAGAAGGACAGCCCTGCTGACTGAAAAAATATAGGACCTGCCTGCCTGGAACCCAGGCTACCCAGAGTGACTCTAAGGGTCAGTTGGCTTACCTCCTTTGTGACCTACAGGGACACAACAAACTTCCAGAGGCCTTCCTGCAACTGCCCAGCTGAACAGGACCTGCTTGAGCCCCGCTGCTGGCCTCTGCTGAAGTGAGTCCTGGTCCCCAAGAGGTGCCCCCAGGTTCTGGACACTTGGTTGGCATCAGTTAGAACTTTTCCTGAAAAAAAGATGAAGTTGCAGAAGGTTTGAGTTACTCTTGACTGAGAAGTGACCTCCTCACACCGAGAACTGGCCACCTGCGACAACCAACAATGGAAGCTCCAGCATGACCTACTCTTCATGCAGACAACTACCATCTGCGACAACCGGCAACACGAGACCTGCACTACATGCTGACAGTGACCATCCGTAAAGATCAACCAACACGAAGCTCCAGTAACCACCAGCTCTTAGCGCTACAGCAACTACCACCCTCAATGCTCAACCTGCACCTCGCACATGCTGCCTCCTCCTTGCTGCCCCCACTAACTCAAACAGAACTCTTCACGCTGACTTTGAGAAGGCAATTCTTCAGCAGGATTAATTTGGTCCCTGTATCTGGCCTGCGCTCCATCATGGTCGGGCTGAATTTATGACGGGCCTCCAATCTAGCGTGACTAGATAACCACGAGTGACGCTTTGTGCTTCTTGGCGCTACTTTAACCTGTAAGAAACTGGGTTTTTGAGTGACTGGGGTGTGAGCCCTAGTCAAGCAGCAACCACAGTCCTTGTCAGGGTGAGGCACAAGCCACCGCTAAATTAACCTGTGCTCAGTCCCCTGTTAGCTTGGCACTGAGCAGTCAGGATTTTCTTAGAGGCAATACATAAAGTATTTGTGCAACACTTCAAACAGTAACACAGTAAAAACACACCACAAAAGGATCCCAGACCAGTTTAGAAAAAAGAAAGTCATTTTTAATAAATAAATCAAGACCAAAATGTCAAAAATCCAATCAGTAGTGTTTTTTTTTACATTGTTTCTTCACAGGTGACAGAATTTGTAAGCCACGATACTCACAGAACTGTTATAGGCTGCATCCTACCAGGTATTGATATCTTATACACCAAGGACACTAAGGGTGATGAACTCCATGGGGAAGGATTTACCGATTCGTATATGAAATACACAATTCAAGTTCATAAAAGGGCCTTTTTTCTACTAACAACTACCTGCATATATACCGGTGTGCTTGAATGAATTTAGAGCGTTACAAGATCTGAGACTTTCTGCACTGTCAACCCGGAAGGATTTGCATCCACTTGCTGTACTGTCACGCTTACCAGAGGGAAACACTAATCCAAGTCTTGAAAAAGTCCTGTTGGACAAAACGCGTTGGTTACAACAAAATAAAACGAAGTTTTAAAAGGGAGAAGAAAATGAATAAAGGAATTAACTTTTAAAGAAAAAGCTCCATGGAATCTGTGTATTTTTGTGTTTGAGTTGTGATTCAATTCTTTAACCTTGAATGGATTTGTATATCATTAGATAAAATAATAACTAGTGAGTGCTGAATCGTCCCTCATGGTAAATGTTGATGGAGTTTCTCCTGTGCGGAAGACTAAGATGACTGGTCTTCCAGACTTGTGTACCACTGTGCTTTGATTATTACTATTACCCACCATCGTGATCAGCGCGGTATCCTTTTGCCTCTGGTACAAAGTCACAAGTTTATGCTGGCCATGATGGAGCATGGGTCGGCTACAGAGACCCATTAAGGACCACTGAACAAAGTACCTTAGGTCCTGGTTGCAGAGCACTGCGAGGTTCCATGCCAAGGATGCGTCGTGCAGCCGAGGCGATGTGTCAGTTCCGAGGTGGGAAGCAAGGCCCTGCGTCGTCGACAAGGATCCCGTTGACGAAGGCTTGCAATGCGAAGTCTGGCATTGAGGGTGCGTAGTGCAGTTGAGGCAATGCTCCAGTTCCAAGGAGCAGTAGGGCTGCGGTGCGAGAATGAGGCTGCCATCAATGAGAGATGCGAAGGAAGGCTTTGCACAGGTGACAGTTCCAATGCAGGCTGCGAGGTTGATGTGGAGTCCTTTGCATAGGGAGAACCCTCACAGCAGAAGCGATGCATCGGTTCTGCTCGGGATTGCGCCGCGCAGAAGAGAAGATGCATTGGTTCTGCTGGGTCCACAGATGGGATGGCAGAGCACCTTTACTTCCAAGGGTCCTGAACCGAGTGGCACCACTTGATAGGGTAGGACTCACAGATGGCAGAGTACAGGTGCTGGGCTCAACGTTGTTGGAGCCTTCTGTCCCTGAGGCTCTAGTCATGAGGTCAGCCAACTAACACATGGAGTCACTTTGGAGTCCTAGGTTCAACAGATGCAGGTCTAGCCCTTCTCACCCAGGTGAGAGGGCAGCAGGTCAGCACAGCAGGACAGCGGTGCTTCAGAGCAGCAGTCCAGCAGAGTTGCGATTCTTTCAGCAGCACAGCAGTCCTTCTTCCTGGCAGAGCATCCACAGGTCCAAAAGTATACTGAAGAGGTGGTGTCTGAGGTCCAATATGTATACCCTGTGCTCTTCCTCTGGAAGGTGGGAGAAGTTTTTAGATATTCTTTTTTGAGTGTCCAGACTTTCTGCCTTCTCTGCCCTGGCTCCAGACTATGTACAGAGGGTATGCAGCCCTTTGTGTGGAGGCAGGACACACCCTATTCAAGTGTAAGTAGGGTTGAGCCCAGCTCCATCCTCCCATCCTGACAATGATGGTCCAACCAGGCCCACCTATGCTCTCTATTGTGTGTGGCTGTCTAAGAGGAATACACAAAGTCCAACTGTCAGCTACACCCAGTGTCATGACCCTGACCTCCTTTTGTTCTCACTCCTCCAGTACTTTGTGTGTGGGGGGCTTGCGGGATCGAGCACACATCTCAATGCCTCCCTGGCTGTTCATAGGACACATTGCCCCGTAGGCTTCACAATGTTCTTGGCATGGTTATTATCCCCCGGGGCCCAAGGCCACCGAGCCATGAAACAACAAAGTACAAACAGTAACATTCCCAGGGCCTTCAGGCTGACTCATCATGACTATGGTGATATTTGGGCTGACTCATAGGCACATGACTATGGGGATATTTGGGCTGACTCATAGGCACATGACTATGGGGATATTTGGACTGACTCATAGGCACATGACTATGGGATATTTAGACTGACTCATAGGCACATGACTGTGGGGCGATTTGGGCTGACTCATCAGGATTTGGAGACGGTATTTATTCCACACTCAAACCACAAGGCACTGCTTGGCTTACCTACTGGTTGAAGAGGACGGATCCTCTTCAGCGATCACGCTCACCTGAACACCTCCACGACCCGGCTGAGCTTCTTCTGTGTTGCGGCTCTCCTGTGAATCTCCGATGCTGCAGACATCTTCTCTCCTGCAAATCCAGCGATGCTGCAAAACTCCATCCCTGCAACGCTGCACGGCTCTCCTGCAAATCTCCGATGCCTCGGACATCTTCTCCCCTGCAAATCCAGCGACACAGCGAACACCATCCCTGCAATGCCACACTTAAAAGGAGAAAACATGGTTAAGTACACCTCACCGGGCACTACATTACACACATATCACAATGACGCTCTCCAGGACTGAAAAGAAGCATATGTACGACTCCAAGAAGATGGGTGCTGAGCTCGAAGGCGCGCAAGTCTCTCTGTTGTTATGTTGTCCCAACCCCCCTTCCCTCCTGGGGCTACAGTTGATTCACGTTTACAATTCCCTGATCAGACGCCACCCTAGAAGAGATAGGAGGTCCAGAATCGTCTCACATCCAGTCTCACAACCCTCTCAGTTTAGTGTGTCTGGGCACCCAGCAACTCAGTCCGTAAGTTCCTCAAACCATGAAGGGGGCCATCCAGTCAATGTCACTGTCCCCACACCCACGCCCGTTCTGCTGGCTTCGTTGAGCGCTTGTTTGGAGAGAGTGCCAAGATTGACGCATTCTGAGGTCAGTGCCAGTTGCAGTTTCTGTGCAAACATGCAGCATCTCCCACTGATATCACCAGAATTGCCTTCATAATTTCTTATGAGCACTGCTGCCAATTGGGCTATACCACTCATCAAAAACGATGACCCTGTTTTGCATGATTTTGGAAGGTTTAAGGAGATGATGCCACATCTCTTTGCTCAACACAGCTTTGTTAAAGCGAGCCATAATGAGCTGCTGAACCTGCGACAAGGAAGTATGGATTTAATTTCATACATTACATCATTCAGTAGGTTAGTTATGGAAAGGGAGAAGAGAACCACTATTTTTTATAGAGGCCTAAAGGATGAGGCCCACATTGTGGATCCCCTGAGGGATTGTTCCGAATTTATTGATTTAGTCATGCGCCTAGATCACAGTTTATCTGAGGAAAGAAGTGAACGACCGCGTGGAGAGCCTAAGCTATTAATAGTCAATCGGAATGAAAGGAATCCGATCTCAAAAGTCATGACATTTCCGAGCCCATTCCAATCGAGGGAATCCATGGTCCTTTGACAGCTGAGGAAAAAGAGCACAGAAGAAAACTGAATTTATGCTTCTATTGCTGCAGGTGCAGCATTTTGCTAAAGAATGCACTGTGAAACCAAAAGGATTCCATAAACTTGTAGCGACCACTATTGATGCATTACAGGAAAACTAAGAGACCTGGCTAGCATAGAGGTCAACAAGTTGGGTGTGTATCTAGATAAGACTTGACAAATACCTTGAGTAACGTCCCACGGCACCTAACCATACCTGTAACCATGATTATCTCTCCACAACAGCAGAAAATGGTACCCATGCTCCTCAACTCCGGGGCAACTGGAAATGTATTAGACCTCGCCCTTGCCAGCTCCTCGAAGCTTCCTAGGATTAAAAAGGCACAGCCTGAACCTGTTAGAGCGTTGGATGGCTCAGAACTCTCTTCGGCAATGATTGAATGCCAGACAGCACCAATAGGTCTGGTATGTGAGAATGGACATGCTGAAACTCTGACCTTTGACCTGATAAACACACCTATGTTCGGGGCTATACTAGGAGTACCCTGGCTCTAGCTCCACAACCCTGATATTGATTGGGCCTTACTCTTGGTAACTCAGAACTCTCTTCAGCAATGATTGAATGCCAGACAGCACCAATAGGTCTGGTATGTGAGAATGGACATGCTGAAACTCTGACCTTTGACCTGATAAACACACCTATGTTCGGGGCTATACTAGGAGTACCCTGGCTCTAGCTCCACAACCCTGATATTGATTGGGCCTTACTCTTGGTAACTTGGGGTCACTCTATTGTCGAGCCCATTACTATGCCACAGCACAGGAACTAGTATCACCCTTATTTTGTGCTGCAATTAAACAAGGAGCTGTAGCTTCACTACCTATCGAATACCAGGATTTTCAGGATGTATTCAATGAAAAAAAGGCAATGCAATTACCCCCTCATCAAGAAGTCGACTGTGTATAAACTTACTCCCACGCACGGTCCTCCCTTGTAGTTGCTCTATGCCTTGCCGGATCCTGAGACCAAGCATCTAAAGAGTTAAATGGATGAGCTCTTTGCATTAGGGTTCATTAAACTTTCCACCTTTCCTGCATCCTAGCCACTCTTCTTTGTCCCTGAAAAGAACCACGAGTTGCAGGCCTGCATTGACTACTGGGCACTGAATAAGGTAACAATAAAAAAACAGTACCCTTTGCCCTTCTTCCCCATTTTGCTGGACCAGGTTTTCGACTCTATAGTATACACCAAAGTTGTTTTGCGCAGGGTATATCACCATTAGGGGGAAGGAGAGGAACGAATGGAAGACAGCTTTTCGAACCAAGTTTGGTTCATTTGAAAATACCTTCATTCCATTCGGCCTGTGTAACACCCCCATCACATTTCAATTCTTTATAAATGATGTCCTACAAGATCTGCTGGACATATTCGTCATTGTGTACATTGACGACATTTCCATTTATTCCCAAAACATTACTGATCATTTCACTCATGTATGAACAGTCTTACAGTGCCTCCGTGACTATGCCCTGTTTGCCAAGGTAGAGAAGTGAACATTTCACACTCAAAAAGTTGAGTTTCTACGCTGCATCCTGTCACCTGAAGGCATAACAATGGACTCGAAAAAAGGTGCAGGTGATTCTGGATTGGCCAGTTTCAACCTCCATTAAAGAGGTGCAGAGTTTCTTGGGCTTTCCCAATTTTTATAGGAGTTTCATCACTCACTTCTCTGACATCGTAAGCCCCATTCTGAAACTATTGAGGAAGAAAGCACCCTTCATTTGGTCGCAGGAGGCGGAACAAGTTTTCTATTAATTGAAACAGGTATTCACATTAGCCCCGATAGTGCTCTGAGTAAGCACTGCCGCCATTCCTGAGAGCAGAGTTTAATGGCTAGCAACTCGCATTCAGCCACTGTGTAATTCTGCTTGACTGGCAGCAACTTCTTGGAAAAGTAAGCAATGGGTTGCACGTGTACTGTAGAAATGTTGTGTTGTAATAAAATTCCCCCTACTGCCACCTGCGAGGCATCTGTGGTATGCTGGCTGATGGATTTAAAGAAGTGCGCGCCATTCAAATTATTTCGCACTGTGGTGGCCATGGTTTATCTAGAGCCAGCACACGCGGAGGGAAACACAATCCTTTAAATGCCCATGCCAGGTCCTGGCGATGCTGATAGGAACCTACAATTCGTTGGCATGTTGCAAATCACACATTTCTATTTATGTTTTATGCTACAAGATAGCTGTCAACGTTAGCGTGTTTGTAAAGCCAGAATTCCCTGAGCATGTAGGGGATGCTGCTACTGAAAAGGAAGCTGGATACAAAAGCAACGCAGTATTTGTGTCAGTGGCCTCTCTCATAAGGGAAACACTGTGTTTATGTAGGAGGGTGGTGGCCGGGCGGAAGCTGTGATGGCGAAAAGCAGACAGGGAAATGCTGCGTTTGTGTGGGATGGTAACATTGCAACTGTGAGAAAAAGCAGCGACGGGCCAAAAAACTACTGCTGCAGGGCCTGTGTGCGCTCGGAGGGTGGGGGGAGGGATTGTAACACGAAGCAGAAGGGGAATTAAAATGGGCAGCAAGGGGACAAAAGCATTAATAAAGAAATAACGAAGGCAAGCATAAGTACACTGTAGTTTACTGGTGCTCCTGAGCCTTCAAAGGAAGTATGCTATCGGCTGCGGGCACGAGACGTGAGGCAGCAAAAAGAGCGATGCTGGAATGAACCAATTGTAAGCAGGAGGCAGAAATAAAGTGTTTTAATCGATTACAGCAGGTCTTGCAGACAGCGCATGCGCGCTGGCAATGCTCGACCTAAAAAACTAAATAAGCTGTATTTCACTATTAGGAGAGGCATGTAAAACACAACAGCACATGTCCTACCTTACAAATACACTGCACCCTGCCCATGAGGCTGCCTTGGGCCAACCTTAGGGGTGACTTGCATGTAGTAAAAGGGAAGGTTTGGGTCTGGGAAGTGGGTGCACTTGCCAGGTCAAAATGGCAGTTTAAAACTACACACACAGTCAATGCAGTGGCAAGTTTAAGACATCTTTGCAGGGCTACGCATGTTAGTGGCACAATCAGTGCTATGGCCCACTAGTAGCATTTGACTTACAGGCCCTGGGCACACCTGGTGCACTTTACTAGGGACTTACTAGTAAATCAAATATGCCAATCATGGATAAACCAAACATCAATAAATTTTAGACATAGAGCATATGCACTTTAGCAATGGTTTGCAGTGGTAAAGTGCCCAGAGTCCTAAAACCAACGAACACAGGTCATTAAAAAAAGGAGGAAGAAGCCAAAAAGTTTGGGCATAACCAGGCAAAAAGGACCAGGTCCAACAAAACTAAAACTAGAACCACTGTCCCTACTGTGTGGGGATACCAGAGAGGACCCTGGGTTTCCGTTTAACAATGTGACTGTGAGGGGGCGTGGCCAGGAACATGGCTGGCTAGCAGCTTCTGCCAGAGCTCTGGCAGCCCATACAGAATCCTGACCTTCAAATTGCCGATAATTTCCCCGAGTCAGCATCGATAGCCTCCTGCACAATGTGGACAACTTTTAAGCCGGGTTGGAGCAACCTGAGACGAGCGGAGGCGAAGATTCGTGGTGGAGCTATGTTGATGGGGAGCTCCTCAAAATGGCAGACTGAGGAGGCTGGCCAGAGGCGCCCGTCCCGGGGAGAAGGAGTAGGTGGTGCCTGGCCTCCTGGGCCATTTGTGGTGGCTCCCACCCCAAGAGAAATCCATCCATGTCAATGCGGAGGTGGGGAGAGCTGGAAAGTAACGAGCGCCCGGCTCGGAGAAGAGCAGCCCTGCAGATCGCAGCCCGCGCGAAGGTGAGAGGGACTTTGCAGGTCCGGGTGGAGTGGGGCAGGCCCCTTGGCCCCCCAGCAGGCAGAGACTGTGTCCCGAGAGCACGGCTACAGTTCAAAAGAGGCCAGAAGAGCCAGTCGGTGGGGAGCTGAGGCCTTGAACATACACTCTGCTCGACTCCTCCGTGGGGTGGCTGGAGGGATCAACAAGGCTTCAGGCCTCCTGGGGCAGGCGGGGCCGGGCCGGGGCTCCTGCACATACGCCGCTCCCCTTAGCCATCACAGATACAAAGACGGGGCCGACCTGCGATCGGCTCCAGGGACAAACTACGGCGGAGCCGGTTGGTGCGGCGCTCCCTGCCCGATTCCCCCCTGCTGTGGTCGGACGGAACTGAGAGACACCGGGCCTCCGGAGGCATACGGGTCTGAGTCGGGACTCCGGCGCATGGACCTTTCCCCTTCACAAGCAGGAGGAGGGCAAAGAGAAGCTATGAGCAGATAGACCACAGGAGCGAGCTGCTGCTTTATTGGAAAGCAAAGAGGAAGGAAAACCAAATGTAGCATGACCTACGAGTGACAAGCTGGAAGAGTGGAGGCAAAGCAACAAGATGTCCTCCTGGCAGGCCAAGCAGAAGTAGGTGCAGATGGAGCCATTGAGGCCAATGCAGAACACCTAGAAGTGCCTGGCGTTCCTGTTAACCTTCCTGGTCTTGGCAATGCCCTCAGCAGACACATGGCTGGGGGTGCGGAAGGCCCTGGGTGGATGTACTGGTGCCCAGATCCAGGAGATAAATATTGCAGGACCCACACGCGGGTGAGAGGGACTGTGCGTGGGTGATTACGGGCGCCGTGGGGGGCTTGGCCCAATTCCCCGCCCGCGACGAGAGACGTGCCAGGTCAGGAACAGCGAAGGGGGGCAAGACCCTTCACCCAGATGGTGGATTAGGCGGCCGAGATAAATGGGACGGAAGAACCAAACCGCTGTGGCCCCCTGAGCCCCCCCGATCATACTGAGATCAAGGGAAAGACACATCCTACAGTGGAAAGGGACACTCATGATGAGGTGAGACTTCACCACACACTGGAGAATAGCATAGTCCCCCCCAAGGAGAAGGACCAGAAGAGGCTGCTCCTATTAAGAGAGTGGGGAGTAAAGGCTCCAAATTACCACAAAAAGTGAACTGCAAGAGGAACTAGCAGTTAAAGACTATTGGGGAGCCTCTTGGCACCATGATCTCGGAGACGATCAGTACCCCATGAATGGTCGTGTTGCAACAATTAAACATAAAGGATGTGTATTGAGTCCAAGTAGAACTCACAATACTGACAATAAACCTGGGGTAAAAGAAGAGCGAGGTGAGGTACGGATGCCACACAAGATTAAACACCGGACATAGAACCCAAATAACACAATACTTTCCTGAGGAGATCAGTAAACTGAGGAGTAGAGACACTGAGGCTTGCGGGTGGAGGAGTGGATGTAGTGAGACTCCCAAAGGTGATTGTAAAGATCATACGAGAGGATCCGCCCGGGGAGGGAATCGCTCACGATCGGGGGCCTGCTGCCCACGACGGATGTTAGAAACCCATCTCCTGCGCCTTCTCTGTGCCGAGCAAGACACTCCAGCGACACAGCAGAAACCGAATACGGGAACCAGATAACTAAAGGAATTCAATAACACTAACCTAACCACAGATTTCCCTCACCCAAGACACCAAACATCTATCAAAAGCAGCCAGGATCGGGAAGGAACGGGGGAGAAGAAGTACAGGAGGAGATACTTGTGAACCATTCTACCCCACACAAGTTTATGATGGCGAAAGACAAAGATCCAAAAATGTAAAAACAGGGCAAAATGGATAAATTCACAAAGTACTACCCCGCCACCGGAGACAGAGGGACAACCCCAGGGACCGCCTGATAATGCGGCCCTCCTCCAGGCTATCCATGCCTCCAGAGAGGCAATTGAGGGGAAGGTAGCAGAAATAAGATCAAAAGTGACCCTATTACGCCACGATATGCGTAACGTCTCAGAGAGAGTAACACGAGCAGAAACCCGGATTTCAGAAATAGAAGACACATCGCACAGCTTAATAACTGACGTCTCCAGCTTAATGGTGGCCATGAGAGAGGTGACATGGAAGGTAGATGACGCTGAAAATAGGGCAAGGAGAAACAATCTGCGCTTCATAGGATTTCCGGAGGGAACAGAGGGCTCGGACCCTGGGGCCTTTCTGTGGGCGCGGCTTAAGGACTACTTCCCGGCTGCAAACTTCTCACCCTGTTTCATAATCGCCCAGGGCCCCCCTAGACCGCTGATAGCTTGCTTTCTGAACTTTCAGGATCGGGACTTGATCCTCAGAGAGTCGCGGCGAACGGGTGAACTCAAACATGCAAATGCGAAAATAATGATCTTCCCCGACTACTCACGTGAAGTTCAGAAGCAGCGGCGCACATTTGATGCAGTAAAAGGCAAGCTTAGAGCCTGACAACTCCAGTACATGCTGCTCTTCCCAGCTAAACTAAAGGTCCTCTTCCAGGGCAAATCTCACTTATTCCAGACCCAAGAATAGGCATGGGCCTGGATTGAGGAGCGTCCCCCTCCAAGGCGTGAAATAGGAACCACCGGCTCGACATGTGGAGACACTCCGAGAAAAGCAGAGCCCAAACAACAAAGGGAAAAAAGGAGACGCATTCCAACAGGACTGCGCAGAACCCGCTTAGGGCCCCCCGTACATTAGAGAGAGGGCATAGATCAGACTCTGATGGAGACTCAACACAAGCCAAAGCCAGTAAATTATGCTCCGACCAACGGAGTACCTAGCCGACACAGACAGTGATCATCCGCTCCTTAGAAACATTAATTGCCTGGAAAAATCTGACACCGAGAAGAGAAGGCCAGAGATGCTGCACCAGCGACTGGACAAGACCGGCGAGGAAGGTCTAGATATGGGCTTAGCCGCAGGGAAAAAAACAGCAACCAGCTAAGAAGCCCCCCCTAGACACTAATAGGCTCAGTTTTTCTGAGTGAACAGACTCCATCGAAATCTATATCCTTTTGCCTGTTTGTGTGATATAATAGGATAGATTGGGAAAGGGGTGGGACTACAGACCTCTCAGGCTATACCTTCGCCAAGTTGTAATGTTGACGGCTCGAGGGATGGGCATGGTAAGTGGGAGAGCGTAGGGTGGGGGGGTGAGTTGAGGGTACAAAGAGCTATAAGTAGATTAATAGTTGGGTCTTTTTCTTTTTCATTCAGCGGTATGAGATCCAGAGTCATAGATAGGGACAAGGGAGAAGAGACAGGTGGGAGGGTCCTCCCGAGTGCAGAGGGAGAAAAAGAGCCCATACATAATGGGTGAGGAAGACTACACGGCCTTAACATGGAATGTCAACGGACTAGGAAGCAAAGTCAAGAGAGGGCTAGTAACTAAATACCTCAAGAGACTCAAGCAAGACATTGTCTTCCTACAGGAGACTCATTTGATGGGCACACATTGCACCTTCTTAGGTGGAGGTATATACATTACGCTCGCACACGGAGGATTTTCCTCCGGAGCAAGGGGGGTGGCGGTGCTAATTAAGAAAACGCCTCCCTTTTACATGACAAAAACCTGGAATGACCCAAATGGGACTTTTGTGGCGGTCCAGGGTACATGGGGATGGAGGGAACAGACTCTCATTAGTGTTTATGCCCCACCACGACTGCAAATCCAGACATACGACAGTACAACGCAGGTAAATACATCGTATGCCTTTGCCACGCATTTTTTAGCACTCATGTTTTTACCGCGAATATGCATTTACAACGCATGCCAATACCATGCATTGTTTTTAGATTTAAAAACAATGTATTTGTGGGGGGAGACCCTCACTCCCCCAACTTACCTTAAATGAGTGGTATTGGCATGTGTTGTAAATGCATATTCGCGGTGAAAATATGCGTGCTAAAAAATGCGTGGTAAAGGTACAACGAGGTAAAAACCTTGTTGTAAAGGTTGTTTCCCCATTAGATGCTGTGGCTAAAATCCTATTAGAATCCGGTCCCTCCACACACATAATTGGGGGTGATTTTAATGACGTTTGTGACCCAAATCTAGAACCCACACGCATCGGCATCGGGACCCACATATCTACTCCTCTGACTGAATTTACAAACTCCCTGGGACTGACCGACCTCTGGCACCAACACCACCCAGTCGCTCTCACCTATTTGTACTTCTCTGGGGCGCACAGAGTCTTCTCCAGACTCTACTACTTCTTTGCCCCGGCAGGAGAGACTAAAAATATAGAGAGGGTGGAGTACTTGGCGAGAGGAATCTCCGACCACTCGTCACTTTGGCGAACGATAGGCGGGAGGAGGAAAAGACAACGCTCAGAATGGAGGTTGAATGCGTGGGAATTACGTGACTAAACACTACAGAGAGTAATAAAAGATGAGACCGAACTCTACTTTAGTGAAAATGAGGGCTCAGTTACCTCGGCGGCAACCCTATGGGAGGACTATAAAATGGTAATATGGGGTAGGATACAGGATGGTATGGCACGAAAAAGGCGTGAGGAGGCCCAACAAATAGAGACACTAGAAAAAAAAACTCCTACAGCTTGAGATAGATGTAGACCCGGATGTAGACACGGCCCGGATGCGCCAAATCACACTTACACGCAGAGAACTCTGAGCTTTGACAGAAAGGGAGGTACAGACCCAAATTCAGGCCTCGCATCATCAACTTTACAAATCAGGAGACAGGGCAGGGAAACTACTGTCTTGGTTGGGCAGGAAGGATATAGAGGTGCGATGGGTGACGACGATACATGAAAATGAAGAGGTACATATCGCATCGCATACCATAGCAGGGGCGTTTGCCCGCTTCTATAAAGGGCTTTATGATGCCAGGTCACTAGCAGGGGAGTCACAAATAGCTGCCTACCTTAGGGAGATAGAGACCCCCTCCCTGATCCGAGAAGACCGGGAAGTCCTAGACAAGGATATTACCCTGACAGAAGTATTAGATGCAATCAGCAGGCAAAAATCAGGGAAAACCCCGGGTCCAAATGGACTACCAGCGGAATACTTTAAACAAAATGCTAACTGCTTAGGTCCCCATCTACTAAACATGTATAATGCTGCACGAGAGGAGGGATCACTCCCCACATACCTCTGTAATGCTATCATAGTAGTAATCCATGAACCATGGAAGCCTCTTGAGCACTGTGGGTCCTATCGCCCAATCTCACTGCTTAATGTAGAACCCAAAATTCTGGCCTCTATTCTAGCGACTCGACTGATAGCGGTAATCTCGTCCCTCGTCCATCAGGATCAATCAGGCCTTATGCCCAATCGAGCTACACGCCTCAACCTCCGTCGCTTGGCCTACTGGCTAGACACGGTGAAAGACAGGCCCACCCCGCACCTTTTGCTTTCCCTAGATGCGGAAAAGGCCTTTGACGCAGTTCACTGGCCTTTCATACGCCAAGTCTTGGTAAAATTTGGCTTCGGACAAAATGCTATAACTTGGGTGGACTTACTCTACAACAACCCAAGAGCCAAAGTCTGAGTCATTGGGACACTATCCGTAAACTTTCCAATAAAAAGAGGAACCAGGCAGGGTTGCCCTTTGTCCCCCCTACTATTCGCCCTGATATTGGAGCCACTGGCATGTCTGATCAGAGCCCATCCTGGGATAAGTGGTTTCTGAGACAATGAAGGTTGCCTTAGAGATGAACGGATCTCACTTTATGCGGATGACATCCTACTTTACATAGCTAACCCTAATGAGACACTCCCACTAATACTGCAACTATTTAAAGAATTTGGCGAACATGCGGGTTACAGTATAAACTGGGACGGTGGGCAGTCAAAATATCGAATTTTAAATATCGACCTACACCATGGGTACTCACAAACTTTCTCTCGGGGGCCAAATTTACAGTGTGGTTTGTGGCCGAGGGCCGCACCGGTGGGGGCAGGGTCAGTGGGGGAGGGGGCGGGGCTAGAGCAAAAAAAATAACTATGACCATGAGGTTGAACACAGGCACCTGCAGCGGACGCCTTCGTCCACTGAGCCACCAGACCTGGCTTACACACATCTCTCTATCTATCTCTCTCGCTCTGTCTCCCTCCCTCTCTCCATCTCTCTCTCCCTCTCTCTCTCCATCTCTCTCTCCATCTCTCTCTCTCTCCCTCTCTCCATCTCTCTCTCCCTCTCCCTCTCCCTCTCTCCATCTCTCTCCCTCTCCCTCTCTCTCCCTCTCCCTCTCTCCATCTCTCTCCCTCTCTCCATCTCTCCCTCTCTCCATCTCTCCATCTCTCCCTCTCTACATCTCTCCATCTCTCCCTCTCTACATCTCTCCATCTCTCTCCCTCTCTCTCTCCCTCTCCGTCCCCCTCTCCGTCCCCCTCTCCGTCCCCCTCTCCATCCCCCTCTCTGTCTCCCTCTCTGTCTCCCTCCCTCTGTCTGTCACCCTCTCTGTCACCCTCTCTGTCACCCTCTGTCTCCCCCTCTCTGTCTCCCCCTCTCTGTCTCCCTCCCTCTGTCTCCCTCCCTCTGTCTGTCTCCCTCCCTCTGTCTCCCTCTGTCTGTCACCCTCTGTCTGTCACCCTCTGTCTCCCCCTCTCTGTCTCCCTCTCTCTCTGTCTCCCTCTCTCTCGGTCTCCCTCTCTCTCGGTCTCCCTCTGTCTCCCTCTCTGTCTCCCTCTCTGTCTCCCTCCCTCTGTCTGTCTCCCTCTGTCACCCTCTGTCTCCCCCTCTCTGTCTCCCTCCCTCTGTCTGTCTCCCTCTCTCTGTCACCCTCTGTCTCCCCCTCTCTGTCTCCCTCCCTCTGTCTGTCTCCCTCCCTCTGTCTGTCTCCCTCCCTCTGTCTGTCTCCCTCTCTCTGTCACCCTCTATCTCCCCCTCTCTGTCTCCCTCGCTCTGTCTCCCTCCCTCTGTCTGTCTCCCTCCCTCTGTCTGTCTCCCTCGCTATGTCTGTCTCCCTCGCTCTGTCTGTCTCCCTCGCTCTGTCACCTCACCCGCGTGTGTCAGTGTGCTGTTTTTAGTATAGCGCGATCCAGGTCCTAGGTGGGGCGTCAGGGCGCGTTATAGCAACTAGAACAATTTGTGTACAGCAAGAAGGAAAACAGAAGGTGTGACAGAGCTCTACGGTAGTACTGCATACTAAGCCTATTAATAAATAGCATGAGGTCTGCATGAACAAAACAGAGACAAGTATATACACATAAAGTCTCAAAATGCTGCAGAGCAATAACAGCGACGCACTTGCTGGAGTTTGGAGCAGATTAGGTGAACTACCAATTGATAACAGCCGTACCTGCTGCCTGTCTCAATGATATATATCAGTGATTGACAAGGTCAGGTATTTTTTCGTGGTTCAGAGAAAATATATTCATAGAGGTTCATAACGATATAAAAGCAAAAACATAGCAGGCACTTTATAGATAGGGGATCGGGCTGGTACAGCCGCCAACAGATTACCAGCATGTCTGGACCTAATGGGGATAAAGTTTCCTTAGGACTCTGTCTGTCTCCCTCGCTCTGTCACCTCACCCGCGTGTGTGTCAGCCCGGGCTGGGCTGAGACAGCTTCCCGGGCACACACACAGCCGCACCCGAGTACTTCACAGGTCTTTAAAAGACCATTCACTTGTTAATGAGGCTTTGTTGTATTTCACCTCTTCTTAGCTCCCCTGCATCTCCACTCAGAGTGGAGATGCAGGGGCGCTAAGAAGAGGTGAAATACAACAAAGTCTCATTAACAAGTGAATGGTTTTTTAAAGAATCGCCCGGCCCACATAGAGCGCTGCTGCAACCGGCGGTGTTTGTGGACACTTAAAAAAAAAAAAAAAAAAACATAGTTAAGATAGCTGCAAGGTCCGCGGGCCGCCAAGGAAGGCTAGCCGGGCCGCTGGCGGCCCACGGGCCGTACTATGAGTACCCGTGACCTACACCAATATCGAGTTTTTAATATCGTAGGGACAGAATATCGAAGTCAAGAATATCGTTGACCAGAATATCGACTTTAAGGTAAGTAATATCGATTTTTTTAATATCGAAGTAAGTAATATCGAAGTCATTAATATCGTTAGCAAAAATATAGTTAATGATATCGATTTTTTTTTATTGTTATGTATTTTATATGTATGTTTAACATTTTCTTTAAAGTTTTTTCATTACTTTTAAATATATGTATTAAATGTTTAGAAAATATTAATTTTTTTAAAGGAAATTTTGCGTTTTAGTATCAGAGCGGGTTGTGGGTTTATAGGGGAATAGGGTGGGAAATAATTTAATTATAATTAATTAATTAATATGTTTTTATTTATTGTTATTCATTGTTAATTATTGTTAATTAATTATTAATTGTTAATTAATGTATATTAATTGGTTAATTTATAATTATATTAATTATAATTAATTTATTATTAATTTTTATTTATTGTTATTGTTAATTAATGTATTGTAAATTAATTATTAATTGGTAATTAATTTTAATTCATTGATTAATTGGTAATTAAATTAATTATGTTATTTTTAATGTGTAGCGGGTTGTGGGTTTATAGGGGAATAGGGTGGGAAGTAATTTAAATATAATTAATTAGTTAATATGTGTATATTTATTGTTATTGATTATTAATTTATTGTTAATTAATTATTAATTGGTAATTACTTTTTATTAATTGGTTAATTAAAAATTATATTGATAATTAATTTATTATTATTTTTATTTATTGTTATTGTTAATTAATTATTAATTGGTAATTAATTTTTATTAATTGATTAATTGATAATTAAATTAATTGTGTTATTTTTTTATGTGTACCGCATTGTGTGTTTATAGGGGAATAGGGTGGGAAGTAATTTAATGTTATTTAAGTAAATATTAATTTAATTTAATAGGTATTTATTAATAATTATTTGGTTAAATAATTATTAATATGTTATTTATTAAAAAAATTATAAGTATGTTAATTTAACCCCTATGCGATCCTACATTTTCCCTACTGTTGCACTCACTGGAGTGTGAATAGTAATTTTTACCCCTACGATATCCAACACTTTCCCTACTGTTGCACTCACTGGAGTGGGAATAGTAATTTTTACCCCTATGCTATCCAACACTTTCCCTACTGTTGCACTCACTGGAGTGGGAATAGTAATTTTTACCCCTCCGCTATCCAACACTTTCCCTACTATTGCACTCACTGGAGTGGGAATAGTAATTTTTACCCCCCCGCTATTCAACACTTTTGCTACTGTTGCACTCACTGGAGTGGGAATAGTAATTTTAACCCCTACGCTATCCAACACTTTCCCTACTGTTGCACTCACTGGAGTGGGAATAGTAATTTTCACCCCTATGCTATCCAACACTTTCCCTACTGTTGCACTCACTGGAGTGGGAATAGTAATTTTTACCCCTACGCTATCCAACACTTTCCCTACTGTTGCACTCACTGGAGGGGAATAGTAGTTTTAACCCCTACGCTATCCAACACTTTCCCTACTGTTGCACTTACTGGAGTGGGAATAGTAATTTTTACCCCTACGCTATCCAACACTTTCCCTACTGTTGCACTCACTGGAGTGGGAATAGTAATTTTTACCCCAACGCTATCCAACACTTTCCCTACTGTTGCGCTCACTGGAGTGGGAATAGTAATTTTTACCCCCCCCCCCCGCTATCCAACACTTTCCCTACTGTTGCACTCACTGGAGTGGGAATAGTAATTTTTACCCCTACGCTATCCAACACTTTCCCTACTGTTGCACTCACTGGAGTGGGAATAGTAATTTTTACCCCTACGCTATCCAACACTTTCCCTACTGTTGCACTCACTGGAGTGGGAATAGTAATTTTAACCCATACGCTATCCAACACTTTCCTTACTGTTGCACTCACTGGAGTGGGAATAGTAATTTTTACCCCTACGCTATCCAACACTTTCCTTACTGTTGCACTCACTGGAGTGGGAATAGTAATTTTTACCCCTACGCTATCCAACACTTTCCCTACTGTTGCACTCACTGGAGTGGGAATAGTAATTTTTACCCCTACGCTATCCAACACTTTCCCTACTGTTGCACTCACTGGAGTGGGAATAGTAATTTGATTTCCTCCGCTATCTAATATTTTGTATTTTTTTAGCTAATGTACTGTATAATTATTTTTAAAAAGATTTAAAATAATTTTAATATTTTTTAATTTGTTACATATATTTATTTAATTTTTATTTATATTATTGTTTTATGTGTATAGATGTATTTATAATTTATCAAAAATAAATTAAACAATTTATAAGTTATTAAAATAAATATTAAAACATATTAATAAGTAAGTATATATATATTATATATTATATGTATATGTTTAATGTATTTTCAAATTATATATATTACTTATAATTTTTAAGCATTTTTAAATATTTTTAACTGTTTCTTTTAATTATATGTATTATTTACTTTATTTTACAATTTTTTTTAACTTAAATTAAAAACGATATTTTTAACAACGATATTTTTGACATCGATATTTTTTTTCCGATATTTTTGTACTTACCTTAATGTAGATAGGATGTCGATATTCTTGTCTTCGATATTTTTGCTGCAATATTTTTGTAGGTCGATATTGTGGCCTTCGATATTTAGTCAGTGATTCAACTGGGACAAATCAAACTTGTACCCCGTGGGAGATACCATTGACACGCACACATTCCCGGGACATCTCCCCATAACTAAGGAAGGATTTAAATACCTGGGATTGTTCATCTCCACGAACGAAATGGACTGCCTACACAATAACGTCAAGCGGGTTATTGCAGAATTCAAAGACGATATTGCCAGATGGTGGCGACTCCCTTTGATGTTGCTAGGTAGAGCAGCCATGTATAAAATGATCACTCTCCCTAAGCTACTCTACATCCTACAGAACACATACCACAGAGTTCCAGGAGCAATTTTTAACATAATCAACGATGAACTCCGTACACTATTGTGGAATGGGGGTCACCTGAGAGTGGCGTTACAGACACTACAACGCAACCAGTACAATGGAGGGATTGCACTCTCAGACATACAGTCTTATTTCAGGGCCGCACATCTCGTTGTAATCAACGAATGGGGACATGCAGGGGGAGATCACCCAACGCATGCTCTGGAAAGACTCCAGTTCCAGAACCACACTTACCTCCACTACATCTATGGAGGCTCAGGAAATCAAGGCCTGCTGCCTGCCACACAGAGATCAATTGAGGCATGGAAGGGGGCAGAGAGACAAATGCGATGGGACAAGAAACTCACAAGGGCGACACCACTATGGGAGGGCAGGAGACTACCCGAAATATCCGGACTACGGGGCTTCAAGAAGTGGGACATGGTGGGGATTTCCACTGTGGACAACATCTTACAAGGTGGCGACCTAATCCCCTTCTCAACGCTGCAAGCCGAATATCAACCCACACACTCACAAAAATATAAATACCTCCAACTGCAGCATGCCTGGAGAGCAGAGAAAATAGACACAACGGACATCCCCGAATATGTACCACTTGAGGGTAGGTTGTTACAAGAGGAAATGCCTTCTAAGGCAGTCTCTTGGACATATAAGATGTTAATCAATAACATGCCTGATAAACTGAAGTCCCTACGGTCCAAATGGGAAGGCACCACTGGTCCGTTAGAAGACATTGACTGGGAGGGGGCCCTGATGCATCCAAGAGAAGTGGCAATTAAGCTACGACTAAGACTAATACAATACAAAATCCTCCACAGGGTCTACTTTGATAGGGCCCGACTACACTCCATGGGGAGAGCGGAGTCGCCCAATGGCCTACGCTGCACTTCAGAACGAGGTACATACATACATACATTATGGGAGTGCCAAAATGTCCAGAGCTATTGGGCCCGGATACTAAAGGAAATGAATAATATAATAGAAGTGCAGATCCCTCTAGACCCTAAATATGTATTACTGGGCATAACCACGGAGATTGATCGGCCTAGATACAAACTGTTATTATGTAATCTAGGGCTGATAGTTGCCAAAAGGGACATTGCCAGGAAATGGGGAGCTTTGCACGGGCCCACGATGAAGGAGTGGAGAGCTGGCATGAACCTATATATGGGGGCAGAGAAGACAACATATGCGGCCAGAGGCTGCCCCAAAAAGTTTACGAAGATCTGTGCCCCATGGCTGAGCTTCTATGGCCTAGAAATGGAAGGGGCAGGAACCAATAACATGCACCTGCCCACACAAGAATAGAATACAGGGGGGGGGCGTGGCCTGGCAGCGGACAAGATGGCGGTGTGAGCTGTGAGCTCCGCTGAGGCCGGGACATAAGCCCGGGAAATCCGATATTAATCCGGCAGCTGACGAGGGGGAAAGCGGTGCAGCGGTGCGGCAGGAGAGCGGCCGTAGATTGCGGGGTCCGGAGAGCAGAAGCGAACAGCGGCTGCCGATCGCCGACCGAGTGAAATAAGGGGTCTGCGGCGGCGCCCGGAGCTCCTGAGCGCCAGAGCGGAGAGGAGGAGCCTTCGGAGCCGCGCGGAACGCAGTGGAGGACATCCTTGCGGGCTCCCGAGGTGAGAGAGCTCGGGCCCGCGGTGCAGTGAGTGACTGTGGTCCGGCGGCAGGGAATATATCCGGACAGGGCCGGCAGGCGGGGGTGAGCGCCGATTGGCGTTGCGAGTCTTCCGGCGCGAGGAGTGACGGAGGAGCGCCCACCGTGGAAGCGAGCGGCAGGGCCCAGTGAAGCAGGAGCTGCAGGGGGGGCGGCGGCGTAGTGCAAAGACAGTCTGCGGCCTGCGGGGACCCCGACGCCCGGCGGTGACTTGATGAGCTGAGGCAGCCAATCCGAGGGGCATGAAGTGAGTGCGATGTGAAGCGGCCCAGGGCACTGGCACGAGTGGAGTTCTCGCGGAGGCGAGCCAGCATTGGTGGGACCGGGAGCGATCTACCTGCCGGAGCAAACAAGCAGTGCGGGCGCCCACTATTGGAGGCCGAGAGCGTGCCCTGCTAAGAGGTGGGTTAGCGCCGGGACTGTGTGGGGTTCTCTGAGAGCCTGGCGTATAGGGGAGGCCTTGTGGATCATTGCGCCTGGCTGGTGTGGCACGCCGAAGGGGGTGCGGAGACGTGGAAGAGGCTGGGTGACGCACCGGAGCAACATCCCAGGCACCGGGAACCCACGGGGTCCCCCAGGGGAGAGTTGGCGTTTGGGGGACTGGAGAATACACACCCACCGGGACGGCCAGGCGGTGTGGGAGATCGTCGCAGCGATCGGCACGGAGGGACAAGATAGTGGCGACAGAGCGCCGGGCGGTACTTCTTGACCCACATGATGAAGCCGAAGGGGGGGGCGCCGGTCCAGACAAATAAATTGGATCGGTATGCGGTCTCGAAGCCACCGGCGACGGACGACGAAAGTGCGGGGGGACAGGCCCCGGCCCCCGAACCATCCTTAAGCTCCATCATGGCGGCAATACAGACACTGGGCACGACACTGGAGACCAAGATAGATAAGGTCTCCATTGAGATGAATCTCCTGCGTGCAGATATGAATAAGACGTCAGAGAAGGTCAAGGCCGCGGAAACGCACATTGGAGATCTGCAGTCCTCTACCAGGGGCTTAGAGGAGAAGGTCCAGCAGCTGATTAAACAACATCAACAGATGGCTCTGAAGATGGAGGATCAGGAAGGAAGGGCCCGCAGGAACAACGTTCGGGTAGTGGGGGTTCCGGAGGGAGTGGAAGGGCCCAGCATGGACCTATTCCTGGAAGAGCTCATACTGCAACACCTGAAGCCTAAACGACTCTCTGCCCTATTCACGGTGGAAAGGGCGCACAGAGCGCCGGTCCCTCCGCCGAAACCGGGGCGCCCCTAGAACGATCATCGCGCGGATACTCAACTATCGGGACCGCGATGCTATCCTGCAGACGGCTCGGCAGCAGGGAGATCTTCAATATGAGAACGTGACGGTGCGGTTTTTCCCGGACTTCACGCTGAAGGTGCAGCAGGAGAGGAGGACATTCGATGGGGTGAAACGGACACTGAGAGACAGGGGCATCAAGTACATGATGTTCTTCCCGGCGAAACTCAAGATCATCGCAGGGGGCAAATCCTGGTTCTTCACGACCCCGGCGGAGGTCCAATCGTGGTTGGACGGGCCACGGTCACAGTCAGATCCTGCAAGAGCGGAGGGGGGATGGAGAGACACTCGAGATCGGTCTCCGGCATCCACCAGTGGGCATGAAGGAGGAAGTGGGCGAGATCAACGCCTCCGACGATCCAGGTCACGGAGTTTGGCGTCCTCTGGGGGCCCTGGAGGTTGACATGAACGAGGACACTGTCTGCCACTGCCTGAGTTTGGTATCTTATAAATGGGTGCAGTGTTTATTGTAGGGGGAGCCGGTGCCGCTGCACGCCTAGAGAACTTTGTTTTTTGGACTTATTCACTATTTTCAGCTGTTTAGTTTAAAATCTGGGGCTAAACGAGGCCTTACGGAGCCATTGATGGGCTAAGATACACGTCCCCAATTTCTAGGGTTTTTTTGTGTTTTTGTGGGCGACAGGCGCTCTGCTAGTTAGGGGATGTGGGTGGTTTTAAGCCCACGGAGCAGGGTAGCAGGGAGGGGGGTAGGATATAGTTGTTGGGTAGGACAGGGGGAGGGAGAGTAGAGGGGTTTAGTTTGGGGTTTATAATGTGTTCAATGCTTTCCAATATTTGCAAGGATGGGAGGGGCGGTGGGGGGTGGCCTGGGTGGGTTAAGGATGGGAGGGGAGGCGAGGTGCATTTTCCTGATGGCTACACAGCGGGCTAAACGACTCAAGATCTTATCTTGGAATGTGAATGGCCTCGGAGATAGGATTAAGAGAACCATGGTACTTCAGTATCTCCATCGCCACACCCCAGATATAGTTCTCCTCCAGGAGACACATTTGAAAGGAAATAACTATCTGGCTTTGAATCGATTTGGCTATACCCTGTTGGCCCACGCCGGGTTTACTTCGGGCTCCAGGGGAACAGCGATCCTGGCTAAGAAATCCCTGCCATTGGTGCCCAATCGCACATGGTGCGACCCGCTGGGCCGCTATGTTGCACTCACGGGGATATGGGAGGGTCTCACCCTGAATGTATGCTCGGTCTATATACCACCAAGGTTGCATGGGGCGACTTTTCCCGATCTTAGTGCATTACTGCTGGATATGCCCAATGGGACCTTGATTATGGGGGCGATATGAATGAGATTATGTCACACGACCTTGACCGAGACTCGCCAGCGCATAGAGCTCAGGGGGCGCGCCCGCTGACAGCCTTTGTGAATGCGATGGGGTTGGTGGACCTGTGGAGGGCGCATAACCCAGACAATCAACACTTTACCCATATCTCGGAGGCACATGGCAGTGGTGCTCGCCTGGATTACGTTTTTACACACACGACGTCGGCTGGACTATTCAGAGCAAGCAGTCATAGGGCCAGGGGCATATCAGACCATTCTCCTGTGGAGGTGTGGCTATGGGGCCCGGAGAAAGACTGGACGATACCCCCACGATTAGACCCCTATTTATTTAGGGATAATGACTTTCAGGGACGGTATCAGGAGAGGACGAAACAATACTTTGAAGAAAACGTCGGGACGGTGAGATCTCACTGTGTGCTGTGGGAGGCGTACAAGACGGTGGCGAGGGATTTCATGCAGGCTGAGGTGCGGATTAGACGTAAGGAGAGAAGGGTACAATGTGATGACCTAGAGCGAGAGATAACCCAGCTAGAATTGGGAGCGGACCCAGGATCTGGAGGTGGGACGGGACGGGACGTAGTCATGCCCTCCAGCTTAAACAGCGGGAGCTCAGGGATACTAGTGAGAACGCGGCACGCGCATACGCCATAGGGACGCAGAGAAGTATGTACGATCTGGGGGACAAGGCCAATAAGGTTATCGCGTGGCTTGAGAAGCGAGATAAGTGTAGGAACTGGGTCGCAGGCATTCAACCAAGAGAAGGTACAGGAATATTGGCTGGGGAGGAGATTGTGGAGGCTTTTGCGCAATATTATGAAGAGATCTACCAGTCACGGACTGACCGCAGGGAGGAGGAGTGCCGGGAGTTTCTAAGAGACATAGAGGTACCAGTTCTTGGCCAAAGCGAGCGAGATGCAGCGCACCTAGACTTGACGGTAGAAGAAGTTGAGGGTGCCATGAGGGATTTGCAGGCCGGGAAAGCGGCGGGCCCTAACGGGTTTCCGGCGGAAAGTTTTAAGTGCGTGACGGGAACGGTTGCACCGTACATGCTAAAGATGTTTAACGAGGCGCTGCTGGCCGGCCACCTGCCGGAGGATCTTAGAATTGCGACCATCGTTGTGATCCCTAAAGAGGGCAAACCGCGGGACTTATGCAGTTCATACCGACCGATATCCCTGATGAACTTTGAGACCAAAGTACTGGCAAAGATATTGGCCAATCGGCTGGGCCCGAACCTCCTGGAGCTAATACATCCGGACCAATCCGGCTTTATGCCCCATAGGAGCACTCGGCTGAATCTTCGTCGCCTCTATGGTGTCATGCACATGGTATCGCAGCGCCCTGATACGCCGGCCGCCCTCCTGTCCCTCGATGCCCACATGGCCTTCGATAGTATGGAGTGGGACTACCTATTTGCGGTCCTGGATAAGTTTGGCTTTGGGTCGAAATTCCGGGCATGGGTTCGGCTCCTTTACACGGGGCCGAGGGCGCGAGTGAGGGTGAACGGGTCCGTTTCCAGGATTTTTGGGCTGCACAGGGGCACGCGACAGGGATGCCCTCTTTCCCCGATCCTTTTTGCGCTTGCGCTGGAACCGCTGGCGTCTTGGGTGAGGGGAGATCCGGTGGTTAGGGGCATTGATTTTGGGGGAGGATGGGAGGAGCGTATCTCCCTCTATGCCGATGACGTCTTGTTATATGCACATCGCCCCCGGCAGACTTTCCATAGACTCCTGCACATTCTGAGATCTTTTGGAGAATACTCGGGCTACCGTATTAATTGGGGTAAGTCCCTGGTGTTTGTGCTAACGGGCGAGCCCCCAGCGCTGACGTCGGAATGTAGGGACCTGACGTGTAAAACGGAATTCAAATACTTGGGTATCTGGATCACGAAATCTGAGGCCGCCTTCATGCGTCTTAATGTCCTCTCACAGTTGGATAGGGTGAAGGAAGATGTCCTACACTGGCGCGGGCTGCCGGTCTCGCTTATGGGGCGCGCTGTATTGTTTAAAATGATGGCTCTCCCGCGCCTCCTGTATGTACTGCAGAATACTCCTTTCTTGGTACCGGAGAGGTTCTTTCGTTCTATAGAGGCGGAGCAGCGTACATTGTTGTGGGGAGGTGGGAGCCCCAGGATTGCCCTGAGAAAGTTACAACGGGGGATATATGAGGGGGACTGGCTGTGCCAGACCTGCGAAGGTACTACTGGGCCGCGCAACTTGTAAATATTAATGGGTGGGTTTTCTCCCCCACTGAGGAGCCGGCGTATCGGGTGGATCGGATGGCATTGGGGAAGGGCGGGTATCTCGCAGCCCTCTATTCCAAGAGGAGGGGAGTGTCTGCACGCCCGCCTCATACAGAGACAGTGATAGGCATATGGCGTAAGGCGACCAGGATGACGGGGTGGGAGGCCAGACACACTGAACAGACACCGCTGTGGCACGGGGATTTTCTCTCGGAGGTTGCGAACCTGCGAGGTCTTCGCGACTGGAGCAATATTGGCATAGATTTATTGGGTGATATCTGGAAAAATGGCGAGATGATTCCCTTCGCCACCATGCAGGCGGAATATCAGATGGGGGAGGGGGAATACTTCCGATACCTCCAGGTCCGGCATGCTTTGCGGTGCCATGTGCAGGAGGGGGAGAGATTGGCTGAATACACCCCGCTGGAGGATAGACTGCTACTCGACCCCATGATCGACAAGGCTATATCGCTTACCTATAAAAAACTTATGAACAACGCGCCGGATCCCCTGGGGCCACTGCGGGAAACCTGGGAGTCAGATGTGGGCATACTCGAGGACGATGACTGGTTAGAGGCCCTACAAAGTCCAAGGGTGATAGCAATTAGGGCCCGATTTCGACTGATCCAGCTCCGCATCCTGCACCGCTCTTATGTACCGCGAACTGTACAACATCGTATTGGTTACTGTGAATCTGATAAGTGTCTGCGGGGGTGTAATGAGACTGGGACGTTCTTTCATATTATGTGGGAGTGCCCCTTGATACAGAACTATTGGACGAAAGTTGCCCAGGTCATGTCAGAGGTGGTGGGGTCCACGGTCCCGCTGGATGCCAGGTGGTTTGTCCTGGGAGTGACCGGGGAGGTGGTTTGGCCCAAGTGGGAGACAATTTGGCTCGCACTAGCGAGTATAGTGGCAAAGCGAAATATAGCCAGACTATGGGGTGCGAGAGAGGTGCCTTCTGTGGGAGGATGGAAAAAAGATCTCGACTGGTGCCAATGGGCGGAGCGGGTGGTGTATCAGAGCAGAGGTTGCCCGCGCAAATGGGAAAAGATTTGGGGGGCTTGGATGGGGTATAGGGGGATTTATGGTCAGATTGAAGGGAATATATACTAGACTAGGGTGGATTCCGGGGCTGGAGGGGGGGTTACAGGGAGGTCTGAGGGAATGTACGTTTTGATTTACCTTTTGTACTAGGAACTGCTGACCCACTGCTGAATAATTGATAATTGGAATGGAAAGCATTTATGTTGTTGTTTACAATAAAAAGATGTTTTAAAAAAAAGAATAGAATACAGACAGTGACTTCCATCATGCTATATATACATCTCAATAGGAAGGAACCACTGCTAGCGGCGAGGAGGGGAAGGAGATGGGAAGTGACTCCTGGAATGTATTCTTGTACCCTTGCTTTTTTTCGAGAAGATTATTAAATGTATTGATGCAAGATGGTCTATGTACAATGATTCTCTTACCAATGTAATGACTGAAGTTTTTGTGTAGATTGAAAATGAAAATAAAAAAAATAATATAAAAAAAAACAATGTGACTGAAATTAGTTACACACAGGCTTTTAGCAGCAAGGGTCACTTTAGCACATTACTGGAAACTCCTTAGCGGCCCTCCATTGAATATGTGGTTATCTAAGCTATGGTGGGTGTGTGTCAAGGAAAAACGAGCAGCCACAGTAAGTGATAGAATGTGGAATCTACATGTGCATAAAAAACTATAGGGTGCCACAGAACGGGCACAGGCCATATGTCAATGGTATTTCATAAATCTGGGATCTAGCATCTGTAGACTGGACTCATCTTTCGAATCAGAAATTTCTAACAACGAGGACAATATCTAAATGAAAGAAGAGTGCAAATCCTTGTTGGAGGCTATTATTAACGAGGGCAGAGAGGAGGAGAAGAGAGAGAAATGTATATATAAAAAGTGAATGTAATCATATAAATGTATATATTTACAAGCTAAGCTAAGATATTTTTATAACGAGTACCATCAGAAAATACTATCTGATCGAGTAGTAAGTGACCTTTCAATGTATTGATCATTTTGTCTTTATCCTTTGATATATTTAATTTGCTATTATTTTTCTTAATCTTTATAATGATATATTCCTGGAAGGGTACACCTGCTCTGATAAATGCCACCATAAATTAGTTTTCAGGGGCCGAAACATGCCAAATCCAATCTCTGCACTGTATAGGTTTGCCTTTTGTACAAACAAGTTTTTTATAATATGTTTATTGACAGTTTTCATCATAACAAACGGGTACAACCGTACACATTGCAACAGCATGTCAGACTGATTTTCGCTCTGTCCCCAGTCGGTGTTGTACACACAACTTGAGGTTAAACAGGTGAGACTGTAAACAATCTGTGTCCTTGAGAAATGACAGCCTCGTGAATCTTAGAGACCATCATAATTTTAAGTGAAAAATGTTAAAGTAAAGTTGATATAACCTTTTTGTTTGCCAAAATATACACACAGACAGATGGGCCTTTTCGCAGGCAAATAAACTCGCAGTTTGGAGGTATACTGAAAAATGAGTTTGCTTGATTTCTTTCCTTAGAAATGAATAAATAGTTGTGAATATCAAAGGAGTGTAATTGTTCTATTGCCTATTTTCCTTAAGGTAGCGCCTCTGCAAAGCATATTTATAATACTGCTCATTTGAAGGACATATTCCAGGTGTGCTTCTCATTAATTTGGAGTGGTCACTGATGTTCCAAACCATGAATTTTCATTTATCAAATAAATGTTCATGAACACTTTATCAGAACCTGCCACCAAGATCATATTTTGAGGTAGAGGGTCCCTGATGACATTTGTTAATAGCTTACATCTATCTGCTATCCTAAATTTCAGGTAAATATGTATGAGCATCAATCTGGTGAAAAATCACACCCTATTTTCCAGAAAACCCAGAGGTATAACTGCATTGCCCCAGAACGAGGTCTTTTACAGTAACGATCCCCTACTCCATCTAATCCATGTAACTATCTGAGTTTATTTGTCGCTTGACTACAGACTTACAATTTTCCGTAATACATTGTTCATAGAAATACAAAAGTGCATTATGTGCATCGTTCTGATCACTCCTTTCCAAAAAGTATTTGTAAATCTTGCTGACATTCAATCACTTTCGTAGACGATTCAGGGAATGCAAAATATGAACCAATGCGCTGATTTTGAGTTTTTGACTATCATATACAGGTTGACGTTGTTCAACTCAAACCGGTTCATTGCATGCTCTTGCTGTGCCGTAACAAAATGTGTGTATGAACGTGACATTGAGGTGCATTTTGTGCCATTTTGTGCAACAGTCCATTTAGGACGCTGAACATAATTCTTGTTATTTCTTGCCAATATCAGTTTTGGACATGGCCCTATGTTTATTTAAAAAATATATATAATCTGGATTGTACAGTACATTACAGATGGTCAACGCAGTACTTAATTTGTAAATTAATGTGTGCCAGTGCCAAAGCTCCACTTACAAGCCTGCGTCCTGTGCTATTAAATGTCAGTGCACCAAATACCAAGGCTGCGTAGTCTTGAATCACCTCCTGCCTCTTTAATGCACTGCCAGACACTCGCTGTCCCTTTCTCTCGCTCTTGCAGATTCCTGCTTTCTGCCTTTGTGGCAGTTTTTTTTTATCTCTTTCTTCCTCCTTCTTTCCCCTTTGTGTGTTTTTCCCTCTCTTGCTCTAGGTAAATGTCTCATTAGGAAAAATAAGTGCATCACTACTTTAGAAGAGTAGACTAATATTTTACCCTATCATTATGTATCTACCCTGGTTTCCACAAACAATTTAGTTGTAAAGGATTTTTAGAAAACATTACTTTGGATGTATTTGTATTTAGCTGGAGATAATTACTTTGTGCATACTGTTCAAGTTCATTGCAACTTCACTGAGGACCTATATGAGTTAAATCAGAGATGAGGTCTACATAGAGCATCAGACAAATAATTTCTTCCACAGTACAGGTAGAAACATCCTTGCTTAGGATAAGGAGACAGAGAGATCACTCAAATAAAGAAGTGGGCCCATTATACATTCTTGTCTTATGCCATTGTGAGTCTGAATGTTTTTTGGAGTTCCCCAAACTATCAATATCGGAGTCCATGTATCCATAGGGAAATGTTAATAGTTTCAACAGGCCTGGAGGAATCCCCAAATTATTCAATTTGCGCCTTTGGTCGACCTTATTATATGTCGATTAAAAAAATCAATAAATTTGGTGCACACTGACATTCTCTTCCTCACACAAGTGCCATGATGTTATATATTTCAGAATAGTGATACCAACCTTAGATCTGGATGCCCATCTAATGTTATGGATGCTCAATAAAAGGGGTGACCACCAAGTGTTAAGGAGGTACACCTTATGTCACAAGTACCGAAATTTGTTCACATATAGTGGGTGTTTTGTTTTGAGGAAGCAAGCAGGACCTAATGAGTATAGCAACATAAGCACTTAAAAAAACTCTACTCATGAGGAAACACTAGGTGAATAAGTGATTTATACTGCTGCCTGCTTCTCTAGGAGAGTTTGTGTAGTACGCAATACTGACCCAAGAGTCTGCTTAAGGTGACAACAAGCGAGGCTTTCAACTATGTCCTGAAGTCATTGCAACATTACAATAAGTTCTGAAATGAGTCTAGAATACCTGAGACTGGACAATGTTAGGCTGAAAACCTGAAGATGAAGATCAGAAATTTGTGATAAATAATCCTGGAGCAACAAGGGAACACAGCTACTAGTCACAGGCCCAGTTTAAAAGGTCCAGGATACAAGCAAAACAAGTCTAAGCAAGAAGACAATATAACACAAGATCAGCTTGCAAAATGAAAATCTACTTCCCTTTAGACAGCTGCTAAAACACTAACACCTATTCAAAATTTAAGATTAGTGTGGCTGTTACCATGCATTGGGTTTAGCAAGAGTTAAACACATATAGCAGCCATCTTTGAACATATTGTGGAAGTGGGGAATGACTATGAGGGACTCTGGGGAAGAGTATTGTTCATTAAGAGCTAATAAGGGAGTTGAATCCAGTTTGTCTGAAAAAGTCAGTGGCCCCACATGGAGTCATAAAACTCAAAAGATACATGAACCAGAGTCATCGGAATCTGGAGCCAAGCAAAGGGAGATGACATTGATAGCAACCATATGACAGAGATGTCCACCTTACATATGTGGTGATGTGGTGATGAATTGATTTCAGGTGTGATCTTCAAATGCCCAACTGGAACTAAGGGTGGCCATAAGTGCCAAGTATGTCCATCACACCTTGAAGCAGCCTGTGGGATGCATGGTTACAGTTAATACACCTTTACCATTACATCTTTTCTCACATACCCCTATCAAGTGGCGAGGCTTGGAAGTTTCACCTGCCAAGAGAATGAGATGACTGACCAGTGGGGTTCTCCAAGGTTCAGTCCCTCCACATAGTCTCTTCAATCTATATCTCAATTATCTGCATGCGATCCTAAGCTAGTCAGGCATGCCATTCCATGAATATGTGGATAACACTCAACCCTACCTACAAAGTTCCACCAACATGAACATTTTCCTACTCAAATTACGCTTGAATCTGAAGTTGAATGTCAGCAAACATTCTTGCACTCAACCCAATCAAAATTGGATTGTTATGCAAAGTTAAGCTAAAGTGCACCCTTCTTAAATCCCTAAAACTAGATAGCTTTGTTTCCACACTCAAACCAAGCATAAAATCTGTTACGTTTACACTGAATTCTTCACTGACTGTTATTCTTCACATCAACCATGTAGCCAACACTACTAGATATTTCCTCCATAGCATCAAAAAGAGACAAGGGGCCCAAACTACTAACAGGCAGGTTGTACCAACTTTTCATGGCCTGTCTGCAATTTTATTGTGCAAACTAGGGGGCCGATTACGATGGCGGTCGGTGTCAGTACCGCGGTGCCGGCGGTGCGGAAAAATGCCTTTTACCGCCCGCCAGCAGCGGTCCTCACGGCCGCCATATTATGAAGGGCAAATATGCCCCATTTCCCGACCTCCGTGGTGCAACGCCGACCGCCATAAAATTGCGCCCGCCACCGCGCCGGTGGTAGCCAATGGAGACTCACCGCCGTGCGGAATGACGTCCCGTCCGCTCAACAAATTAGTATGCGCCAAACAACCCGTCGAACCGCAGGGGAGAAACCGCCCTTCCAGACACGGCGGAATCTCGACAGCGGAGCGTGAAACGAGACTTCCGGAGCCCTCCACCCGGAGCCGAACGCCATGGATCCAGCACTACACGTCCTCCCGGTGCTGTACGTGATACATCACCAGGTCAACATCGCCCGCCGCGGACGCCGCCGCAGGTACGTAAAAAAACACAATACAACACAAAACAGAACACAAATTCCACGGGCTGAAACAGGGCACCTGGCCACACCAGACACACTGGTGTGGACAGGAACACATCCATCAGTGTACCCACACATGTCTCATCTGGCACCAATTCACACCCTGCATCAAGCCCACCAAATTACCGCGAACATAATGTAATGTGTTGCTGACGACACCGCAGCGGTGAGTATGCGGGAAATCCATCGCACAAAGCAGAATGCATGTACAGCAACGGTCAGGCCAGAAAGACCACAGGCCACCACCACCACCCACCACCCACAGCTCCGCCGCACACAGCAAGAAACATGCCAATCCCCCCTGTGCACCCCCATGTCCAACACCAAGCGAGCTAAATCCACACCCAGCAGCACACAACTAACACCTAGGGAGACAGACACAGCAGCATTGGGTGTAGATTAACACACAGCACAGAGGCACAGACCCAGGGCAACACACACACACACCACAACACCACATACATGGCAAGAAAGCTGAATACAAGCACAAAATTAACATCCACACACACAAGGAACATACAGACTACTGGACACACACCCTGCCAACTCACACAGACATACCCCACACCGACACACAGCCACATACACAGGCTACATGCCACCATCAATGGAGCACAACATAGAGGAAAGCAAAAATGATGTGCACACAAATGGGAGGGCAAGGAGACAACCAACAACTAGGTGAACAGACACATGCAGGACAAGGAACCTAGAACAACATCCACACCCCATCCAAGCACATGGCTGGCACAGTGAGTGAAGTCAAACAACAGTCACCTCAGTGCAACAACTCAGGGAGACAGCAAGGTAACCCATGTATAGGGACAGGGATGAAAGGAAGGACCTCAAGTCAAACAGTGAACAGCAAGTACACATGAGTATGCCAGCACCACAACACACAGGGCACATTGGCACACTCAATGACTGTCAAACACAAGTAGGAGTCCCCAAACATACCCCCTCATATCTGCAGCACACAACCCCAATGCCAGACACACAGAAGGGCCTACATAATGTCCAGACAAGATACAGACAAACAATCAAACCCCCTGGGGGCATCCACAAACATCACACACACACAGGGATTTCAGTACCAACGTCTGCACCAAAACAAAAATGGCAAACACAATTCAAAACAGAAACACATACAGAACCACAAAAATAACACACATCACCTGTGCAGCCAAACTAGGGGAAGGCAATGGGAGCACACACACAACAGGAGTGCACCACCTCATCAGTCAGGAAAAATGCATAGGCTACATACCACAACACAGACAAGAAGTGCACCATCACAGAACAACACAGACACATCAAACACACAACAGATGCACAACACCACAAAGCACATAGCAAACACAGCAGTACATCAGGGGATGTACACTAGGACAGCACAAGGCAACATACACCCACAGCACTGAATGCACAACAAGCAGTGTGTGCACACAAACACACAACAGTCCCACACAGCCATGAGTCACACGCCATTAACACACACATCAACACACACGACAAAGCCACAACCAACACACCGTACAACCCTTGACCACCCAAATGCACACCATGTAAGTAACCGTTGTGACTAGGATGACTGCCCATCACAACATGACTACACATCTACACTGCTAGGCATACATGAAAGCAAGAACGCACATACATGTTGAGCCTGGTCAGCCTGCCTGCAATCCCGTGTATATGACCCCTCTATGTGTTTGCAGTGCCCACATACCAGGATGCAGTAAAACATAGCCAACAGCAACAAGGAAGGAACATGAGTCTGGTATGTCACCGAAAACAACATCACTGACCCCACAAGTATCCGAGTCATGAAGAACTGAAGTCCCCGTCACCCCTGTAAAAAAATGATAAGTTAAACAAGCCAGTGGCACAGTTGAAGTGGCACACAGAGCATGTGGCCCAGTAAATGTTAGACATACAGGAAAAGCCTTATTCAGTAAGGACAATGACACAACTGACAACATGAGCAACTGTTTTTATTCACAAATAGCACTGATAGGCAACAATATCAGACAAGACCAAGGCACAAGATGCAGAGCCTGAACATGAGAAGCTGCACAGGCAGGGGGCAAACTGCAAGGCCAGTGGCCAGTCCAAGGTGCTGACAGAGTCAATGAGAAGCTGCACAGGCAGGGGGCAAACTGCAAGGCCAGTGGCCAGTCCAAGGTGCTGACAGAGTCAATGAGAAGCTGCACAGGCAGGGGCAAACTGCAAGGCCAGTGGCCAGTCCAAGGTGCTGACAGAGTCAATGAGAAGCTGCACAGGCAGGGGGCAAACTGCAAGGCCAGTGGCCAGTCCAAGGTGCTGACAGAGTCAATGAGAAGCTGCACAGGCAGGGGCAAACTGCAAGGCCAGTGGCCAGTCCAAGGTGCTGACAGAGTCAATGAGAAGCTGCACAGGCAGGGTGCAAACTGCAAGGCCAGTGGCCAGTCCAAGGTGCTGACAGAGTCAATGAGAAGCTGCACAGGGAATGTGTGTCACCAAACTCCGCCATGGACAGCAACACAGTCTGGTGTGTCACGATGGGCAGCACAGGTACCGGTGTGGGAGAGATAGGTCTGTGACGTTGATCAACATTCATACTTGGAGAGGGACCTAGATTGGTGTATGTTTAGGGAGAAGACAGTGTATACCACCAGGGGATGCCCCAAAAAGTGGGTCCGAATCTGGAATCCATGGAACGACTTTCGCGGAGGAATATGTATGCCACCTGTTAGAGCTGACTCAAATATCCCCCCCTGATCCGAGCCACTCCCCTCTGATGTAGATATGTAATCCTTCTCCTTTGTACACAATTATTATTTATTAATTGGCAGTGATCTCTGTATTGTATATTTGAACCGATGTATGTTGTAATAAAAAGATTTATTAAAAAAAAACATTCATACTTGGCTGTCAGTCTGACTGGGAGCTGACTGTGTGTCGGGCACTGTTGGACCACTTGACTGGGGAGTGAGACGCCCAGCTGAGGAAGAGCTATCAGTGGCCTTGGACGCTGGAGGGCTGCTTGGACCAGGTGGTGTAGTGGCACGTGGAGGTGGACTCAGGCCGACGTGGGACACAGTGTGGGAGGGAGATAGTGGAGGGGTGCCTTTCCACTTCTTGGGGATTCTAAATGGCTTGCCTGTCTTGGTATCAATGGGAAGTGGTGTGGACACAAACGGCACACTCATCACCAAGGCTGCCGCAGGTGCACACGCTGGACCTCCCCTGGGGATGTGCTGGATCCAGAAGGACGCTTAGCCTGGCATTGCCTCTGCCCCTCCATCCCCTCTTTACCCTGTGTGCCCCCTACAGTGCCCTCCTGTCCCTGCTTCACTGGACTTGGAATGGGAGTAGAGGTAGTTGGTGAAACAGCCTTGGATACCTTACTATGTGTAGCCTTGCCAGGCCCCACCTTCACAGTGGGCATGGAGAGTGTCTGCATGCCTTTGCGAGACGTTTTTGGGACCACAGAGTCTGTGGCCGGGGATTGCTCTGAGGCTTGTGACCCTGAGTTCTTCCTCCTTGAATCATGTGCCTTTGCAACGCCTGACGGGCTCTTCCCTTTGCGCTCTGGGGTTGTTTTTTCTTCGTAGGGGAAGGTGTCTGTGACCTTGACCGCTTGGGCTGCTGCTGCTGTGTGCTACGTGTGCAGTATCGTGACGTTGAGGTGTGTGAAGCGTGGTCACCGTCGTCAGACGTCGCCACTGGCATGGGGGTGGACAAAGGGACTGGAATTGGACTACGAGATTGAGCCAGTTGAAGTGCAGCCGCCATTGTGGAGGACATTGTCTGGACAGTGCGGTGCAGCCCACCCACGTCTGAATGTATGCACTCCATGAAAGCTAACACCTGTGCCAATTTGCGGTCGTGGTCTGACAATGCATTGAGGAGCCCTGTCTGCCCCACACACAGCTGGTGCATAAGGTCCACACACTCTGCACTGATGGCAGCAGGGGGCACAGGGGCAGGGGCAGCGGTGCCTGGAATGAAGGACACTCTTCCCCTCTTTGTGGTGCGAACACGGGCAGCAACAGAGGAAGTGGCTGGGAGGGTGGGCACTGCACGCTGTGTGCTGGAAGATGTAGCAGACTCTCCGTTCCCTGTGTCCTCCAAGATGTCTGCACCACCGCCGTCATCAGATGATGTTGAACTTTGCGTCTCGGGCTGTGATTCCTCCAGCATACTCCTATCCCCCTCCGAGGCGCTGGTCACATCTGTGTCACTGGGATCCTGTGCAGCTGTTGTGCTTGTTTCACCACCACTGGTGTCCGTCCCCTGTCCCTCCGTGCCCACGGGAGATGCTGCATAACAGAGAGACATGTAGGGTCAGCAAAGTGACAGCAACAGGACAAACATATTCAAGCAAAGCAACACTGAGGATGACAAAGTCTACATGTTGCAGGCCACCCCGTGCATTCTCACCATGCAGACACACTTCACTACCTCAAACAGTGCGTACAAACATCTAAACACGGCATAGCTGAGCCATGTGATGGGCAGACAGCACAACATCATGCATGTTGGGGTGTACAAACACTAACACCAATGGACCAGGCCTGCAGCACACCACCCACAATGCCATTGAAATTCCCAGGATTGGAAAAACATCAGTAAGTGCATGTATGTAAAATCCGTGACTGCCACACCCAGCACAGGGGCCACTTACAACCCACTGCATCACAGTAACCACATCACGTACACCAGCACAGGTACAGGCTTGGTACACATGCAGCCACTCACAGACAAAATCAACCTTCACAGAATACTCACCCCTAGCTTGCTGTTGATGCTCCTTCAAACGTGCGTCCAGCTCAGGCTGTGTCACAGCCAAGATGCGGCACATCAGTGGTGTCAAGCTGCGTCGTGACAACCTGCCACTGCGAGGGAGTATCCCCAGTGTCATCTCGGCAACGTTCTTTGCCAGTCGTGATATGTCGTCCCACCTCTTGTGGCAGTGGGTGCGCTGGCGGTTTGACACTCCCAGAGCCCGCACCTTGGTTGCAATGGACCTCCACACGGCCTTACGCTGGTGTACCTTGAGCTGCAGGTGTGGGAGACAAGAGGGGGAAAACATCAGTGACACACTCTCATGGTAAAACCTCTCTCTCTGAACAGTGGCATGACACAGACTCATCTCCACACGGCAGATATGGGTCATTGATGTACACTCATGCCAACCACACACGTATCACACTCTGTACAGTCAGTGATGTGTCCTTGTCACATTGGGCGTGGACAGTCCATGCCAGGTAGAATCACACAGAGATGGACAACGAGGAGCCACACAAACAGTCACATGAGCAATAACTGTCCCGAAACATGCATCACCAGATAGCTGTCACACCATATGGATGTGTACACAACACATGTCCATCCACCCTTCATGTCCATGCATTTAATGTGTGTGTTGCATACACCCCCTTAACAACTAGGAAACAGCATGTCAGCCAGTGCATTACACAACCCCACACTCTCAGGCACATACACCATCTGATTGACTACATGTGTGCCCCCCTTGCACTCACACCCCCACTGTTGGAGACTTACCACAACATTTGGGCCACCATATAGCCGTGGGTACTGTGTCAGCACCTCGTCCACCAGGACATCCAGCTCCTCGCTTGTAAATGGACTGGCACGGATCTTCTCCGTCCTAGCCATCACTGTGGACATGAGACGTCAGCGGCGGCAGTGGGCGGTGAGGGGTCCCAGGCAGCAGTCCCTGGAGGCAGCAGCAGGTGAGGGGTCCCAGGCAGCAGTCCCTGGAGGCAGCAGCAGGTGAGGGGTCTCAGGCAGCAGGCTCTGTGAGCAGTGGAAATGTGGTGCTCCCTTCCACACATATATAGGGCCCTGGACTCGTTTCAGTGGTCATAGTCTTCTGCCATTGGCGTTCCAGGTCAGCCTTCTTCAAAAGCATCCAAGACCGCCTCCGCGGGGGCGGAGCACGCCTACCGCGATTTTTGAATCTGCAACATGCCACCACGATAGCGGTCCCCATTGGCTGCAAGGGCATGGTTCATGGCGGTGACACACCGCGGGGTCCTGGCCGGCGCTACCGCAGTGGTGCATCTTACAAATGCATCCTATCTCCGCATCCGCTGGGGGCGGAGCACGCCTACCGCGATTTTTGAATCTGCATCATGCCACCGCGATAGCGGTCCCCATTGGCTGCAAGGGCATGGTTCATGGCGGTGACACACCGCGGGTCCTGGCCGGCGCTACCGCGGTGGTGCATCTTACAAATGCATCCTATCTCCGCATCCGCTGGGGGTGGAGCACGCCTACCGCGATTTTTGAATCTGCATCATGCCACCGCGATAGCGGTCCCCATTGGCTGCAAGGGCATGGTTCATGGCGGTGACACACCGCGGGGTCCTGGCCGGCGCTACCGCAGTGGTGCATCTTACAAATGCATCCTATCTCCGCATCCGCTGGGGCGGAGCACGCCTACCGCGATTTTTGAATCTGCATCATGCCACCGCGATAGCGGTCCCCATTGGCTGCAAGGGCATGGTTCATGGCGGTGACACACCGCGGGGTCCTGGCCGGCGCTACCGCGGTGGTGCATCTTACAAATGCATCCTATCTCCGCATCCGCTGGGGCGGAGCACGCCTACCGCGATTTTTGAATCTGCATCATGCCACCGCGATAGCGGTCCCCATTGGCTGCAAGGGCATGGTTCATGGCGGTGACACACCGTGGGGTCCTGGCCGGCGCTACCGCTGTTTGATTGCCATAGAGTGACATGGGTGACCGGGATGTGGCTGGTGGAGCATGACAAACGCCATCTGCAGCTATGTAGAGGGCCATCACTAACACCAATGTGTCATGTGCAGCACATGAAACACTTGCGTCAGTGGTGGGCATCGACACAGGTTCAAATGGTGGTTGGCATGCTCCGCCACCCAATTCACGGACAGTATGTGCGTCCGCTATGGGGAATATGCAGCATCACATCGTACACTCTGTGGGTCATTGTGTTTATGGGGCACGTTTAAGGCACCTACGGACAGTTCTTGTTGTGTGTGGATCAATGGTCATTACTGTACTATGCACAGTGGATACGTACAGTGGCACATGGCACTGGATAACATTGATATGGTCTCCTGTCACAAATGTCAGCCACTGTGTAACGTCTCACACCAAATGGAACACTGTACTCCATTATGTTGAGCAATATTTACACACAATGTCGTATCTGCCACCCATGCTGACCACTATCTCACACCTGAGCCCATGTGTTACACTGAAAACCCAGATGAACTCATTTATTCAGCATGACTGTCATCATTGGAAACAGATGTCACCCTGTTGTGTTATTGCTAAGACCAATTACATGCCGCATGTAATGTCTTTGTACACACTGGCAACTCCTGCAGTGTATGTCCACATGTACAGGGGGGCTCGACCTGCTAAAGGATGACGAGTACTTCAGCACCACACCTGGCATCCGTTGCATTATTATTGTTTGTCACTTGGGTAGACGGCCAGAGCAGATGTCTTTGCTACATGTCTGCCACCTGTAACCACAGGGACCTATGTGGTAGTGTCAGGTCTGTGCTCATGTTGTTTGGACTGTTGTATGTGAATCAGTGACATGTTCATTTCAACAATGGTGCTTAGCTAAACTATGTTTTTGAGTGTTGTGCTGTGTTCCGGTGCTACTCACCTGCCACCAGTGCATGTCCGTTGTTCACATCAGGAATGTTGCGTTGGCAGATGGACTGCATGCACGGTTGTGGATTGTGCTAACTGTATGGAATATAGTATGCGACATTTGTCCACAGGCTATGGGTGTCCGGTATTGCATGTGCAATGTGTGTGCACTGATTAGCGGGAATTGTCTGCAATGTTGGATGGTCAGCACAAGTGGCACACGTGTGCAGTGTGTTGCCACCAACACTAGTGTATGTGCATGCTATGGGGTGCTAGCCATCCTTGCTCACCATCTATTCCAGCACTGTGTGGGTGGATCACATCTGCTGGTGTATCAGGATGGAGTGGGCACCCAAGACAGGTGAGATGTACCTTGATTGTTGTGCCTGTGACACTCATCCAACTCCGACATTTGGTCAATGTGAGGTACCAGTGTCCCACTACTCATGCACAGCCAGCATGTTTGTTAGATGTGGGATATTGATTGTATGCTGTGTTGGGCCTGACAGCCTGTGTGGAATGAGGGTCAGGATGCATGTCCTTTGGGACATGTGGTGTAAAATTACATCCACTGGTGTCAGGTGTCTGAGCCAGTTGTCCATATGTAATGCATACAGTCTGTTCATGCGTAGACTTGGTTGGCATACTGGCTTGGCATTGTCCATGTAGTGTTGTATGTTTGTGTTGTGGCACTGTTGTGTCTTGAAACAGCTGGATGTGTATCACCATGGTATGTGTTGTGGTGCACATGTGTCCTTGGGCAGTCCCTCCTTGATGCTGCATGTAAATGTCCAAAATGGGGGAAGATTAAGGGTGCATACAGGCCCTGCTGATCACGTCCTTCATCTATTGTTAATGTGTGCCACATTGGCTATCTGTGTGCTTGTAGAGAGTATTGGGCAGTGGCGTAATGGTGGCCTGTTACAGTGGTACACATACTCTGCACAGGCGTGACATCATCTGTCACTGTCCGACTTTGTATTCAAGTCAGCAGCAGATATGGCCTGTGTACTGATGACATTGGCACATGTATGGTTTTGGGATGTGAATGTCATTGAATTTGAGTGTGTTCGAAGTGGCACTGAGTACAAAGACAATCCCAATGATCTATCCACATTGTGTTGTTGATGTGTCCCCTGCAATTATTGGCCAAGGAGGTGTGGCAGGTACAGCAGCAACGTGGAAGCCAGCAGTGTCTCTGCTTCACACATGTCCTGTGTCATGTACACCCAAGGCTGAGTCCACCTCAGCTTGATATGTGACTCTTGGCATTCACATAGACAGTGTTCGTATTGTGTCTACTGACTGTGCACATCCATGACAGTTGTACAATTAATCTGTCTCATGTTGGGACAACACTGAATTGCACTGTGTGCTTTCAGGGATGACAGTCAATGTTAGCGCCGTGACAGGACGGACTTTATGAATTTGTGCACATCCTAATTTATGTTGCTATGACGTGTCCCCTTTCATCTCACCTAGGAGGCGACCTAATGTGTTTCGTACCTTCACCCTGCTGGCTAACATGGAGGATACCGACATCATAAGGCGATTCCGTCTGGATCGGACAAACCTCCTGGAACTTTGTGCAATATTGGAGCCACACCTGCTTCCACGCAGGACATACCCAACAGCACTCACGGCAACGGCAAAGGTGATGGCATTCCTACATTTCGTGGCTACGGGATCCTTCCAGCAAACTGTGGGCATTGCAGGGGGATGTCCCAACCAACATTCAGCATGGTGCTACGTGATGTCCTGTTGGCTATGATGCAACACAGGGACCAATTCATACATTTCCCCAGGCGGCAGGAGTTGGCGGATGTGAAGGGCGAATTTTATGCACTTGGACACGTTCCTAATGTAGTTGGTGCAATAGATGGCACACATGTTTCCCTGATTCAACCCCAAGCACGGGAGCATATTTACCGAAATAGGAAACATTATCATTCCATCAATGTGCAGGTGGTGTGCCAGGCAGATATGGTCATCTCACACGTTTGTGCAAAGTTTCCAGGATCAGCCCACGATTCACACATAATGCGCAACAGCATTTTACCACAGCTGATGGCCAATCTGGCGCCGGAGCGGGCATGGATTGTGGGTGAGTACAAAGGGTCGAGTCGTGTGCTGTTTGTGTGCCATGCTATCCTCGGACACATGTCAGACACTCAATCTGTATGTGTCTTTCACACTTAGGTGACTCTGCATATCCTAACGGACCTTGGTTGCTGAGTCCACTTCGCAATCCCAGGACACCAGCTGAAGTGCGCTACAACAATGCCCATGGGAGGACACGTCGGGTCATTGAGCGAACATTTGGACTCCTGAAATCGCGTTTTCGATGCCTCGACAAGACCGGAGGGGCTCTGCAGTACTCACCCGTCAAGGTGTGTCAGATAGTGGTAGCATGCTGCATGCTACACAACCTGGCCGTGCGGAAGGGGATCCCCTTAATCCAGGATGATGATGACCAGCCACAGCCCCCACCTGCAAACACCCAAACGTCAAGTGACGAGGATAGTGGAGAGGAGGAAGGTGTTGGACAGCGTCAGCAGCTCATCAACAACTACTTCACTTGATGGTCAGTGGCAATGTCAAAACTGGCTGTTGTCTGATGATGTTGTGCTTGGTGAATATGTGTATGTGAGTTTTGTGACTACAGCATGTTGCAGAGTCAGTGCTGGCTGCAGATGTGTATGGTAAGGGATCTTTTGACACAGCTACTTGATGTCTATGTTGGTACAGTTGCTCGTACCTTGATGTGCTGTGTTGTGTGATGGTTGTTAGTCCACCACCTGAGTAGCAACTGATGTTCTGTTGTGTTTTCCTAGGTCCCTTCAGCCTCTACTTGCCTGCGGAGTATCCCTGCTCCTGTGACATTGTAATCATGGGTGTGAGTTAACATACTGTGATGAACATGGAACAGTGACAACTACATTGGTGCGTTATTAGTGTTTATTTACAGTGGATACATGTGATGTAGATGTGGATATTTACAGATTTGTGAATGGTGAATAACAGATTTGTCAGTGATGGTAGATGAGACAATAGAGTATACACTAGATCAGTATGGTAACACAGTCCAACAGTCATTTTCCATTCCCACGGCATTGTGTGTGGGGACAGTCTGCAGGGTACATAGCAGGGTGAAGAGGGGTGCCATCATGGCTGGCTACTTGACTGGCTTTTGCCAGGTGCTTTGCCACGGGATGCTCCCAATGATTTTTTCGGGCGGCCCCTTGCTCTTTTGGCAGGGGGGGACACAGGTGCATGGCCAGTGGTGTCTGATGAGTCCCCATGCTCGCTGGACGCAGGGGAGGATGGGGGTCTGTCATCCTGCGGCACAACGGAGGGAGCTGTAGGTGTTGGCGGTGCCGCATGCCTGTCCCTGAGGACCCCCACTAGCTGGCCCAGGAGGTCCCTGATTTGGCCCATGCAGGCCACGAGTTGGCCCATGCGGTTGTCAATTGAGCGCAGCATCTGTTGTTGCTCACGGGCATCCTGCTGAGCCTGCCTCAACTGTCCCTGGGCGTGTTCATAGGCCCCCACAACTCTGTGAATGTGTGCCAGTGATTCAGTGCCAGGGTCTTCTTCCCTTTGGGTCAGCCTTGTCCTCACACCTGGCCTGCTGTCACGGCCCTGTTGCCTCCCTCCTGTGGGCACCGGCCTACTCTCCCGTACCTCCGCAGTTGTTGTGGTCTGGTTGGCCTCTGGAGCAGGGCAAGTGTTGCAGGCAGCAGTGGTAGTGGTAGTGGTGGTGGAGGTGGTGGTGGCACAGGTCGTTGCAGCAGGGCTCTGCGTTGATGTTGTTGCTGAGGGTGGTGGGGCTGTGGGGTCCTGGGACACATTACGCCCTGCCACACCAGATGGTCCGGGTTGGTCCTCCTCCTCCTCATTATCCAGGGAGTCTGCATCCGAGGGGAGATGTTCGGGAGCTGGTGACTGGCTGTGCTGGTTGAGGTTGTCGTCCTCTGCAGTCAGTTGTTGGTCACCTGTGGGACAGGAAGTAGATGGTAATTGCCTTACACACCTCAGGGTTGCTGTGTTTGATGTCTCTTATTTAAATGTTATGCTACACACAGTTGCCTTTTTCACACATTGTATGTCTGCACAGTGATGTGCCTCATGCCATGAAGTGGAGTTACATTCATCATTTCACAATGGTGTGACCTGTGATTGGTTAGCATGCCACACGTCTAGTATTGGTGATTTCAATGTGAGGATGTCATCTGACAACTGGCATGACTACAAGTTGATGTTCAGCATCTTTGCTGATCACTCTGCCTGGCAGACATTACCTGTGTGCATGGACTAGCCATTGTCATCACATGCATACCGTTGACGTGTCCTGTGCTTGTATTTCTTTATAAGCAGTCCATGCTAGTTTGTTTTTCCCATGGTCCTTCATGATCAGCACCCATGTACGCTACAGAGGGAAGTCTGGGTGATGCATGTCAGAGGCCCGTTTGCTTGGACATATTTGTTGAGAGTCACAGTTCTGTTTCTGTCACAGTTACGTACGCTGAGCTGTCTGCATCCTGTCAATGGCTGTGCTTTTCTTTTCTATTTTTGTGTGAAGTAGAGCTTCATGTTGTCATGTCTCTCAATGCTTTTGTTGAGTGATGGTGGTGTGCATGCACTGTCTGATTACCTGTGCAGTGTCACTTTGGTTTTTACTTACAGACACATGCTTCTGGGTGGGGTGCTCCATCCTGCTGAGGGGTGGGAGAGGGGGCCTGTTGGGGGTTGTTGTGCTGCCTCCAGATACACATTCCCCATCCCTGTGAAGATGGCTACCTACCTGTTAGGTGGTGGGGGAGCGTTCAATGGCTGACACATGCTTCTGGGTGGGGTGCTCCATCCTGCTGAGGGGTGTGAGAGGGGGCCTGGTGTGTGTTGTAGTGCTGCCTCCAGATACACATTCCCCATCCCTGTGAAGATGGCTACCTACCTGTTAGGTGGTGGGGGAGCGTTCAATGGCTGACACATGCTTCTGGGTGGGGTGCTCCATCCTGCTGAGGGGTGTGAGAGGGGGCCTGTTGTGAGTTGTTGTGCTGCCTCCAGATACACATTCCCCATCCCTGTGAAGATGGCTACCTACCTGTTAGGTGGTGGGGGAGCGTTCAATGGCTGACACATGCTTCTGGGTGGGGTGCTCCATCCTGCTGAGGGGTGTGAGAGGGGGCCTGTTGGGAGTTGTAGTGCTGCCTCCAGATACACATTCCCCATCCCTGTGAAGATGGCTACCTACCTGTTAGGTGGTGGGGGAGCGTTCAATGGCTGACACATGCTTCTGGGTGGGGTGCTCCATCCTGCTGAGGGGTGGGAGAGGGGGCCTGTTGGGGGTTGTTGTGCTGCCTCCAGATACACATTCCCCATCCCTGTGAAGATGGCTACCTACCTGTTAGGTGGTGGGGGAGCGTTCAATGGCTGACACATGCTTCTGGGTGGGGTGCTTCATCCTGCTGAGGGGTGGGAGAGGGGGGCCTGGTGTGTGTTGTAGTGCTTTTTGTCTGTACACATGCAACCCAGTTGATTTTGTTTAGCTTTGTGCTTTATCAGGTTGAGTGGTGGTTACATCTGTGTGACCTGTTTTGGGTATTGTGGGTCAGACGAATGTCCTTTGGCCTAGGGGTTGTAGGTTTGAATTTGTGCAAGACGGTACATGGCAATGTGATGATATACATTGGTTTGTACTTACCAGCTTCCAGTCCCCCGCGGATTCCTTCAAGACTCTCTGGATGTAGGATTCCAAGGACCTTCTCCTCCCACGGACTGTATGGTTTGGGTGGGATGGGAGTGCCTCCACCAGTCTCGTCAGCCAGCTGATGGTTCTTGGCCCTCTTCCTCTTCACCCCGGTCTTCAGGTCATGCCACCGCTTCTGTATTTCCTGCTTGTTGCGGGGGGTGGTCCCTACTGCATTGACCTTATTGACTATCCTCACCCACATTTGGGTTCTTGTGGCTAATGGGGTCTGTTGGACCATGTTGCCATAGAGTTGTGGTTCAACTCTTATTATCTCATCTACCATGACTGCAAGCTCTGAATCAGTGAATTTTGGCATTTTGTGTGGTGCCATGGTGTGTGCTGTGCAGATGTTCTGTGGTGCAGTTGTGTGGGTGTTGTGGGTGTTGTGGGTGGTGTAGGTGGTGTGTGTGTTGTGGTGGTGATGTGTGCAGGTTTGCCTCTCCTTTGTTCTCTGGGGCTGGGACCTTCAGTTGTGGAGTGTAGCAAAGGATTGTGGTCAGGGAGGGGCTGGTTTTATGCTCGGCTATGGTGGGTGTGGCAAGCTGGTATGTTGCTGTCAGGTGTGTTGTGTGTGTTGTCTTGTGATTGGTTATTTTGACATTTCTGGGGCTGTTGTCATTGGGCACTTTTGGTTTGTATTGGGACAGGTCTACTTCAGTGTGTGCATTGTTTGTATTTTTTTTGTGTTTTTTCTACGTCCGCCATTTTTTTTGCGGATCCTCCGCAGCGGTTCCTCGGCAGCGGTGGCTATGCTGCAGCCCTTCCGCCGCCTATCGGATTCATCACTGTTCGCGCACGATGCGGTCGGATTCACAGGTAGGTACCATGGTGGTAACGGGGATGTCGTAATGTCATGGGCGGTTACTCCGTGTGCATGGCGGCGGTTCTTGGCTTTTCCGCTGAGTATCCGGCCGTTGTGGTCGGATTTTCAGCTGGTCCGGCGAATGCGGGCGGTTTTTCGTTGTCTCCCGCCGCCGCGGACGGATTATTCTGCCGGTTCATCGTAATGTATCCGGCGTTTTTCCCGTTGGCCATGCGGGCGGTTTTTTGCCGCTACCATGGCGGTCGGTATGCTTTTCCGACCGCCATCGTAATCGACCCCTAGGTAACAATAGGTCACATCACAAAATTCCTAATCGTAGAGGGTCAGAAAATGATCTGCCTACTGAATTAATAATTAGGGAGGTCGCTATTTGTGACTCCTTTGAATTGACTAAAAACACAGAGATGGTGGCCTGCATTGAAAAACTGATCTTTTTTTTTGTTTTAAAGCAGCCTGTGATCTTTAAAGGAATTGCTGAGAGTCTTAAAAAATCTTTTTCCCATTTTGGAAGACATTTGGGGGAGAAGATAATGGTTTTCTGGGCCACTGCCTGCTCCCCTGAGGCCACCTGACATGATTAAAAAACAGAGAAGCTGTCCAACATAGATAGCTTCCCTTTTGCATATCAGTTGCTGCCTCCTTTGAAGAGATGGTAACTTTTCAATAGGTTGCAACTGCAATTGCGATCACAATTTGTTGATACAATTGGAAATGTACATTTCGAAGGGGCACCGTTTCATGGATTGAGTCACAAAACGCCTTCTAAATTTTGGAAAATCTTTTGCAAATCATGAAAGGAGTTTAGTACATAGCAAAATGCAATTGGTCACAAGCCCTGCAGTTTACCAAAAAACCTTTCCTCTCTAATCCTTGTCTCGGGCATTCAAAGAAATCTCTGCAGCAGGAATGACCTAAGAACTGAAGATTCCAAATTCAAAATGACTTTTTACCATAACTGATTCTTCCCAGTCTAGTAATCTCAGCTTGGAACTCCCTACCAATACATGTGGCTGTCCCTAAGGGTGCCGGTCTCGCCCCCAAACACTGCTCAGACTGTGAGCAGGGAAAAGTAAAATGGTAATTCATTTTAATACCATTTCATTTTTCACTTTTGCTGCACTGGCAGATGGGGGGCGCTGCTTCTCTGCCCTAATTGGGGGGCTGCCGCTGAGAGACATGTATGTAGGCAAACACATGCTCACTTGCATATACACAAACACACTATTGCTTTGCTTGCCTCTGTCCTTCCACTTTTGTATTACTGGTCAGTATCATCTTCACAGTCCAGGAGAGGTGCAGGCATTTTCAGGAGCATTAGTCACAGGCGTAAGCTTGTAAATGGCCACTTATAATAATGAGCGAAACTAGGAAAAGCTTGGGAGCATTGAGAAGTTGCACTATTCCCGGGCCTTAGCACCCTAGTCCACACACAGTGTGTACAAGCTCAGAGACTGAAGGGACAGAAATATACTCTAATAATACACAAGAGACTCAGGTTGAGACAATTTGAAACCCTGAATAATAAACCCACCTATCACAGTGGTGTTAGAAGAGAGAAAGGCCTGCCAAAATGACAGCCCCATCACTTTGGAGACATAATACATCAACTGGCTGAGGGTCCGTGACAATTACAGCTGGAAATACTACAGAAAATAATGTAGATCTATTAAAAAGGAAAGGAAAGTATTCCAGACCACTCTAACAGATGAAGCCATTATCTTGAATAAGTAGCAGGCACAGGACACAGCATTATTAGGGTTAACTGATTTAATAGCCCAACAAAGATACATCCAAACATGCCCCTGTCATTGCTTCAAAAGTAAAAGCTTGGAGAAGATCTGGATTTCTTTTTTACAAACTTAACATGTATATTTGTAAAGTGCACGTTCACCCAAGAGTATCTTGGCGCTGATTAACAGATGTTTATTGTTACCCAACTCAATGGTACATTTTAATTGGTAAATAATACCGAAATTGGTAATTTTGTGGTTTTAATAAATAATTGTTTTAATATATTTTAGATATTCTAGCTAATTTTTCAGAACACTTAGCTGTTAAATATTGGTCATCTTTTATTATTTAAAAATATAAATGTAATGATACTTTTATTAATGTTTATGCTGTTTATGGTTTTAGAAATATTTTATATTATTTATTATATATATTTTTCAAAACTTTCCCTGCTGTTGCTTAGGTTGGATTGGGAATAGCATATCTAGCCCCTCCATGGTCCAATGCTTTTCAGACAGTTGTTCAGGTTGGAGTGGAAACAGTGTATCTGACCACTCAAAAGTCCACCACTTTCACCAATGTTGCTTAGATTGGAGTGGGAGTAGTAAACCTAACCCCTTCTAATTACATGTTTTTCTCTACTGTTGCTTAAGGTAATGTGGGAATAATACATTTCATAATATCAAATGACAGCATGTTCCCTTTTATTTACCGGGGTTGGAGTTAGAATACTACATTTTATCCATTCACAGTTCAACTTTTTACGTTTTTTGGGTGAAGTTGGAATGTTAATTTTGTTTTCATTATGTTTTTCTTTTAATTTTTTTTAATGGAGTTTTTCTTGTTTGATATTTATTTCAGTATATTAGTTTTGATGTATAATTGTGAATGTCGTTTACTTTTTGTTAAAGTTGAATCTATTTTCTTTACAATTTGTAGACTTTTTCTATATTAGTATTTTTTAATTTTGGTTATGTATTTTCATTTTTGTTGTTTTCTTATTTTTGTTTGTAAATATAATTTTGGTCATTTTATGTTACAGTATATTTTTATCTTGCCATATGAATTTTACTAATGTGTTTTTAAAAATTAGTTTTATTGTTATTGATTTTAAAGTATTTTTAGTTTTAGTTACTTTTTATTTTTTTAAATACTGTTATGTATGTATTTTTTATTTTATATTTATTGTTTGTTCACATTTTTTCAATATTGTATTTTTTAATAAATATATTTAACCTTTATTTGTATATAGTTATATTATATACAAATTTTATTTGTAAGACTTTTTTTTAGTTAAATCAATTTTAAGTTATTATTATTTTAAATATGTATATAAATATATATTTACATACCTATTTATTCTAGGTATTTAGAACCATTGTATTATTTAGACAATATTCCTTTAGTTTACATTGTAAGTATGTACACTCAAAATTTAGGAGCACAATATTTTTGCTACAATATTTTTGCATCGCAATGTTTTTGGCATTCATATTATGTCATACAAGCCATCCCAGGGATAGGAGATGTAATGATTGATCTATTTTATCATGGAAACCAAATGTTTTCTTAAAGGAAATTCTTACCAATCAGGTAGTCCTCTTTATGGCCAAATTGATGTTACAATTCTTTCAACACTTGGGCATGAAATAAATGTAGATGTCTGTAATGCACCCCTAGACAGATGGACTTGAAGAATACCATAACCTTCTTAGGAAAGTTATCCAAGTTAATGGGAATGACTGGGGTACGAAATTGCCGGTGGTACTGTATGCTTCCAGGTGATATACCCAAGAGTCCACAAGATATTCCCTCTTTGAGTTATCTTCAGACAGACACCCTGTACACTTTTGGACATGGCAAAAGAACTGGAAAGAACAGGTAGAGTCAGATAGATGAAGGACAACCAGAGCTGAAGAATGCTCTCCATTTGAAGAAAAGGCTTAATGCTCTATTTTCTCTATTGAATGACCATCTTACCTTATTCCAATCACAGTAACAGGGATTCTATGATTCGGACACAAAATTACAAGATTTTCAACCTGGTGGCAAGGCATTAGTTCTTTTACCTTGGTCTGGTAACAAAATTCTAAACCAGTGGAAGGGACAGTACAAGATCATAGAAAAGATTATATCGGCCACTTGTCAAATTGATTTGTCACAAGGTAAAAAATGGAGCACATCTTCTATGTAAATTCACTAAAGAAATGGGAAGAAAGCAAAGCCATTTCCAGCTCTCTAGAAGTTCAGACACTTGATCTTAATATGGATAAGATTACTATGACTATAATGCTTTTAAATGAAAACAAAAAAAGATTTACACAAGATTTAGCATACTATCCATAATTCAACAAACCTATCATCAAAGAACCTAGGAGAGTAATTAGGTAACACTCCTACAGAAATTCCAAAGCAAAGAGAGGGGATGTGAAAAAAGAGTTAGACAACATGTTAGCTCATGCAATAATTTAACTGTGCCATATTGTGTGGAATTCGTCTATTGTGCGACCTCCAAAATCTGACGCATCAATCAGCTTTTGCACAGATTTTTGTAAGGTAAATGTCATTCCTCAGTTGCATTCTTTTTCCAAGCTGCAAATCAACAAAATGGTCAACAAACGGATCAGGCTTACTCTACATCCACCACTGATTTTTTTTTTTTTAAACTTTCTTTTTTAATTTCATAATACAATACAAAACAAAACAGGCAGCAAGTTGTGGTATTTACTGTGGGAAAGAGGCACACGAATACCATACACAGTTTTATATATGACTTTGTGTAAGGCACTAGTCACAATAGTGCCCTCAATAGGACATCAGGTCTCACCCCACTAAACCCGTACCCCCCCCCTCTCCCTCAACATGTCCTTTCATGGGGCTGCCATCCATCTGTTCCTCCCCACTGTCATCATCCTCTTCGCTTGCCGATTCAGGAAGACATTGCAGTGGTCTCTCCAGTCTCCCAGATCCTCCACTAACTTATCTTCACATCTGTGTAATTTCATTTGAATTTCTTCTGCTAGTGACCACTCCATTATGTCCCTGTGTCAATGTGTTATCTCAGGTGCACGGTGACCCATCCATGTAATGACGACCCTTTGCTGCCCAATATTAATACCAATTGTAAGAATTTATATCGCAGTTTTCTTTCCCTTGGTCATTTGACATTACCTAACAGACAACGCTGGGGGGAAGGGACCAAGGCCGGACTGGCCGTTGCGGGCATCGGGCATTTGCCCGGTGGGCTGCCAGGGTGTGGGCCGGTTTTGGGCCCCTGGGGGCCATTTTTGTTACCAGGGACCAGCAATATCGCCCCCTGTAATAAAATTGCCCAAAACCGGCCGCACCCCCCCCTCCCACCGGGCCTGGCCGAGCAGTTTGCCAGGGGGGTTTCGGTTCCCAGTCCGGCCCTGGAAGGGACTATATGCAAATGGGTCGTCCTGACAATATCAGCTACGACCTGGTGCCAAAATGTCCGTACCGAGGAGCAACGCCAAGCTAAATGCAAAAAGTCTGCATCGTCCGCACCACATCTGGGACATTCATTGGGAAGTTTCAGGAATAAACGGTGCAAAACCCTGGGTGTGAGGTAAGTCCTATGGAGGAAGTAGTAATGTACCAATTGAAAACGGGCATTACTGGAAACAGTATGTGTTAGATTGTTAACCTGTGTCCAATCCCTGTCAGACAGAGGTGTATCGAGGTCCATATCCCATGCCAGACGCGCCAGGGGAAGAGCCCAAGCGGCCTCTGCTCGCATGGCTCTGTATAGTAAGGATATTAAGTGATGTACTGTGCCATAATTCAGTAAAATCTCAAGTGTTTGTGTGGGAATGAGGGCCATAGGATATGAGGGCCAGATAGTTCTGGCTACACCAGCCAAGCTGGCATGCTGCAAGAAGTGGCCAGGGCCGAGTGTAAAGTCTTGGTGTGCCTCTTCAAAAGTAATGAAGGTTTCTCCAGTGTACAAATCTCCTAAAAGCATGCATCCGCCCTTCTGCCAAGCCTGAAATGACATATTGTCCAATAACTGCCTAATAGGTTTCAATATCCATTTGTCAAGTTCCCTGTGGAACGGAGCCCACTATAGGACAGTCTGTAAAAAATGCTGACAGATATCCACCATTGATCTTACAAGGATACTGTCAAATTCACCTGGATCCTTCTATTAGAGCATAACATGCTTTTTCTTATCCTTTGGCTTTTCCTCTATACAGTTTTACTTTTTAGACCACTTGATGCTCCTGTAAGCTTTCTGGGCCTACTGGACTGTATTCCAAACCAACAAAAGATATATGCTGCAACATATCTGGACGATATCATGATATACAGTATAGATTAGGAATTCCACTTAGATCATCTGAAAAACAGTTCTACATGCTAAACCAAACAAAAGGTTTGTTAGCCGCAAATCAAGTCCAGTATCTAGTATGTATCATTGATGATGGGAGAATACTACTTCAGGTCAACAGACTCCAAGCTATCAGAAATAAAATTCCCTAAAGCAAAAAGGAAGAAAGAGTTTGTTTTTAGGACTCTGGGTTACTATCAGAGATACACTTCACACTTCTCTATCTTTGCTTGACCCCTTGATGACTCAATAAGAAATCATGGCCCTGATCAATTACCTAAAACCAAATTAATCCTGCTTGCAAGCTTTTTATAAACTGAAAGACTGTCTATGTAACAATGCAATCTCACAATGTGTTGATTTTCAGAAATCTTTCTCCATACACTGCTGCTTTGAGCAGACGACTGGTAGCACTATTATCCAAACCTGGCAAAAACAGAGAGGATCATCTAACTCTATACATAAGTAGAAAAGGATTTCCCAAAGAGCTCTTGAATTACAACAATATTATTTGTTGGGATAATACTGTATATTCTATATTGATCTTGCTCCTTTTCACTTAGCTGACCTGAGCTAAAGACATGAACTCACATTTTGTTCCAGCCTTACAATCTGTCAGACCGGTGCAGGAATACACCCGACCACAGTGATCTTCTGAGTTTACAGAGATGTAGCCCTGCCTAGGCAGATGACAGAGGCATCCTTTGGTGGGCTAAGAGTGGTCAGGGAAGGTGCAGTTCTGATTGGCGTGGAGGCAGATGCATCCCTGGTCAGACCTACATCAATCCTGACATTTGTAGCCCCCATGCAGGCCTAAAAGGATTATGGCAGCTGTTGCCTCCATCCAGGCCTATGGCCATCACTGCAGTTGTAGTTGCCATCTGGGCCTATGGTGATCATGGAAGTTGTAGAAACCATTCAGGCCTAAGGCGATCACTGCAGTTGAAGCCTACAGCAATTACACAGTAGCAGGTTTCTTCACCTTGCCATGGTCAACCCAACTGAAGGAGTAATACGGGGCAGACAACAGCGTAGGCTTCGCCTAGAATCTTCTTCATATCTGATAACAGAGACTGCAGTTCCACCCCTCACCCCTACCATCCACCAAATGGCATTGCTCCGGAAGACTAATCTGCATCTCCTTGCTAACAAAAAATGTCATGGAATTTCCAAACTGGGCCCTGTCTCCATCCACCTCTCTTCAGGGCCTGGATCTCCTCCCTCCTGCTACAGGAACAATCTGCTTACTTTCCTTTAACCGTCATTACTCCTAGTCCTACTCGCACTCATCCCAATCATTGCTAATGAGATGATCCCACCTCCAAGAGACAGGAAACAATAGGAAATGCTAAAAGTGAAAGTTTGCTTACCTAAGTGCGTGTTATAAGTAGGCTTAAATTTCATGCATTACCCTGATATTCCAATCACATAGGAAGGCCATAATGTCAAGGGATGGGGACAGGCTCTAACGACTGTGGCAACTATGAGTAGGACTAGCAGTAATGCAGATTATCGTTAAGTAATTGGGTCATTACCTCTATGTCCCTCATACTCACCTGTCATTACTAATGGAGAATACCAAGTTTCAAATGACCTTCATTAGTAATAAAAGTCTTACTAGATTTCAGTGTACACACAGTGATTTCTTGAAACGCCCCTAAATTATAACATTACAGAGCTTAACACACTGGTCCTGAAATTCGTGTAGATCCTGAGCAATCCATGAAGTCTATAGTGGTGGACATAGGTATGAGGAGTTTCTGGTTTCTGGGTAGCAGCCGTACAAATCTCAAAGAGAGGCACACCACTGAATTTGCCCAAGAAGCTGGCAAACTCCAAATTGACCCCTAGAAGCCCTCTGGTATAAAAATGTCAGCCACTGACTAAGCCAAGGCAATTATTGATCTGATCAGCCGACTAATTGTCAAAGAAAAAGCTTTCTTCCTTTCTTCTGCTTTCTTAAAAGTCACTAAAATATTGTCACCTTTACGTCAATTCTTAGTCTTTTCCAAGAATATAGTAAACGCTCTAACCGCATCAAGAAAATGTAGATTCCTTTCCTTGTGAGAAGAACAATGTTCAAAAAACGTTGACAGTACTACCTCGTAATTTCTATGGAAAGAGAAGATACCTTCATTAAAATAAGGATCAGGACACAGAAGTGCCACATTTTCTGAAAAGGAAAGAAATGGTGGCCTAGATAGAAGAGCTTCCAATTTTCTCACCCTTCTGGCTGAAGTAATTGGCACCAAAAGTGTCCCTAGAAGGTGTTCCATTGGCCCTAAACACTTAGAACTCATACCCCTCAAACCCTGGTGATTGATGCAGGAGAGTGTAACCATATTGTCTGATCTTATCATTACATGCTGACCTTTGGTGCAAGCCTTCAAAGGTTTGAGAACCCTGAAAACGGCCATCAATTGCTTCCACTTGGAAGAGTGGTGACTTTCTAGAGGCGACCAACGACCCTGCCCTAATTTGTTATCTAATATCAAACCCAATCCCAGACAAATGACATCCATAGTTACCATTTTCAGGGGGTTTCAATGAAGAGGAAACCCCGTAGTAAGGTTCTATTGTATATAGTTCACCACTTCAGTGACTGTCTGGGATACAGGAATCAAAGTATTGTAGTTTTGGGTCCTGGTTTCCAATATTAATTCATGTGGTTCATAATAAGAGGCAATAGAACTCAAGGCACCTTCAAAATGCAAGAGGTCATGTTCCCCTGAATTTGAGACCAGAACATTGCTGGTGATTGAGACATTCAAAACAGCATCTTCAACAAGTGCTGAATCTTGACTGTTTGAGATCCGGTAAAAAAAACTAGATTCAAGTCCATTATGAACTTTGCCCCAATAAATGTTCTATCTTGGAATGGAATTATCTGACATTCTGACTTGTTTAGTAGAAACTCATATATCTATAGACTGTTGCAACCAACATTCATGCCTTCCTCCCTCTTTGATTCTGTTGGAGCATGGAGGAGCCAGTCATCAAAATATGGAAAAAGTGACGAGCCTTGGAGATGCACCTACACCACCAAATAACCTATCACTTCTGTGAAAACCCTGCCCTCTTTTGTCTTCTCATGTTTCTCATCTTCCCTCATGTTTCAAGATCGAGTCCTTCATCACTGAGATTCTCCCTACTAAACGTCTAACAATAGAATCCAATGACACAGTGTCAGGAAGTTTTGCTTCCATTTCATTCAGCGGATACAGGCAACTGCATAAATCTGAGGAAGAAAATGGTATAGGAGACCATCTACCCCTGTAGATCACTATTGCATAGGGATGAATAGGAAGCCTCAACTGAGGAGGGCACACAAATGGCCTGAATACAGTCTCTGTGGAACAACCAGTTTCCTCAGGAGAGGCAACTCCATATTCTCTTTTAACCGAAAAACAATAACAAGTGACATATTTATTCCTTTAATCTTCTGGGGTACTCTCCTCTGCCACGCCTTCAGAAGCAGAAGAATGAGAATAGGAAATTTGAGAAGTCATTTTACATGAGTCAATACCAGAATCTTCCTTCATCCCAATTTCAGTCATAGTCCTCATAAACAGTCTCTTAATCATGGCCTTCTCTGAATCTTTAGGAGATGACCTACTTTTCTTGGCTAGAGTGGCAGTTCTGGAAACAGAAAAGCCTGCTGAAGAAGGAGACATGTCTCCTCTTCCTGTCATGCTTCCCATCACTGAAACAGCAAGGGACTCCTACCAATAGAAAAATGTTTCATCAAATGCTTCCAAATTGAAAATCCTACCTTTCGCTCTTTGGTGCTAATAAGGAAGCCGTCCCACATTCCCTTCTTCCTGGGTGCGGAAAATGAAACCTCACGCATGCACACTTGTTTCTCTCCACCTCACGCATGCATCACTTACTCCCAACGTCTTTTGCACAAATACAGCATAGAGGACAGTGCAAACAAAAATAAGACACAGACCTTCATATATCACATGGGGGTAATCGAACTGTCCAGAATTCTGTAATGACTAGTCAACTACAAAAAAAAAAAACCCTAAAGATCAGAAATACTCATCAAGCCCAGGTTGGCTAGCAAAAGCGTGCTTTACACCAGTACTAGAGGTCCAAGACCAGCACAGATAGAAAAACTGAAAAAATATGCCTAATCTATCTGCAAGCCCAGTGAGAAATTAGATATAGGCACACGTTATCCAAGTTTTTCACTTTTGGTACACAAGGTCCAAGCCCAGCAGGGACCTATCTACTAGCTTCCTGAAGTGCTCAAGTGTGAGACAGGAAAAAACAGGTGGATCCCGGGAAGCAAGCCTACTTATAGCACCTAGTTGGGTGGGTGGGCTTTCAATTTTAGCATTTCCTCTTGTTTCCTGTCTCAGAGATGGGATCGCCTCATTAGAGGGACTTTAAAGTAATAAAGGAATTACAATTCCACTGTTTAGGAGCACAGTCCCCACCCTCCAGCTTGTGCTATTCTAGGCCAAAGGCATCAAAAATGGACCCCACTGGCCTTCATTACTCAGGCTCACACAAATATGCAAGTGATCATCACGCATGACTTACACACACTATTTACGTACACACACTAGAACAATGCATGGGATGTCAGTGCAAGGTTAAGAGCATGCACAAAATAGCAGAACTTCCCACAAATGGCTTAATAGGCCTCACTCTCAATAACACAGATAAAAACATCTTGTCACACTACTGATCTCTCCTGTTTTTCTCTGATAACACAAAGGGGCCAGAGAAACAATGACTCCAATGCTTTACAGGTTAAGTGACTCTGGAATGCATGTAAACATGTGTTTGACTAATGTTTAGTAGTGACTTGAAGAAGAGAGGAGTCCAGTGAAAAGCTGCTCAGTATAATCTTGATGCTCCTAGAGAGCTGGTTCTCATCCCAATGTATAAAAACAAAACATGGTGGCACAACATTGATCTTGTGGGACATGTAATGATCCTATGTGGGTAAAGAAGACCCATAGAGCCAACAAAGTGGCCTCTCAAATGAACTGAACATAGTGATAAAGATTGTTCTGATTTATAAATAATGTCATCATGAATAGTTTGCACTAAAAATGAAAACCAGTGCACTTAGCAAAACTGTATTTTCCTTTGCTTCTTTAGACTAGGCCCAATCCAGTCCTGACTTCATCTTGAATCTCAATGCAGCCATGTGTGTGTTTTTATTTTCCTCTCATCAGCACATAGCAAAATAGGCTTTTGAAATCTTCAACTTTGACATCCTGTTCTTGATTAACTCTAGAGTGGAAGTTTGTAACAATTCAAGGTTTTTCCTGCCTGTGCCACTGTAAGGCTGTTCCTAAAATAGCTCTGTCATTGTTTAGAGTGTAACTAGATTTGTACTGTCATATCCGATGACACTAAGCCAAAAGAGGTTGCATTAAAATTAATTTAGAGGATGGTTTTAGGAGGGTGTTCGATGATGTTGCCTTACAATCTGCATTCTGTTTTGTCAACCTGTGTAAGAGTTTGATCACCTTTTGCTGACACTGCGATTTTCACTGTGAAATGTTATTATTAAAAGGATCCATTTGGGAAGTGAGCCAAGTCTGTTTTGCTCTGACTTTAGAGAGCAGACCCTCATCAGTTTGTCTCTTGCTTTGGTCTCTTGCTTTGGACCTTTTACTATTTTAATTCTGAGACTTGACATCATACCATTCGCTTTTCTGCATTTGATTGAACCTCATGATCATTTCCTATGTTGATTTACTATGCATTTTGACTAACCATTATTTTTGCCTTTTATATTGCACTTTAATTATCTAATAGAACTTCATTGTTTCTAACTTTTATTGATCTAGAGCCTAATGGAAATGTGAGCTAATCAATTGAATATGATGCTTTACTTGCTGCTTATCTAATCTTTGTAGGGACACATTGCCTCATATGTTCATGAGGGCCACACTATCCCCAATTCTGCACAGGTTCTTTATTTAAGAATATCTGATAAGATAGCATAACCATAGTAAAGCTCTCACGTATAGTGGGCTTTCCTACACATAGTCCTGGGCCCTTGAAAAGAAGTGTGGGCAAAATGATGGGTAAAATAACCTTTTATTTCCAAGTCCGGTAAGTACATCAAGCCCCGGAGGGAGTCACCATCAACTGCCTTAACTCTTTCCTTGAGATTCTATTCTAGCATGGAATCACAAGCAGCCTCAAGACACAACACACCTCTCTTCATTAAACAAAAAAATAAACTTTCTTGACTTACAAGTAAAACTTAAGGTACATGACCATGACAATCTGTTTGAAAATAAGTCAGCTGTGTGGCTTGAGCGAGTAATGGGTCCCCATTTGTACTCCACTGGGAACCAAACACCCCATTGTAGCACTCGACTCTCACAAAGTAGCAAAGCATAGCAGTCCAAGGCCTACTCAGGGGAGGTGGTATGGGCTAGTAATCACCATTTACAGGTACAGAATAATAACACGCTCAATAAAGGATTGTAGAGTCTGCGCTTTTTCTTTTGAAAAAGGAAAAGAAAGTGCACTTATTACACACACACTACTCAATACTACGCAGTAATTTACAAATATACATAAGCTGATGGAACTACGTCTTGATGACATTGTGTAATCACTTCTGACCCTCCCAAAGGAGGTCTAGTTCTACAAATCACGTCAAAATATTCACTTGGATTTAAATGCAATAACTGAAGATAACTTTGAATGAACTGCACTTAATACTGCCAACAAAGCAGATATACTGGATGTCAGCGTCAATCTGTCAATAATGCATTTACAAGAAAAATGGATATGCAGGTTCGGATGATTTGTATATTCTTAATAACTTTTAGCATGAAAAACGCAATTGAAACATGATTTGTATATTCATAATAACTTTTAGCATGAAAAACACCATTGAAACATAGCTCCTAAAGGGCACTGTGGTGCAATTATAGCCCTTAACCCCTAGAGGGTGTTACAGTATGCACTCCTAACAAGGTTTAGCAGGAAGTACACACTTTAAACTTAGCACCTAAAGGGCATTACCTTTGCAATCACAACCTTGGGTAATTACAGCCTTTCTCCTTTAAAGGGTGCAACTCAAAAGCTCATATTAGGCATCTTCAGGCTACAGAGACTGGAACCATAGACATTGCACCTATGGGGACACTGCTCTCCCAGCTGAAGAGCAAAAGCTCCAACCTTGGAAGTGCTTGAAATCTGAAGGAAATCCTGGGGTGTTATGCTTTTGTAGTCCCACCCAAGTTAGGGTGAAGACTCCTAAACTCCTTTTGGGGGGAGGCTGCAGTCCCACCCCCCGCCATTGTGGATCCTTTCGGTTGTGACCTTATCATCCTGGGGCCACCACAAGCCAAAAATGAGTGGCTTTTCTTCAAGAATGTGGCAAGCCCCACAGGGCATTATGGGGCACTCCTCAGCAAGCATCTTGCATATTGGATAAGTGGCTCTCCTGCTGCGGTGGAGAGAGCTGTGAGGCTGTTTTCCTTGGATGCTTTTGTTTTTTCTTGCACCGCACTGTTAGCCTCGGTGTGCTCGGTCCCACCCGGGCACACTGCGTGCATGTTCCCTTGCTGGGGGGACAAGGGACAGCTCGGGGAGCCCATCCCAGACTTCCCCTGCCGGCTCACTGAGCGGCCACAACTTTGGTATTCAGCCGCGGGAGCCAGCAGCAGTCTTCTGGTTTGCCTACTCCTGCAGGCAGGTGCTTTGTTGGTGGCTGGCGTTTCCACTGCACCAGACACAGGTATGGGGAGTGGTGGTCCGGCCACCGGGGGAGTGTGGCGGCACTCCTCCTTCATCTTTCCCGACATAGGGGTCCTGGGCCCCTTTCCGAGATTGTGAGGCAGCGTGACGGTGCACCCTCACTGACATCTCTTCTTGGGGCCCAGGAATAGGGTCCTGGGCCCCTTCCTCCCTTAGTGGGGGATGTACGATGGCACTCCCTCGCACTAGTCTTCTCTCTGGGCTCCGTGGCCCCTGCTGCTCCCACAGATTAAGTGCGACAGCATTTTCCTGCCAATTCTTCATTCATGGAGGCAGCCCCTGGGCCCTGGCCCACCTCAAGGGCTGAAATCGACTGAGCAGCAGAGCCCCACGCACTCCAAATTCGTACTGTGGGTCAAAGGTCACAATCCTCCTTATGCAGGTATCTTAGGCCCCTGTTGGGTCATTTCTCTTGCTTTTGGCCTCATTGTGCTCCTGGAGGTGAGCCCTGGCCACCTGGAGCACTTTCTTCTGGCCTCCTGGCCTCAAAAGAGACAAACCTGGCAGGGAACTGGTTTCACTGGCTCTCTAGCCAGCCTTTCTCTACACTCTTCCTCTTGGCTTCTCTCCTTACTGGAGCAGAAGTCAAGTCTTTCCCCTACGCGTCCTCAGTGGGCATCAGGGGTCCAGCTTCCTTGATCCTGGGGAGAGCACCCACTGGTCCTGGTGTCAAGTGAAGTCAGGGTCCTTAGTCCAGATGGCAGTCAGGGGCTTCTTCCTTCCAGTTGTCCATGGCGTCATCCTCCAGTCCCAGTGTCCAGCAGAAAAGCACAGCCAAGAGAGATCTCACCCCGTGCAGGACCTTTTAAGTGGGGTGGGGGTTCCAGCAGGGATGCACCTTTGGCCTATCCTGAGATGCCACATCACCTCTCCACCCCTGATCCAACCGCCCTGCACAGCTTGCTGGGATACTTCAAGATGGCGCCGCCTAGGAGTCACTTGCCATATGTGCTCAGGGGTGCTCCAGCTCTTGCTGACATCATTGCCAGGGCCTTCCCCAACAAAACTTCAAAGGAGCCCCCTCGCTGGTTTGGCTCCAGAGGTCTGGGCTCCTTCCTTCGTTTAGTGGGCTTGGGCCTCTTCCTGGCACAGGTTGACACCTGGCTGACTGATGCAGAACAGTCCACCCCACCCCTTCCTCCTCAGGAGCTGACTTAAGCAATGTTAATTGCTCCCTATGTTGGGGGGGAGGGCTTGTACCTGCTGCTGGAGAGAAAAAGTAACTAACTCAGCCCTGCAGGATGACAACGGGCCTGGGCTTTGACCCTGAGCTGAGCCAGAGAAATATGACATTATTGGATGACCCATAAGTTGTACAAATATGTCTTTGGGCTTTGCAAAATTGATCTTTTCATACAGGGTACACTGTAAATTGGTATGACTCTTGTGTCTGGAGACCAAGAGGAAGTGGAGCTACACTCTAAGGCAGCCTTCCCAATAAGTATATAATGGAGTGTCAGGGCCTATCCCAAGTCAATAACCAGCCCTGCAGAGTTCATTCTGTGCCAGCCTACCTGTGCGCAGTTCCTGGCCTGCGCACAATAGGAGTCTACCACATGCAGCCCTCACACGTGTTCACGTGAAACCAGCCAAGTGCCTCTTACCCTTGCTATGTCACAGCAGCCTTATCTTAAAAAGAGGTCACTGGTGCTAACCATGTGCAGTCCATTTTACCATGAGTTTACTGTGGATGAGTCACAGGTTATGAGGCTCCCCCACAGTGAAAGGTCAAAAACCAGGTGATAAAAAGCGGAAAATCCAGGCGGTTTAGATGGGCAGAACCACCTTCTCACACAATGGTATTGAGGAAATACTTGTATACATAACAGAAAATAAAGTTCATAGACTTAAAGATAAAGCATATATCTTACATGAGTTTAATATGACATATAATCATTAAATTTTGCAGGCAATTTAATTTCCCTTTGGTCGCGAATAACTAAGCGTTGCTTCTCCTCACCATCAAGATCACTTTGTACTCCCTCACTCTGCAACCCTTCAGACAATCAGAGACTCTCACAATTCTCCTCCTATTTCAAACATTTCCATCACTAAGCAAGGACGTATACTTGTTTACTTTCTTCACAACTAAAGGCCTGGAAACTTAGACTCACACTTGTTCACTCACCTGGTAATCCATACCATCAGTACTTCCTTCCTGAACACTGACCTTCCGCTCCATTTCCTTGGACAACAAAGCCCTGGGTTTGAGGCCACTAATCATCTCAAATGGAGATTTACCTGCCCCCTCATGAGGGGTGGAGTGATATGCCCAAAACATTCTATGCACTGACTTTCTACACTCTGTACCACTACCAAGGACCAGCTGTATCCCCTCTTTGAGTGTTCAAATGCCCCCTTAGCACCTTGACAGGCGGGAAAATTAGCTAGTCAGGTAGGCGTGCCACCTCCAGGCTAGTACCACTCCTAAAGTGGGCTACTGTGAGGTGGACATTTTTCAGAAGTAGCCATCTTTGTGATGGCATACTTAGGAATTCTGGGACAGGGTTATGCCCACTTCCCACAGGAAGTGGTCATATAGGGGACATAGTGACCCCAAGGGTCAGTAGCCCATTGGCTACTACCCTACACTCCCCTAATGCCCCTAAATTCAGTATTTAGGAGAGCCCCTGGCACCAGAGAAGCAGATTTTGATGACCTAAGAAGAGAGAGGACACCAAAGACCTGCAAAAGCAGAAAGGAGAGATGAAGCAGCTGACCTGGTACTAACCCTGCCGGCCTCTTTGCATTATACGTCGAAAACTGCACGAAAGTCGATTCATCCTGCATCTGTTGACTCCAGAAACCTGGGAGGACTGTCTGCCTTTGAAAAGGAATCAAGACCTCCCGTGAACAGTGAACCTGTTCTGAAGAAACTCCAAAATAGAAGCCTCTGAGGCCTCTGGAACCACAAAAACCCGACACCCGAAGTCACCACTGCACCTGTTGCCTCCGGCCTGAGTTGAAGTGGGCCACTGGTGTCAACAAGGTCCCCTAGCCTTCCAGAGTTTGAGTTCATCGTGGTTTCACCCATTCTGGACTCCTCAACGTTGTCTGCAGCCTCTGCACACAGGCCCCCTCAACCCCAACTGCTCCGGTAAGGAAAAAACGCCTAAGGACACCCCTGCACCTGTCGACCCTGGGCATTGGAGAAGAGGACCAAAGGTGTCCCCCCGTCTAAGAGCATCGCAAGACCTGAGTCCACTTGCTGGTTCAGCCCGACTGGCCTCCTGGCCAGAGGCTGCATCTTCTTTCCGCAGTGACCGATCTCTATTGAAATACACTGGGCTCCTGGCGCTGTTTTGCACCCGGCTGCCCCCGTGCTGCTGGTGGTGTACTGCTGGTGCTGCCTTAGACCCTGCCCACAACTCACCTTAACTCCCGGAGATTGGTCTTGTAAATTGCTGTACTATACCTGTTTGCAGAACTTGTTCTTCCTTCCATAGGATAACATTGCAGAACTCAGAAATTGCACTTTGTCCACTTTTTAAAGAGAAAGGAATTTATATAAAAAAAACGTACTTACTTGAACGATTTTTCTCTGATGCCTAAACATATATGAAGATACTTGCTATTTTTTTACATTTGTGTGGGTCTCTTTCTTGAGTCGTGCACGTCATGTATTAATCATTATGTGTATTTGCAAATGTCTTGCACTCCTCTGTGTTAAGCCTAAGGCTGCACAACCACAATACCTCCTAATAGAGCACTTTGGGAATGCATAGCAAGCCCCTGTCCACTCATAAGGGAACCCGTGGACTCTTTACATGGTATATTACATAAAGAGCCAGATTCCTACATTGGTGGTGCAGCTGTGGGATACAAGACTTGACATTTGCTCTACCACTTGGTTGATAAGTGATTCCACAGAGGAATCCAAAATTGTCTCTAGCTAAAAACATTTTTTTCAATTGTTGATTTTTTCTAAATTGTTTCAAAATAGCTGTAGGGCCTTGGTTGAGTCCCTTTGTAAAACTGTTTAGAATCCAACAAGTAGTAAAGCAGTTAGGCCTTTAGTAGTAAATACAATTTTTTTAAGTTCCTAAAAAGTTCCCAACTACTTCAAAAAACATGTATGTAGAAGGTGCTTCCCAGGAACTCAACCTGGCACCCTATCAGCACCTTAGAGTCCCCCAACTTAAAGAGCTGTATAAGACATGGAAACTTGCCATGGGACCTACACCCACAAAAGCTCATCTGCAGTATTTGCTGGCAGAAAACAACAAAGCCTTGGCAAGTAAAAATTCCCCACTGGGGAAAATGATGGAGACCAAGAGGTGGATGATGTTGACTTTAACTCTACCCTTTCCCCTTCAGAAAGCAATCCACTGGGAGCACTCCTAGCAGTGTCCCAGAAGAGGTAGACACTGAAGATGCAGATTGTCAGAAACTAGCCAGGAGGATAGCATTAGAGGCTAAACTAGTTATAGAAAATGAAAGAATTGAGATAGTCCTAGGCCCTATCTCTAGTGGCAGTAAATTATAAATAGGGAAGAAGGTTTTGACCCTAGAATCCACAAAGGGATTGTCTCAAAATATTTAGAGGGTGAAGATATCACCAAATGGTTTGCAGCTTTAGAGAGGGCCTGTAAAAAGAGACAGCTGAACAATAAGTATTGGGGCTCTCTTCTTCTGGAACTGTTCGCAGGAAAGTGTAGAGATAGGTTCCTGACAATGAATGAGGCAGATGCTGAATCTTATGACCTCATGAAGGACACCCTGATTGAGGGCTTTGGACTCACCACTGAAGAATTCAGGATCAGATTCAGGGAGACTCGAAAAACCCAGAGTCAGACCTGGGTATATTGTGTAGACTTTTCAGTAAAAACATTAACTGGCTGGGCAAGATGGCGACTGACTGATCGCCGGCAGAGAGCTGCCCCTGTGCCCTGCTCCTATCCTTAAGGAACCCCCACTTGTGCCTCGGCGGCCTCAGGCGGCCATACAGGTGACATCACATGGGTCTTGCTATGACCTATTTGCTCAAATTTGGGGGGGTTGGGTGGGGGGTAGCGCGGTGGAGGAGGAGTGGGAGGGAGGGCAAGGGGAGTGGTACTGGGAGGGGGGAGGAAAACAGGAATGGAAAATTGGTGCATGAGGTTCATGAGAGAATTAGGGGACACAAGCTATATGTAAACAGCACAGATATGAAACAAGAGGAATTAAGGACAATTCTGGGTAATAAAAAGTCAGGGAATGTTTTCCCGGATATCAGATGTTGAAAATTCGAATAGCTTCAATTAATGTATGTGGTCTGAACGATCAAAACAAAAGGCAAAGGATTGCAATAGAATTAAAAAGGCTAAGGGCAGATATTTTGTACTTACAGGAGACACATATTGAGGGGTCCACGGCTAAAGTAATGGAGCAGCTTGGGTATAACTTGGTTGTGAATACATCGCAGGGGGCCAGGACTAACGGGGTCACTATATTATCTCGCAGGAGTGATGTAAAATGGAAGAACTGCCAGGCCGACAAACTTGGACGGTGGGTGTTGGTAGAAGGCTGCTGCCGTGAATTTAGTTTCACCCTCTGTTCAGTGTATGGGTCTATGGGCGACGACCCGGAGTCTTGGCGGTGGTGAACTCAGACCTTGCTTCATGAGGAACACCAGTCATATTATGTGGCGACTTAAACATCAATGGCTTGGGCATTAGATGGGAGGGGGCACCAGCAAATACACAGGCCGTAAAAACAAGCTGTGTAGGGCTTTGCTGTCGCTGATTCAAGATAACGGTCTGGTCGATATCTGGGCATTGATTAAAGCTCCGGATCCTGGGAGTACGTATTACTCCGCGCCACACAAAATGGTAGCACGACTAGACTATTTTTTTACCTCATCCCAATTAGCCTCAGATAGTGCCATAGAAAAGCACCCTAGAGTGTTCTCAGACCACAACCCTTTAGTATTAACTGTTAATCTCAGGGGGGCGGAGAGGAAAGACCCAGTTTGGACATTCGAGAGAGGTTTGCTAAAAGACCCAGACTATATTGCACACATGAATACCTGGATTGAGGGTTTTTGGGAAATAAATAGGGACAGTGCTAGTAGTGGGGTGGTATGGGACGCATTCAAAGCTGGGGTCAGAGGTGAGACACTTAGCTATAGCTCCCGAAGGAAAAAAAACTAAACCGAACGAGTTAATACACTATATAAAGCAATGGCTGTTCTGGAAGAGGAGTTGATAAGGGCAATAGCACAAGGGGCACCATTAGAGGGTTGGACGCATAAAATCGCGGTGACTAAAGCTGAAATTGGGGAAATCTCATCGACCAAGGCAGCTGAGAAATATCTTGCATGGCGTGAGGGGTGTTATAAACTTAGCGAGCAAGTAGGACACATGCTGGCAGTTCGGACGAGACATAGAAGGGTGATGGGGGAGATAGTCGAGATACAGGATAAAGATGGGAATTTGGTCAAAGAACCTATGGGTATACAAGAGGTATTTCATAAATATTATAGTGAATTGTACCAGGAGGAACTCGAGTCGTCCCGTCACTCGGTTAGTGAATATTTGAATGACATCCAAATAGAGCAATTTGCCACTAATGATATAGACCCTATGGAGATGAACTTATCAGAGGAAGAAATACACAGTGCCCTGATGAATCTTCCATCGGGCAAGGCGGTGTGGCCGGATCAGATCCCCTTGGAATTTTATAAAATCTTTTGCCATCTATTAAAACGGGACATGGTAGAAACATTCAGATAGGGCACAAGGCGGGAACTCAATACCCGAGTCTTGGGCTCAGGCGGTAATAGTCGTCTTCTTAAAAAAAGGTAAACCCCTGCGAGAACCAGGATCATATAGACCTATCACTCTAATGAACAGTGACTCCAAAATTTTCTCGAAAATATTTGCTACTTGCCTAAGCTCCATCATAAGTAAAGTAATCCACTCACGTCAGCATGGGTTTATACCTGGAAGAGGAACCACCGAACATGTCCGTAGGGTAATAACACTCTTTGATGCAGCAGCTGTCTCAGGAGACCCTATGGCACTCATTCTGCTCGACGCTGAGAAAGCGTTTGACAGGGTCTCCTGGGACTACCTGTGGGGCACCCGCGAACGGTATGGGCTAAGAGAAGGATTTATTAAGGCAATTACGGGCCTTTATAAGAGCCTGGTGGCCCGCGTTAGAGTAAATGGGGGGTATACGGAACCAATACAGATCTCGAGGGGAACTAGACAGGGGTGTCCCTGCTCCCCCTTACTCTTCGCTCTATACATCGACCCTCTGATACGAAGAATTGAAGGAAACCGTGCAATCAAACCAATGAGATTTCAGGAGCTAGAGACAAAAATCCTCGCTTACGCAGACGATTTGGCAGTTGTTACACCCGACCCCCAAACTGCAGTTGACGAAATAGGTAACGAAGCAGAAGCATTTGGGCTAATCTCAGGGTATAAGCTTAACCAGCAGAAAACCCAAATTGTTGTCAACAGGGAGTCCGCCTTTGCGGATACACGGGTCACAAATATGGCTACATATCTTGGGGTAAATATTACATCGGAACTTGAGCAATTAGTAGAGGTTAACATTGCTCCAATAATAAGGAAAGGGAAAAATGACTTCGACAGGTGGCATAATCTTCACCTCTCTATTGTAGGTAGATGTAATATAATTAGGGCTCCCGGTTTTATGGTATTTATTTTTTTGCCATTTCCGTCTGTATTTATCCATATTTATTTTTTGCTAATTTTATCTGTATTTATCCATATTTATTTTGGGTTTTGTGGAAAAATTAAGCTGAAATTAGTATATTTCCACATTTATTTAACCGATAAATATGCACTTATGCTTGAATGTCTGCCAGTTTCAGTGCTGTGAACACCCGCAGAAGATAAATCAGTGCACTTATAAGCAAATTTCAGTATCAACCTTGTGCATATCTACTGTTGTTAAAGCCTCTTTACTAATATTCCTTTCTTTTTTAACCCCCTTATCTATCAATCCACACATCTATTAGCCTGGCAGTCATGGCAGACAGTATTTAGAATTGCTCAAAAAGCAACCCAATTTCTGTTTTTATCCACATTTAAAAATAAATACAGACAAGAAAATGAACGTTTCTGTCTGTATTTATCTGTAAAAATCTGTAAAAACGGAAAACAGGGAGCCTTAAATATAATAAAGATGCTGTTTCTCCCCAAGATACTATATCTCTTCAGGACTATCCCCCTGGAGTTTGGGAAGTCCTGGACCAAAGAAATGGAAAATATGTTCAATAGGTTTATCTGGTCGCACGGTAAGACTAGAAGGGCACTCAAACTCATGACATTAACAAGGGAGAAAGGAGGATGGGGGGTCCCTGATCTAAGATTATACTATTGGGCTGCCACCCTCCAATATATGCGTGTGCTGTTGGGAGGGAAAACAGAAGAGCAGAGGAACCAGCCCGGGTCAGAGGATGTGTACGAATTACTAATAGGGGAGGCCGCACGGGGTTGTTTCCTGAATATAGTGAGCCAAGTTATTACAAAAAAGTTAGGTTCAAAACTCTGCACGCAGCTTTTAAGATTTGGGTAGCCCTTAAACGAAAAGTCAGGTTTGGCCGGCTGAATTATTATACACAACTCTTTAAAAATCCAACTATGCCAGAGATCTTTCGGGATAATATCATGTCAAGATGGGAGGATGCAGGAATCCGCTTGATAGGAGATCTTCTAGATACATCGGGCATACTAGCATTTAGTGATATACAAATTAGATTTGGGATACATACTAGGGATTTTTTTAAATACTTGCAAGTCCGGAGTTATCTAACCCAAAAGAAAGGGGGTATAATGGGCTTCAACAATAATGGTGTTGTGGATGTGGTCCGTTCTGAAGAAGGGTGCACAATTAGTCAGATCTACTCGAAGCTGACTATGCTTATACAGGATGACCTTGAGAAACATGGGTCTAAATGGGAACAGAAGCTGGGCACAGAACACAATATATTTTTAGAGTCCCTGGAATTTTGAAGTCGGTGCTCCGGTCGGTAGGGTTGCAGGCACAACACTACAAAACACTGTTCTCATTATACTATACCCCGGCTAGAATTGCTCAGTGGGGTGGTCAGGATGGAATCACATGCCCTCGCTGTAGCAGCACTGAAGCCGACTTGATACATATGTTTGCGACATGCCCCGTTTTAGGTACTTGGTTAGGTGAAATTGAATAATTTATGAATACATCGCTGAAAATAAAAATGAATCTAACAGCCCAACTCATACTGCTGGGAATCAGTAATAATGATGCGTCAGAGGACTATCGTCCCTTTCTTTTCATAGCCATGGCAGTGGCTAGAATATGCATTGCCTCAGCTTGGTTGGATCCTCTGGCACCCTGATTCCAGCAATGGTTGGGTAGACTATTAGCCACTTACAACTTAGAAAAAGGGGTATACGAAAAAAAGGGCCTAAAAGCAAGAAGAAAAGGAGAAAACATATGGGCCCCTCTCAAAAGATGGAAGGAGGGTAATTAAATGTATAAAAAGTATGTTACCGGATTGTATGGAAGATAACTGTTTCTTTATGTATTTGTCCTTAAAGTTTTTCTTTATAATAATGGTGAAGTTGTTATTCTGTACCCAGCTCAATGGTAGTTCTTATGATATAGGCTTTTCTCATATGTTGCTGTTTAATATTTACTTTCATGAAACTCTCTTGTATTTAAAGTATTGATGATGATTCAATTTAAAAAAAAACATTAGCTGGCTGATTGAAAGGTAAAAATGTGTATGATTATGATGGACTTTACAATTTAGTGATGAAAGAGCATCTGTTAAGTAATTTTTATCAAGAGAAACTACATCAGTACCTGGTAGACCTAGGTCCACTTTCTCCTCAAGAGCTGGGGAAGAAGGCAGACCACTGCGTCAGAATAAGGGTAGCCAAAATTACCAGTGGTGGGGTGACCAAAGGAAAGGGTTTGCTAAGCCCCCTTCTCCCCCCAGGGAAAGATGGTGATCAAGTAAAAGATAAAAAAAAGTCTTCAAACCCCGTCAAAAACCTACTCAGGAGTGTGGGCCCAGAATCTCTACACAGTCTAAGAGTGGGTACCAGGTGAATAATTGGGATACCAAGAAGGCTTGGTGTCATTAATGTAAAGCTCTTGGACACCAAATTGGAGACCTTTGCTGTCCCAACAAAAAGAATGCCTCTACTGAACCTGCAGTAAATACAGTGGTAAGTCTCCATATGGGTTCACAGATGAGCCCTTACCATGTCAGAGAGTTCACTGAGGCAATTCTAGTCGCAGAGGGTGGGGTGGATGTAGCTGCCCAGCCAAGTAACCTGGAGAGATACAGACAAAAGCCACATATCACAGGTTTTAGAGTTGAAGCACTGAGTGTCACTGGTGCTAGTATCACCATGGTGGCTGAACAACTGGTGTCCTCAGAACAATACTTGCATGGTGAGACATATACAGTCCTCAACTCTGATAATTAGGCTAAGGTACATCCCTTGGCATTGCTATCCTTAGAATGGGGAGGGATTACTGGCCCAAAGAGGATGGGGGTATCCTCTGCTATTCCTGTACAATGCCTGCTAGGCAATGATATGGAGTCCTCAACATGGGCTGAGGTCAAAAGAAAGACCCATGCACCTATGCTTGGTATACCTGAATGGGTGTGCATGAAAACCAGAGCATAGTGTAGAGCTCAGGGTGAAAACGAAGAGTTGGAACCTGGGAAAATGGCTCAACCTCCCAAGAGGGAAGGTAAGAAGACTGGGAAACCAGCTTCTGTACATATACCAGACCAGGTCCCCTCTCCTCGGGGAGAAGACCTGTCAGGCCCATAGGTAACTGAGCCCCAGGATCTTGGGCCTTACACAGCAGAGCTCTTGGGCTCAGGGGACCCTCTAGGGAATATCTGAGCCGGGGCAGAGGACCTGTCCCTCTCCTGAAAGCCTGAGACAGCACGCTGCTGATCAATAAAAGGGAGATGTCAATGGCTCCCACAGGGCCTATTGGGAGAAGGGACTCCTTTACTATGCTGCCATAGACCCCAAACCTCATGCCACTAAGAGAGTGGTAGTGCCTCAGCAATTTATAGAGTTTCTCCTCACATTTGCCCATGACTTCCCCTAGCTGGGCATCTTGGCCAGACCAAATCTTGGAGTAGGTTGATGAATCACTTCTACTGGGCAGGGATGTCCCAGAAGGTGAAGAAGTTGTGTAACTCCTGTGTCACCTGTTAAGCCAATGGCAAGACAGGTAGCCACCCAAAGGCCCCCTTAATTCCAATTCCAGTGTTTGGGTAGGGATTGACATTGCCGGTACCCTTGAACCTTCAATAACATCAGGAAACAGATTTATACTGGTAGTAGTGGATCATGCTACCAGGTATCCTGGAGCAATTCCCCTAAGGACTACTACTGCTCCTGCAGTAGCTAGGGCCCTCATTGGTATCTTTTACCAGAGTGGGATTTCCAAAAGAGGTGGTGTCAGACAGAGGTACAAACATTATGTCTGGTCACCTGAAACACATGTGGGCAGAATGTGGAGTGACTTACAAATTCACTACCCCATACCGCCCACAAACAAATGGCCTTGTTGAGAGATTCAACAAGACCATGAAATGTATGATTGGAGGACTCCCTGAAAAGCTCAGAAGGAGATGGGATGTTCTACTACCATGTCTGATTTTCACCTACAGGGAAGTGCCACAGAAGGGAGTAGGGGCCACAGAAGGGAGTAGGGTTTTCCCCATTTGAACTTCTGTTTGGTCATCCTCTAAGGGGACAATTGTGTCTTGTAAAGGAAGGCTGGGAGAGGCCTCTCAAAGAGCCTAAACATTGTGGGCTACGTGCTTGGCCTTTGTTCCAGAATGGCTGAGTACGTGAAAAAAGCAACTAAAAACCTTATGGCCAGCCAAGAGCTCCAAAAGCTCTGGTATGACCAAAAGACTGCACTGGTGGAGTTCCAACCAGGGCAGAAGTTGTGGGTTTTGGAGCCTGTGGCTCGTAGGGCCCTGCAGGACAAATGGAGTGGACCATACCCTATCCTAGAGAGAAACCTATCTGGTGGACCTTGGCAATTGCAGGAACCCCCAGAGGGTCGTCATGTCAACCACCTTAAACTCTATCATGACAGGACTGAAATGACCATGCTCATGGTCACAGATGAGGATCAGGAAGCAGAGAGTAAACCTCTCCCTGATCTTCTCTCAAACAACCTTAAAGATAGGTCAGTTGAAGGAATGGTCTTCTCAGACACTCTCACTGCCCAACAGCAGACAGATTGCAGGCAAGTCCTACATCAGTATGCTGAGCTCTTCTCTTTGACCCCTGGTCAGACCAAATGGTGTACACATAATGTGGACACTGGGGACAGCCTACCTGTCAAAAACAAAATGTACAGTCTCATCATGTCAAAGAGAGCATCAAAGCTGAGGTAAGCAAGATGCTGGTGAATTGGGAGTCATTGAACCTTCTGACAGCCCCATGGCCAGCCCAGTTGTCTTAGTTCCCAAACCTCACACCCAGGGTGGAAAGAAAGAGTTGAGGTTTTGTGTGGACTATCTGGGCCTCAATGTTGTAGCCAAAACTGATGCACACCCGATTTCTAGGGCTGATAAACTAATTGACAGGTTAGCGACAGCCAAATACTTTTGATCTGACATCAGGGTACTGGCAGATACGTCTGACCCCTGGAGCAAAAGAGAAATCAGCATTCTCTACCGCAGATGGGCATTATCAGTTTACTGTAATGCCCTTTGGACTAACGAATGCCCCTACCACCTTCCGAAGGTTGATTAATAAAGTCCTTGCTGGGTTGGAATCCTTTAGTGCAGGTTATCTTGAAGATATTGCTGTCTTTAGCTCCACCTGACAGGATCACCTGATCCACCCTGGCAAGGTCCTTGAGGCTCTGAGAAGTGCAGGCCTTACTATCAAGGAAAGCAAGTGCCAGATAGGGCAGGGCTCAGTTGTATACTTGGGCCACCTTGTAGGTGGAGGCCAAGTTCAACCCCTACAACCCAAGATCCAGACAATTCTGGACTGGGTAGCTCCAACTACCCAGACCAAAGTCAGGGCATTTCTTGGCTTGACTGGGTACTACAGGAGGTTTGTGGGGGGATATGGGTCCACTGTGCCCCCCCTCACAGAATTGATCTCCAAGAAGATGCCAAAGAAACTGAACTGGACAGCGAGCTGTCAAAAGGCTTTTGACGCTCTGAAGGAAGCAATGTGCTCAGCACCCATTCTAAAAGCTTCAGATTATACAAAACAGTTCATAGGGCAGACAGATGCCTCAGAACATGGCATTGGAGTGGTCCTATCCCAAACCATTGATAATGGGCATGACCATCCTGTTGCTTTCATTAGCAGGAGGTTACTCCCCAGAGAGCAGCATTGGAGTGTCATTAAGAGGGTAGCCTTTGCTGTAGTTTGGTCCCTGAAGAAGCTAAGGCCATACTTGTTTGGCTCTCACTTCCTTGTTCAAACTGACCACAGGCCTCAACCCCAAACTGTTGAGGTGGTCCATATCCCTACAGGGAATGGACTTTACAGTGGAACACAGACCTGGGACTACCCATGCAAATGCAGATGGCCTTTCCAGGTTCTTCCACTTAGAAGATGAGACTCTCATGGGAAAAGTTAGTTTTATCCTCTTTCGTTTGGGGAGGGGGGTTATGTAGGTAAGTCCCCCTTTTTGACATGGTCACCCCCACTTTATGCCTGGTAAATGATGTGATTTGGACTGAAAGTGCACTGGATTCCTGCCAACCAGGTACCCAATGCCAGAGCTCTTTCCCAAAACTGTACAATTGTTCCCCCAATTGGCAAAACCTTTAGCCCCCTCTGTAAGTCCCTAGTAAGTGGAACCTAGGGTCTGAGGTACTAAAGAGAGTCCCTAAGGGCAGCAGCACGAACTGTGCGACCCTAAGGGACCCCTCCACAAGTACATGCAGGGCTGCTATCGCAAGGTGCGTGTCATGGTGCAGACAAAAGTGAAAACAAAACATGTCACATCCCTGTGTGCCATGTCCCTTACCACTGCATGTAATATTTGTAAGTCACCCCTATTGCATGCCTAACAGCCCTAAGGCAGGGTGCTGAATATTACATGTGAGAGTATACTTGCATGAACAGATATGACCCTGTTCTGGTCAGTCCTATTACTGCCAGTGCAAGTGGACAGGAAAGCCATTTTAAATCATGTGCTGGACACTGGTGAAAATTAGTTCCCCAGCTACATGATGGCTTCACTGAAAATAGAGATGTTTGGTATCAAACATCTCATATTGGTAAACCTAAACGGATGCCAGTGTTGGATTTCCCAATACAAGCACCCATAGGTCACCTTAGAGATGCCCTCTGAAAACCTACCAGCCCCTAGTTTCCTTGCTGACTGGTTTCTGCTAGCCTGCCACCCGAGATACTGTTCTGACCTCCTAGGTGGAAAGCCTTTTGCTCTCAGGAGACCCAGAACAAAAGCCTGTCTGGGAAGATGGTGTACCACCCCTTCTCACAGGATGACCTGCTGATTACCTTCCTTGGGCGGCAAGCCTCAAAGGGCTGCCGCCTTTGAAATGCGAATCTGGCTCCCCCTCTCAGGAGAGAAAGCCTACCCCTTTGTCCAGGGCCCCCTTGGCACCTGGACAGGTGGGAAGATTACCTAGTCAGGTAGGCATGCCAACTCCAGCCTTGTAGCACCCCTAAGGTGGGCTACTGTGAGATGGACACGATTTTTGAGAAGTAGCCATCTTTGTGATGGCATACTTAGGAACTCTGGGGCAAAGTTATGCTCACTTCCCACAGGAAGTGGCCATATAGAGGGCATAGTGACCCCCAGGGTCCGAAGCCCATTTGCTACTAGCCTACACTCGACTAACACCCCTAAATTCAGTATTTAGGTGAGCCCGTGGCACCAGAGAAGCAGATCCTTATGACCTACGAAGAGAGAAGACACTGAAGAGCCGCAAAAGCAGAGAGGAGAGATGAAGAAGCTGACCTGGTGCTAACCCTGCCGGCTTGTCTACATCCCTCATCGAAAACTACACCAAAGTCGACTCATCCTGCAGCAGTTGACTCCAGAAACCTGGGAGGAATTCCTGCCTTCAAAAAAGACTCAAGACCTCCCATGAACAGCGGACCTGTTCTGAAGAAAATCCAAAAGAGAAGACTCTGAGGCCACCAGAATCACTAAAACCCAACATCCGAAGTCACCACTGCACCTATCGCCTCCTGCCTCAGCTGAAGTGGGCTACCGGTGTCAAAAAGGTCCCATAGCCCTCCAGAGTTTGAGTTCATCGTGGTTTCACCCCTACTGGACTTCACAATGTTGCATGCAGCCTATGCATGCAGGCCCCCTGAACCGCAACTGCTCCGGTAAGGAAAAACCTGATGCCTAAAGACACCCCTACACCTGTCACCCCAGGGCATTGGAGAAGAGGACCAAAGGTGTTCACCCCCAGTTCCCGAGCATTGCAAGACCTGAGCACACCTGCTGGTTGAGCCCGAATGGCCTCCAAGCCAGAGCCTGAAGCTTCTTTCTGCAGTGACCGATCTCCATTGAAATACATTGGGCTTCTGATGTTGTTTTGCATCATGCACCCGGCCGCCCCATGCCGCTTGTGGTGTACTGCTGGTGCTGCCTTGGACCTTGTTCACCACTCACCTTAACTCCTGAAGATTGGTCTAATAAATCATTGTACAATACCTGTTTGCAGAACTTGTTTTTCTGTTGCAGGGATTCTGCTCTGGAACAGAACTATGCTTGGAACCACAGAACATCATTATGTAGGGACTGAGTCACCATATCACCTGAGTCTGAATCCGACTAGCTATAGTGTCTCACTTGCTCTCCTAACCTTACCAGAGAAACAAGTGAATTGGCACCCCAGAACACAACACTCTCGACCTTCTCAGGGATCGTGGTAACAGGACACACCATCTCACTCTCTCAGTCATACTTGTCCACTGTAAGATAACCAAGAGACACAAAGGAAGTTTAGAATGTTTAATTAAGCTATTGTGCTCTGAAATGCACACCAACACCCTCCCTTTGGTCAGCCCAATAGCACTTAGAAAGATACTAGATATGATAAATGGAATTTGAAAGTAAACATGCTCAAAGCCACGTTTCAGAAATGTGACTGACTAAAAATTAAACCACAAAAGAAAAAGTCAATTTAGAAAAATCATCAAATTAAGGTGCTTCAGAGGAATCAATAATGTTACTCGCAATTTCATAGGCCAAAGACTCCATAAAGGAATCTGACTCCACGCCCTTTATGATTGGTCGACAGCCCAAATCACGAGTTCCAAAGAACAAACATGCTCTCCGGTTACAGCCGATGCTGAGGCAGTTACCAGATAACCATCATCCGTGTTAACAGAGCCTGTATTTGTGCTCTATGCGCCAATGCACACATTTCTTCATAGGACAAAGCCTCAAACCTCACATGGTGTAAAAGTCGCAAGCCAAAGGACAGTTCCGAAAATGGGTCACTAAGGAACTCATTAGCAGTCCTAAGTCCAAGGCAGTAGGGGTCTGCGAGGCCAGGCATATGTCCAGTGCCCATTTGAATGGACACTAGATGCAGTGAAATACAGGTCAGGCGCAGGTAAAACAGGCAGGCCGAAATGTCAAAGACCAATCAAAAACCAGCTCTTGTAGTAGAAGCATTCCAAAGATATGATTCATACGCCCACTGTAGTGTTGGAGCGATACCAGTTCCAGAGCGCCCGCAAAAGGAGCATTCATTGTGGAGAAGCAGGACCAGGATGAGAATGCTGCAAATGAGGAATAACCGCACTTGGAATCCTCCGAATACACTAGAGAAAATGGAGTGGATAAAAGCTGGGATTAATCCAAAGACGGTCTGAAAAGAACTAACGAGGCAGGAGCCTACCACCTTAAAAAAGTGGGCAAGGCAGGCCATACTAGAGTCATTTATGATTTGATGCACTAATTCTACGAAATGCAGGGGAAGGTTAGTGTTTAACAATGACTGTGTTTCAGTAGAAGTTCTAACCACCTGCAATTTGAAGGTCTTGCAAGCAGATGTAAGAGCTACTTCTTGCTGAAACAATAATGCTTTGAGTCTGCTTAGTTTGTTGAAGTCTGCCTTCAAAGTTGTAATGAAAGGCCATAGTGAGCTAGCTACCATCCCATGTGGAGGGGAAAACAAGACATTGTTGCAACAAGTGACTAACTAGGAAACTGACAAAATGTACGGGACTCCATCCCGCATACCACAACAGTCTTGATCATTAAGTATGAGATAACTCCAGTTAGAGAGAACCATAATGAAAGGGAGAATTGCGGGATTGGGGATTCCTTTTACATAAAAAGCCAAATTGGGTGTTGAAGTGTTGCATGGGCCGTGAATTTTAATGTGTTTACAAACAAGTGAAACTCCGAAAGTAGAATCGCATTCTTCACCAGTGATGAAAACATCCTTGCTGCTACGTTCACAGTGATAGGCAAAGGGGAGTGATCATGCTTCATGCATGTAACTGATACCTACATGTTCGTATCTACCTATGGGCAATTGTTTCATGCAAGCTGTGAATTGAAATGTCGAAATAGGTAATGAAATAACTCTCAGTATTAACCACACCGCCGAAGGCCTTTCAGCTACAGTGAATGGGAATTGTCCTAATTTTTCTAAATGCAGCATTGTATAGGTCGCATCTTTAATGGCCATCAATTGTTGTTTACGTGTTAAATTAAAAGGTGAAAAAAAATAAGTACAACTCAAGTAATGCCATGAAACATGCCCACGGTCACGGTCGATCATGGTCTCCTGATCGACCGTGTCAGCAATGCCGGGATCCAGGGGCCAGCGTTGAAGTGGATATCTTCCTTTCTCAGTAATAGACATCAAGCCGTCCGCCTTGGCAATTTCTTTTCCAAAAAAAGTACTTTGATCTGTGGGGTTCCACAGGGATCTTCGTTGTCGCCGCTTCTTTTTAATTTGTATATTGCACCTCTGATTCGAGCTCTCCGCGAAAGAATGGTCAATATTTTTAATTACGCTGACGATCTCCAGCTGGTTTTTGACATTCACTCTTCTACCTCCTCAGTGGCTAACTTTCAGGCTACTCTCAGTTTTATTTGTAACTGGATGAATTGCAATCAATTAAAGTTGAATCCGGATAAAACAGAACTCATCTTAACTACTGGATCGGCTAACCCGTGGAATTCCAACTTCTGGCCCTCTTCCTTGGGTAGTCCCCCTCTCCCTGTAGCTTCTGTTAAGAGCTTGGGGATTGTGATCAGCAGCGATTTGACGATGAAAGCACAGATCAGTTCGGTGGTCTCAGCCTGCTTCTTTCATCTGCGCAGAATCCGTAAGATTGCCAGATTTCTTACCACTGAGGCTCTAATTTTGGTTACCCTTGCTCTGGTAATCTTGCGGATCGATTACGCTAATTCTCTATATGCAGGCATTCCAGCTTACCAACTCCACCGCCTGCAGCTGGTGCAGAACCATGCCGCCAGACTAATCGCCCGCCAGTCTAGCCGATGCCATGTTAAACCTTTAATGCAGAGCCTACATTGGCTTCCAGTAGGTAAACGCTGTATTTTCAAGATGGGATGCACCATCTTTGAGGCCCTTGCCGGCAATGGCCCTGCTTTAATTTCTTCCAAATTGCAGCGGTACGCCCCTCCCCGAGAACTGCGTTCCTCCACTCTTAACTTATTGACCGTTGTACCGTTCAAGCGCAAAAAGCATGGAGGACTCAGATTTGCGGTCTTAGCCCCTCAACTTTGGAATTCACTGCCTTTTGAAGTAAGATCAGTGACCCTGTACTCCCAGTTCAGGCAAAAGCTCAAGACCTGGCTGTTCTCTCAAGCCTATCAGTAATACTGCCTCTTCACTCTCTGCATCGTCCTCCCGCCTTGAGCGCCATGAAACCGTTTTCGGTGTACGTGCGCTTAATAAGTACTTTTAACATAACATTCTTAACTGTTTGAAGCGTCCAGCTAAATTGCATAATAGATCTAAGCTGACTTTGCCCATTATAAAGCGTTGACATGTCACTCTGCACAATATCAATAACAGACGCTACAATGTTGTTCAAGTTGTAAATGCAAGTTGACAGCGTATTAATACTATTATCGAAAACAGCTAGCACTTTGTCCAAATTATCTTGGTCTATTTGTCTAAAGCGGGCAGCAGCTTCTATTTGGAATAATTTCCAAATTTCATTATAAGTAGCATATATAAATCTTTTGGAGTGTAGGGATTTTGGACCAAAAAGAAAATCTGATAAATTCATGTCCTCGGACAGGAGAGGAAGATTTTGTTTTACTGCAGACAGTGTGGAATGTTCCAACCATTGTTAACATAACTTTCCTACCAAATAGTTATTAATAATACCAGAGTGTTTTGACTGTGCGTATATGAGATCAGATCTACTTGCTTTAAACCCAGGTGTAGAATTAAGAAAACGAGCACGACAACTATTTATGTCCACTGGCCACAATAACCACCCATCAGGACTCGAAAACGAAGAATTAAATGTACTGTTCTGCACCATGATATTTAATTGTTCTTCTGTGTGATTTGTCAAACTTTGTCAATCATCAAAGCGGGAAACTGAGGGAATGGTCAGGGCATTCATTTCTTGAATTTTTGCCAATCTCAAACAAGTAATTGGCTGGATTGTTTCATTCAGGAAAATAATTTGTTTGGCATTAAACTGAAACACTCAGAAATAAGGTTTTTGTGCCCTGAACCTGCCAGGACTTTGTATCCCAAATCAATTTCAAACCTTTAAAGGCCAACTGATTTACAAACGTAGTATATATAAGCTTAGCCTGAGTCAGCATATATTTCTTTGGTGGTGTTGGAGTTAATTTAAAATAATATGACATGGGGTCTGAAGCGTCATAGCCCATGAAATATGTATATTTAACTTTTTGCTTTTCTGAACTTTCCTGAGGGGGAGTTGGACAATGTTCCCATTAGGTGTAATTAAGATGGGGCCGCTGTCTACCTGTCCTATGTAGAAAATGGTGTCCATAATGATGGTCGCAGAAAATCCCAGCGTAATTGGCAGCGCTAAGGTACAGATCCTCTGATTCAAAAACAGTATTATATTCTAATTCAGAAAGCATAGAATTTACAATATCAACATCCCAATCATCCGAATGCAACCCCAGTACTATTACATCACCCATAGAAACTTTGAACAAATATGCTATCTGCAGTATCTCCGTTGAACTGAATATGTCAAAAGGAACTTTATCCCAAACAATTACATCAGTCACTGAATGGCTGTTAATGAGAGACAAGTCTCTTTTCATTTTATGCAATGAAGAAGGGGGGGCCAGGACCCCATCGACCAGTTCTATAGCAGAATGTTCCGGGAGGTAATGGCCATTGATTAGTAGGAAAAAAACTGTCAGAAATCCAATCCACAAGAATAAGAAAACGAAGAAGAATATGCTCCAGACATATATCCAAGGAGGCACTAGATAAGTGCATTTTAACCATGAAATAAAAACACAAATCCGGGCTGGAGGCATGTACAAAACAGAAGAACTGTCAGAAGAAAAATCATCTTGATCCATATAGTACCAGGAGGTACTCAGCTGAAAAATAGACCTAGCAGTAAAACTTGTGAAAGCCAACTCGGATGGACTCGCCAACAGTGTATTATTATAAACGATATCTGTTGTAGAAGACGTGATATTAGAACCAGGTATCGGTTCAGGGAAATTGTCGGCTTCCCCTTCCCTTAGCCAGGGAGTATTAGCATCAGTGGGGCTCACAGACTACAAAGAAAAGTAATACTGGAAAGTACTGCTATTCCGTGGCATACTATGAAGAATCGGCCACATGGTGAAGTTTGACATGTTCAATAGAGACTAATTGGTTGTCTTTAGATCCAGGATGAGGCGGCAAAATCACAGTTTGTGTACCTTGAAGGTCAAGGACCGGAACAAGAGCACAGTTAATCGGGCCGAATTCCTTTTTGATAGCCACTTTTTCTCGAACTAGATCGCCGATTTTTAGAAACCAGCCGGAAACTGAAATTTGATCCACAGCATTGGAAGAGTGAGACTCAGGCAAGTGTTTGCTAGAGTAAGCGTTACTGAATTTTAGGTCTTGTCAGACAGCACAATGGTTATCTGCGTCAAAGGTTGAGGCAGCCGCCACAACGTCTGGACCATCAAGGTCCGGAACATACATCTTGATTCCAAAAAGCACTTTGTACGGGGTCCTCTCACTCAGAGATCTTTTAGGAAGGTTATTTAAAGCTTGTTGAACCCCATATAAATGGTTCAACCAACTACGTCCTGTACCTTAAACTCTAGCTGCTAAACACTGCTTTAAGTCACAGTTCATTCTCTCCACAACAGAATTACCCATGGGTCTATAAGGAAGAACAATGCACTTGCACACCCATAGACTTCATCGAATCACAGTATGCCTTAGAAGCGAATGCCGGACCTTGGTCTGAGTGGAATGCGGAACAGGCATATGTCCCAACAAAGACTTGCAAGTCTTTATTAACCGTTCGAGCGTCAGCCGAGCACTGTGGCCAAACCCAAAGGATTCTAGAGCAAGGATCAACTGCACCCAAAATATATTTAAGTGCAGTATTTGAGATCAGTGGACCACAGTGATCCAAGAAAATGCAGCCAAAAGACTGGTTGGATATAAATAGATGTGTCTGTGGCGGATGAGACGCAGTGGAATTATGAATCTGCTGACATATGTCATAACACAAAACATATTTTCTAGTTTGTTGTTATAAACCTTGCCACCAATATCTTTGGGGTGAGAGTGAAATGGTGGCAGCCACCACCAGCATACACAAAAGCTGTACCTTCATGTGCGGCTACAAATAAATCATGTCTGCAGTCTGCGTTGGGAATCATACGATCACCAACACCAGGAATAGTTACAAAAAGAACATTCTGGTCATTTAATTGAAAAGAATATTTATAATGAAAACCTTTGGTAAAGGGTGCCATTTTTAAAAGAACTCACAGCAGCCAAGATATCAATGTCAACATGAATTTTAGAGCAGGTTACTGCTGCAATTTTAGCTGTGGCTACTGCAGATTTGGCTGCTTCATCAGCCAGAGAACTCCCTATGGCATGTGCTCCCACACATTGGTGACTCATGAGTTTGTGGCAATCTATCTTTAAAGTCTGCCACTTTAACCCAAAGCAACTTGTGCTTGATTGTGCTACCTTTAGAATCTTTGAAGTCATTCTGTTTCCAAAAATGTAAATTGTCATTAAAAGATTGTACGCAGTAATATGAATCACACTCTATACGTGTGGGGAATCTAGGATCTGTATCTTTAAGTGCAAGAAGTAAAGCCTTCAATCCAGCCAATTGCGCAGCGCTGTCTCCAAGATACTGTGTGCAAGTAGTCTGAGAGTGAAAGACACCATCGGAGATAGTGCCTAGAACGATGGCACATGCAGCAGATTACTGCTGCTGAGAACCTATAGCCGGTTGTGCAGATCTATGAGTATAAATGATGAATTTATATTGGTCGAGAGGCAGAATTGAAGAAAGCAAAGGATAGACATATTCATATGGCAAACATTCTTGTGTTTGCAAAGAAGGGTCAAAGACAAAGTCTACATCCACAGCTGTTAAGGACATAGCCCATTGTATACAATGAGGGAGGAGGGCTTTTGCATTAGAAACGCTGGCTTTTGTGACAGCCTCTAAGGCAGGCACAGGAGAAATGACAATAATGTATTTACTGTGAGCAAGTAACCATTCCTTCAGGATAGTCATTTGTACAGCAGTGAGAATTCTTTCAGTAGAAGCAAAACGTAGTTCTGCAGAAGAATACAAATGTGATTTATATGCAATGGGTACTGTTTCACCTTCATTTAAGGTGACATAAGTAAATCCAAGCGCACCCGGTAATACCCGGGTGACTAAGTTCGTAGTATTGACACTTGTATGTAAATGGCGTGTTTCAAGCAAGTCAGACAGTAAAGATCTGAGTGTTTCAGTATATTCTGATGTCCAGCAGGAAGCAGAAAAATCAGGACGTATTAATGCATAAAGAAGTTTAGTATTTTGGGGATAATCAGGTATGGATGTCTTGCCAAAATACAAAAATCCCAGAAGAGACAGCAATTTTTTAAGAGTAATTGGAGATTGCAATTGAGCACACTTTTCTAGAAAATGAGGGGCAAGGCTTTTTCCCTCATTGGTTAGTTCATATCCTAAGAAAAGGACACTGAGAAAGGCAATGTAAGATTTTTTTAAGTTAAACTTGCAACCAAGGTCCATGAACCAAGATTTTATGCGGTCAACTCTAGCTAAATGAGAGTTCAATTCGTCATCCGTTAAATAAATATCATCCACGTAGGGCAGAGTGTCAGGGTCGATTTCATGAAGAATTGACATAATTCATGCCGCAAAGACTCCTGGGCTGTTCTTGTAGCCCATAGGAAGTTGGGCGTAGTGCCTCTGAAAAACGAGGGTTGCGGCTCGCTGTAGCTAAATTGTGACTGAAAAAAACATTGGAAATGTTTAAGGTAGTTTTATATTTTTTGTGGACCACATTATTAATGAGTGCAGTACTATGTGTATTCTGTACTGCAAAAGTGCGTGTATGACTATTCAAATGTCTGTAATCTAAAACAATACGATAAGAATGATCTGGTTTCAAAACAGGAAAAATAGGACTATTCATTTGAGATCAACAGGGTTCAATTACCCCCTGGTATTCCAGTTGGGAAAGAATTTCCTTAACGGGTGCTTTAGCATCCCATTTAATAGGATACTGTGGTTGTACCTGAGGTGTAGACCATATAGGAATAACGTGGTAAGGAGAATCCTAATCCCAACCTGCGCGGTTACGATAAAGTGCAGGGGCCAAAGCAAGGGCCCATTTGTAAGCATAAGCTTGTTTGACTTCGTCAGGGACAAGGTGTGAAAAAGAAGTGAGAATTACATCCTCTACTTCGGGGCTTGCAAGAATAAAAGGTGGGGGCCAATCGACCTCCGCCAATAGAATATCATACAATGTAGTTAAATTGTCCTGGAAGATTGCTTTAATGGTGCGTTTAGCGTCACCTGCAATTTGAATATCTAAAAGATATAGGGCCAGATGTATGAAGCGTTTTTCCCGTTCGCAAACGGCCCGATTCGCAGAATCGGCCCATTTGCGAACGGGAAAAAGCCTTTTGGGATGTATCATCCCAAAAGGCCATCGCAAAATAAGGAATCACAAAATTTGCGATTCCCTATTTTGCGAATGCACTTAAGGAATCGCAAATTGCGATTCCTTAAATGCAATTTTGGAAGCACCCAAAATTTGCGATCTGGCCTTAAGGAATCGCAAATTACCACCAACTTCAAGTTGGTGGTAATTTGCAATTTCCAGGAAAAATTCACTTTTTTGCATTTTTCAAAGTGCCATGTGGCGCACATACATGCCCTTCGGGCATGTTTGTGCGCCACATGTGCACACATGCATATTTCAGGGGTCCAACAGGGTGTCCTTTTGGCGCCCTTGCACCCTTGAAATCGCATGCGCAATTTGCGAGTACCTATTGGGTACTCGCAAATTGCGCATGCAATTCCCATTCATTTCTATGGGCCTCTTGGCCCATAGAACTGAATGGGAAGCCATTCCTTATTTGCGACTCGCAAATTGCGAGTCGCAAATAAGGAATGCGTAGGAATCGCTATTTTAATTGCGAAACCTACATACATTGCATTTTGCAAATCGGTAAAATTCGCTATTAAGGACTCGCAAAAGACAATGTTGATACATCTGCTCCATAGTCTGTCTGGTGGGGCTACGCGGGTGTCCTTGGTTTCAACTGTAATAAAAGTTTCAGTAGCTTTTGCTACTAGAAATTGATGGAGACTCCGGCGTACTATGAGGACCTCTGCTGCGCTGTCGAGGAGAGTCACCACCCAACTCCTGTTCAGGAGTAGGGTTCTCACCAGCTGTAGCATATTTAGCTGTCAATGCTGCAATTTTCTTTTTTTTTTTAAAAGAGGCTTTATAAGAAGGAGGTCTATCCTCTTTCTTGATCTTCACATCAGAAGAGCGTTGTGTCTCTGGTTTCGGATGCACACACTCTCCTTGTCTGAGATCAGATCGCACACCTCTGTTGTACTGTTGGTCAGGCGAGTCCTGAAAGGAATGAGGAGAACGAGAACGATACCTGCCAGGATTTTTTATTTTTGTGCGATCACGAAAATTGTATCACCTCTCATAGGATTCCGGGGATGAAGACCCTCCGTGCTGTCTAGGTTTTTCTTGTTCAGATTTATCCCATGGTTTTTTAGGGAACTCATGGGCAAGTTTGGCATCCTTGTCCGAACTAGGCTTGCCGATGTGGTAGTACTGAAAGTCTGGTCCCCAAACTATCACGTCTTAAAGATGTGTATACATTAGCAATAATCACAGGCAACGTGCGTTTACAGTCGGCTACTGCCACCCCGGCAAGTCGCTGGCATATAGCCAAAAGATGCTGCTTAACATTAGAAAGAATCATTTTGGAGATGACAGGAACATTTCCTACAAGTTTTATCCTCAAATCGAGAGCAGGACCTGCCCCATGCTCATTCTGTATCTGTCTGAGGATGTTCGGTAGAACAGTCATTGAAGGAATACCATGACAAAGAGTGTAGACTGTGGCAAAAATTGCCTCCCAGGCATTGCAGGTGGCTAGAAGGGGTACCAGGGAATTGGGTAAACACATAGTCAAAATTCTATGCTTGTCTTGTGGTCCCGTAAGGGGAAACACAGCTTCGAGTTTATCTATATTTTGGGCAATCCAGAAGGGTATTTCTTCACCATTTGCGGGTCGTTTGTCCATAACTGAATGAACAACTACATTGCTGATAACATGGCCTGCAGGTACCTGAGGTTGTCCCTGCAGGGCAACCCTAGCTGGTGCAGCCATCAACGCATGTGCAATAAATTGGTTCATGCGTCCATATAAGACAACAAGAACATTGTATAAAGCTCAAGTCTGTGCTAAATTAATATTACCTAAATCCGAATACGGGTATAGCCCACTAGTGCCGGCCAGGTGGTCACTTCAAAACTTAAGGGTCCCATTGGGACAGTTCCAGGTACATGGGGAAGGGCGCCATTAAACCAAGTCTGGTGTTCCCAGATCATAAGAGGAATTTCGGTGAGAGATTATGGGCGATATGCAGCAGGAACTGGTGGTATTGTGTATTCATGGAAGTATTATCATTAGCGTCGACAGCCGGGAAAGTGAGCCATGATAAAGACTCCAAAGTGGAACGCTGAGTCTGTTTCTTTTACAAAAATTACAGCAGCCCCTGCATTAGGGACTCCGTGTTGCAGTAAATGTTGAGTTACTGCAGAGCGACAATTAACAGCAATAGCCACGGGTTGAGCCATAGCTAACCGAAAAAGGATTCAAAGCGCAGCACAATCAGGGTGTATAAACCTTTTGGTATTCAAGCTTGAAAAACCAACAGATCTAGGTGTTGCCTAATAGCTGTAGAGGAGAAATCCCTAGCACCACGGACGTCTCCGGTGAAAGGTGCTAGGCTATTGAGGACAAGCACAAGCACTATTCAGGGTTTCTGAAAGCAAGTAGCAGACCAAACGTTGGTGGTGCCCTGTTGCACGGATTGTGCTCTGGAACAGAACTATGCTTGGAATCATATAACATCAGTATGTAGAGACTGAGTCCCCATACCACCTCAGTATCTATGAGTCAGAGTCTAACTAGCTATAGTGTCTCACTTGCCCTCCTAACCTTACCAGAGAAACAAGTGAATTGGCACCCTAGAACACAACATTCTCGACCCTCTCAGGGATCGTAGTAACAGGACACACCCTTTCGCTCTCTCACTTGCACTTGACCACAGTAAGATAACCAAGAGACACGAAGGAAGTTTAGAATGTTTATTTAAACTATTGTGCTCTGAAATACAGTATAGGTGCCACAATTGCATAATAAAAATACTGTTAGCATGGTTAATAATCCATATACAATGAAAAGCCCTGTCATTTTATAGGACCGAGTGACCTAAGCCCCGTACTCCTGCTACTAAAGCTAAATGATTATGTATGAAAGATCTCTGGGATTACTGGCAGATCCCATATCTTAGCATACACAGATCAGATGGACGCTCTACATCTCGGCAGATGCAGTGGTCTTGTCTCAGAATTCTCGTCCATGTGTGTGTTCCTGGCTCATGTGCTCATGTATATCATAGGACATGTGTGCATATAAACAACAGCTGCATTCTTGTGTTATGTGTAGGTGCTAGTGCCTGGCCAGAAAGAATAACAAGGGACATTGTTGTTTGACCTTGTCGGTGGTGTTCAGACTAAATCCCAGGAAAAGAACAGAACACGAAAACATATCCATGTGAAAATACAATGTGGCACTAAAGCATGCATGTATATCTAGCCACGTGTGCAAAGGAAAAATGAGGCCCTCAACGTGCACAGTTGGCTAATACATGGAAAACTACCTGGGGCATGCAGTTAACACACAACACTTCCTTCAATAGGACAGCATTTCAGAACTCAGAAATTGCACTTTGTCCACTTTTTAAAGTGAAAAGAATTTATACTTAAAAATGTACTTACCTGAACGATTTTTCTCTGATGCCTAAACATATATAAAGAAACTTGCTAATTTTATAATTTGGTAGGGATCACCTTCTTGAGTCATGTGTGTCATTTGTTAAACAGTGTTTGTATTTGCAAATGTCTAGCACTCCTCTGTGTTAAGCCTAAGGCTGCTCAACCACACTGCCCCATAATAAAGCACTCTGGAATTGCATAGCAAGCCCCTGTCCACTCATAAGGGAACCCCTAGAAGCTTTACACGGTATGCAAGATTCTTGATATATCACATAAAGAGCCAGCTTCCTACAACCATGTTACACATAGAGAAGTTAGAGAAATTACCATTTTCTTGTTGCAGAAATAGCTTCCGCGGATTGGATAAATCACAGGTTTATTTCATTGTCAGTATCGAAATCCCACTTTCAATACTGCTTCCAATACCATCAAGTAGGTAGATATGAAGCACTAGGATAAGGATATGTGCACGAGTCATGGAAATTACCTTTTAGATATCGCTGTAGGAATGGCAAAACTGAGGTCTTTCTTAGCGGCTCAAACTGCGAGAATACTTTAGGATGTTCCTTGGTGACCAGAGATGGTTCGCTTCATGGCACATATAATGCAACAATGGCAAATTTGTCCTGTTATCGGAAGGGTTCCCCAGCTGCTGTGATATGTCCAGATTTCAGATTGCTCTGGACTGGAAGTTATTTGATGCTGAACGAACAAGGCTGCTGTGGAATGCCACCGGGAATTGAGTATCTGGTAACGGTTTCTGCAGTTGTGGCTTGTTGCCCACAAGTATTGTTCCCACCTGCCTGCACAGTTAGGGAGGCGATGCTTTGGCCTTCGATAAAGCTTTCAAGCATGCACTTTGATGCTCTGAGCAGACTGAAAGCCTTACTGTTCCAGAAGGATGTGGCCTTAACATCTGCAAAGGAGACGTTTGATCTTCAAGTTGCAAGGTCTTCCTACTTCACACTAATTTCGTGTTACATTTTGAGGAGCTGGTGCACCCCATTTTTAAAATGTCTAGTACCCCAGGAGTAGCACACTTTATTAAGAAATTAGGCCCTGGCTTGGTCAGTACCTTCCAGACAGTCTTCAAAGTTATTCTATCATTTATACACTCCATGTTGGGAAGCGTTTTTGGAGGTCTTCTGCTGGTCCTGTTCCTAATTGTTGTGACTTTGTTTTTACTTTTTCTTCTCCGCAATGGATGTTCGATTGAGAGGTCAAATAGAACTAGCACTTCCACATGTGCTCCTGTGTTGTGAACGCATGATACAGTGCTTTGGCACACCCTTGCTTTGAGAACTAAACGAACACTGGTTCTTGTCCTTTCGGCCTGCGTGGCTACACTGTGTGCAGCCCGTATTCCGCTGTGCACTTTCAAGTGTGCACTTGATTTATGCCTTGGAAAGCAACTGGTTAAATCTTTGGACATTAACGTTAACGGCCCACTTGTACTGTTGTCCTTTGCGCTTGCCTTTGCTTCTAAAGGCATTCTACGACCCTTCCTGGGATGCTTCTGCTCCAAGTGATCTGGATCTACACTCGGCTTCTGCAGATCTCGCACTGACTACTCTTCCTTGGTGGCTGCTGAAGTGGATGGATGGGAACTTGTTTGCTCCATGGATCTGATTCGATGGGTGCCTCTGGGATCATTGTCTGGGGTTGCTGGGAACAGTAATGTTTTGTCTACCTCTCTGGACACATATACAATCTGGCAGCTTTGAGTCCTGGGACCATTTTTAATTTGGCTCTTTATTTTTAAATGCAAAATTGCTTTTTGAATTGTTTTTTGTTTGGTTTTATCATTTTAATGATTTTAGTGGCTTTCAGTATACTCTTTGGGCCCGATTCACAGAACTAACTTAAGACAAAATCCTAAACTTACTACTTTTGGTATTCACAGAAGGCACTTACTACTTTTGGTATTTACAGAATGCACTTACGATTTTTGGTATTCACAGAATGCACTTACGACTACTAACTTTACGTCTGCACTCGGGCCAGAGATTCCGGCCTGGAAGCGGAATTTCCGCCTCCTGGCCGGAATCTCCGCCTCCGGGCCGGAATCTCCGCCACCGGGCCGGAATAACCGCCACCAGGCCGGAATCTCCGGCCCGAGTGCGGACGTAAAGTTAGTAGTTGTAAGTGCATTCTGTGAATACCAAAAATCGTAAGTGCATTCTGTGAATACCAAAAGTAGTAAGTGCCTTCTGTGAATACCAAAAGTAGTAAGTTTAGGATTTTGTCTTAAGTTAGTTCTGTGAATCGGACCCTGTGTTTTTATAGAAGCATGGTGTTTTTTAAATTTTAATAGGGTTCCTTTAGATTGATTAACCCTTATATTTTAACCTTTGTCTAGGGATAGCTTTCTCTACTTCCGTCCAAGGAGTGGGTGTCACGTGGTCAGGATAGGACCCATTTACATGCTCATGTTTCTTAAGTTGCCTTCAATTTTACACACAATGACTTTTGACATACATTTGCGTACGTGTCAATGCAGGATAACATTCTCTGAATCTACATTGCTTACATTTCAACTTCGTAGGTATCACAATACCTTGAAAATTCAGTACAAGGGATAAAGTTCACTGCGCAAATGTCATATTTGGTATTTGTCCAGTTGGTGACACCTCTATCCAACTAGAATAAACAACTGCGGCCCAAACAGGGGTTGTGACATGGCCACATGGGTTCTATTGTTAGAAAAACACAGCGACTTCCTTGTTTAGACAGAGGAGCACTCAGCTGACACTGCGGGGTTACCACATGTCAGAATTCCATCTTAGCTGATTCCTGTGTACAGTGCTTAATTTGTAAAATATGAAGTCCAGGTGCTCAAATATTTGTCGGAGGCCACATCCACTTTGCCCGGCTCCACTCACTTCCTCCACTGGCTCCACCCACTTACTCTTTTGGCTCCACCCACATCTTCAACTAGCACTGCTGAAAGTCAGATGTAATACCCGATCTGAATTTCAGCAAGAGAACCTTCCAAATCTGAAGCAAATAAGTGAATAACATCTGCGTCTTGCCAATTCACTTCATATAGTGTTATATGACTGGTTTAAATATTAGAACCATAAAACGTGATAACTTGTCTTTATAGTGCTTGCTAACTGTGGGCTTTGTCACTGCATTGTCTGAAATCTGGAGGAAGTAACTTATAACAAGAGAGATGCCGTCCGACACACACACCGATACTTCTCACAAAATAAACGAGGAGTTAAACAACCGACTGTATTGAGACCTCTTTTCCTGGAGAAGTTCAGATTAAATATATAAAAGGCAGCCAGCTGTGTAGTGACAACCCCACTATGGCAGCTAACAAGTGGAGAACCTATCAGTTGCATAACAATGCTGCAAAGGTCACCAGTGCAGGTATGACAAATGGGCCTCTATCAGTTGCCTCTTCACCCCGGTTCCAGGTGCCACTGCAGCCTGGAGCGTATTTCTGCCACTGGCACTCTCTCAGAGTCAGTAATGATCAGGTGCATAACAAAACCCTATATGATTCATGAACTCAATGCAGATACACCACCGATACGTACCTTTTTAAATGTGTGCTTGTTGCAGATATTGGGGCATTCCAAACCTCTCAAGTGAATGTGACATGCACACCTTGTGAAGAGAAGAGGCAACCTTGAGAAAACTTTAAAGGGTTGTTTTACATGTTTACTGCAAGCTTCTCTGCTGCCTACTTTGTGTTTTACATGCTGTAAAAAATGAGCATTTGTCAGAGCTATCTAAACATGAGACAGACAGAGAGCCAAGATAAGAATTCTAGAAATTGGGTTCATATATTCATAATTTTCACAGCAAAACACACACCTCTTCAATTTAATTGATTTTAAGAAAAAGCACAACATGGAATATTCTGAAGACAGCCAGCATGTGTTTGCAAGCTAACGATGCTAATCTGTCAAATATGCTCAACAGTGCCAAAGGAATTTCACAGTATTTGGAGCTCATCGGTTTAGGGGTATTTAGGGGTGTTGCTAACCAAATGTACCATCAATAATTTAAAAAAAGGTATACTTGGTTTGTTGCAGCAAACCTTTTATTTTACAGTTCCTATACCGAAGAATAATACAAAACCACTCCCCCACACTCAGTTACGCACACCATCGATGGGAACCTGCAACCCCAGTGACGACTGCCTGTGTAGTCTATGGAGCATCATTATGGTACGGCTAGGTTGGTGAGCTGTCCTGAATAGCGGCCAAATGGCCCCATAATGTGTGCTACCTTTAGCCACTACAAGGCTTTGAAGAACTAGCATAGCACACTGCATTGTGGGACTTCTAGTTTCACTTTATAACATTGCAAGAATGTGTGCTGATGGCAGAAAAACAAGACTACCTGAACGTGCCACTCAAGGCAAAATAAATCTTTTTTTAAAGTTAAAAGGCAGTAGAAGTTGAGGAAAAACTGCAGCCGTCGGCCCCACACTATAAAATGTTATTTCGAATAATGAGCCATTTCAACCCTTTGTAGACAAATATAACAATTAACACTGGTACACAGCTAAAAAACAAGAAAAACAAGACTACCTGAACGTGCCACTCAAAGCAAAGTTGCCTCAAGTGGGACGTTCAGGTAGTCTTATTTTTTCTTGTTTTTCTGCCATCAGCTGTGTGCCAGTGTTCAGTATTATATTTGTCTACAAAACATTGAAATGGCTCATTATGCTAAATACCATTTTATAGTGTGGGGCCCACGGCTGCAGTTCTTTCTCCGCTGCTGCTTGTTTTTTAACTTTAAAAAAATATTTATTTTGCTGCAAAAGTTAAAAGCCAGCAGTAGAGGAGGAGGAGCTGCGTCCATGGGGCCCACACACTATAAAATTTTATTTAACATAATGAGCAATTTCAGTGCTTAAATTGTAGACAAATGTAATGCTTGTCAAAGTCATGACTTACCGGGACTGTGGGACGGACAGCCTTTTTAGTTTGAATTAATCTGCGAGGGAGGCCTACTGAACGACACGCCTGTTGCTTCTATCGTCGGCTAATACTGCGCAGTATGCTGTGCGGGCGAAAACATTACTCATTGGTCCGACTCGGGGCACACACGACGATTCGCCAATGAGGGATGGGGCCAGGCTAATAATATATTTTGCAATTGTTCATCGGTAGCGCACAACTAGTGCACTACCAATGAACGATTGCAAAATGGGGTGGGACGTGTGACTGTGTCGGTGACCTACGCCAAAGCAGGGACTCAGGCAGTTTAACTTTCTGGTGGCGGTAATGTGTGAAACCACCGGCACAAATTAACCTGTTGTGTAGTTCCTATAACTCTATATAGGATCTGCGCATTTAGACAACATAAACTAAGGGATTGGTGTCCAGACTGATTCCAGATGCCCCCAAAGGATATGTTAGCCTTTAGACCAGCTAGCTCACAGTGACACCATCAGCCCGCTAACTCTGGCAACTATCGAACAAGACAACCCTTGATCCTTCAGGGATGTGGAAACAGTGTACTACTTTTCGCTCAGTCACTCGTGCTCACTTGGTTTCAGAGAAATTCACAGAATAACCGATGGGGACGTTTTTCAATAAGCATTTATTGACCCAGCGTCATTCTAGTATAAAATAAGTGTGCTGCGACAACCATTAGACAGAAACAGATATAGACGATTGCAAGCACCGACAGAGTAAATAAAAGGTAGAATTCTACCATGGTGCTAAAACTGTGAATATATGCAGGCATATAGATACATGGCAATAATCATGCGTACTCCTAAAATGCTAACCCTATCTAAGTTTACCTAAATGTACCTAGCATGTATGTAGGGTGTAAAGCCAAGAATCCCCTAGGAGAGAGCCAACCCCATTACCTGATGGGAGAGAACGAAGGACCCCGTTTTGGTCTCAAGTTGGGCACCCCGCAAGGGATATCAGACCACTGCGCGCTGGAGTTTCTGGGTGCAGGAATCTCAGCGTCTTGTGCCAGCATGAAAGCTTTTCCTCTGGTTTGCCCAACGAAGATGTGGTGCTTATATACCCAAAGGGTACCCTAAAGGGTTCCACTTAGATGTGTAATGGTATTGTGGGCCTGTCGTCCAAGGATGACGATAGCGGTGACTTTTGTACAGAGTTATAATACAGAAGATGCTAATCCTGCTGTGTGATACTAAGAATCCTCATGCATAATAAATGAAGCTAGTTTTCGAAGAAAACCACACGACATTCATTCGGCACATAACTAGGCAAAAGGTCAGTGCTAGAGCTGTTATGTAGAGCAAGGTAGGACAAATGTAGGTAAAAGGTCGTGCAGCTACCGAGGCCTATATTGGGGTACATTGAAGCTCATAACAAAGCACTGTGTGTACCAACACAAGGGATGTTCAGCTCTACACCAAGAAAGACAGCCTGATGACACTTACCCACAGGTAACGGGGAGTTAATCCATCCTACAGGGATTTGCCAAATGGCCCACCCTAGACAAGACTGTGTTAGAGAGCACTTATTAGTAGTACATATATACACATTACTTATATGACTGCATATATACACTGTCCTAGCACAATGATGGAAATGTTTATTCTTTTCACTGTTCTTGCAATGTTAAGTACACTAATCTGTTTTATTTTACTCATAATCGCAGCGCACGTATTTTATACAAGAATCACAACGCTACAATAAACATTGTAAAGCCGTGCGGAGTAATTCTTGTGTACTTCTTTGAGTATGCACAAGAGTCCAAACGAAAAGGTCCTAGATCTGTTACCACAATTTCCTTGGGGGATCAGGGTTGCCATGATCTGAGGTTGCACACACATTTGCTACCCTTTAAGGTTAGGGGTTTGGATGGTGCATTGTGAGCTAGCAGGACTGTAGGGCAGCATCTCCTGAGGGGGTACAGGGCATCAGACTCGCACCATCCTCACAGCCAACTCCTTCAGGCCTTCATCTGTGTTTTCAGTTCTTTTTATAATCTTCACCGCTTTGAGCAAAGATAAATCATATGTATTTAACAATTTCTCCTGTACTCTCTGGTTGTTGACCTTTGACACAAGTTGATCCCTCAGCATTAATTTTACCTATTCCGTTGTCTATCGACTTCCCCCACGCCACGCCCCGCCCCGCCTCACCGCGCTTACCTGTGCAGGCCGCCGCTGGATCTTAAACTAGCCACATAGCTCTCCACTGACTCACCGGCCTTTTGACCCTTTTTGACAAATGTAAACCTCTCCACACTTTGTCTTTCTTCCTTACCAAACTTCACAATCAATTGTTTCAAAGCAGCGTCATATTCATCAATTTCTTCATCCCCATCATCCTCCACTTCAGGGATAGGTGGAAGGTATTTGAAAGAAGGAGAGTATTAAAATACCTTCCACCTATCCCTGAAGTGGAGGAGGTCTTTTCAGATTTCTTAGATTAATTTTTCATTCTCCGTTTTTGGTGTGCAAGTGCAAGAAAGCATGAAAAGGCGCTCGTGAGCGCGAAAGAATGCACGAGGCAACAAACAAGACGTGCTCAATGAGCAAACTCCACAGAGCAAGGAAACGTGAGGGTCACCGATAAAGACCTGCCTTAATACTCGAGCCTTTATACCCAATGACGAAATAGTTCTTCCTCCCACCTTGATATCTTCCACTATCCATGTCCTCTCCTGCACCCCAGGGCTTTAAGTAGGCGGGGTCCTGCCGGTGCTCAGCACAGGCAGTTCTAAAAAGCAGTTGTCCAAACGGGTCCCTATTGGGCTCTCCATTTTTTTTTAACTCTGCAGCAGTACCACCCTTCACTGCCTTTGATGTAAGGTCATAGAGACTCGTTATAGTTCTTTCATTGTCTCATAATTTCACAACTGAAGCATTTTCAATATTATATACAAGGAAGCCATAGTTGGTGCTTATTTAGCATATGCAACTAACAGTCATTGACAAAGTCAATAGTCTGTGGTAATTAAAAGTCCATTAGCCGAGTGTATAAAACAAGGTACATTTATTAAGGCTTAGTTCCAGGTTAAGTTTCAGGTAATTCAAGTATAATAAAGCAAAGCCCCACCAGGAGCAGCCTCCCTGCCGCTCAGCCTGCCTGCCATCAACTGCCACTCCACACACCAGCAAGGCACTCCAACATTCCATGAGGTCATCAGGCATTCTGACACTCACACTAGCTGAGCAGCAGAGAAGTCACGGCCAGGGAAAAGAGAGACACAAGTCAAATATAACATATCCCCCTTCCTTAGGGAAACAAAAAAACTGAAGTGAAGGAAGGAAAACGTTTACGTTGCATTTTAAAGACATTGAGATTAACCCCAAATAAAGACATAGAGATTAACCCCATCCCCCTCCCTTGGGGAAAATAAAGAAAAACGAGCATTGCGAGGGCAAGACTCAAAACTAAGAGCATTGGGCACTAACCACCCAACAACATACCGTAATAGGGTACTGACCACCCTAGACAATGGCAAACAATAGAGCTGGGGCACTCACCACCCCACAACCTCAACACAACAGGGTACTCACCACCCTTGAAATCCAGAACTGGGAAACTCACCGCCCCACAACCACAAACCAACAGGGTACTCACCACCCTTGACCATAGAACTGGGGCACTCACCACCCCAAAACCTCAACACAACAGGGTACTCACCACCCTTGAAAACCAGAACTGGGGCACTCACCACCCCACAACCTCACGTAGCAGGGTACACGCCACCCTGTGAAACATAACTAGAGCACATACCGCCCCTCAACCTACACATAACAGGGTACACACAACCCTGTGGAACATAACTGGGGTACTCACCACCCCACGACCTCTCATAACAGGGTACACACCATCTTGTGGAACATAACTGGGGTACTCACCACCCCACGACCTCTCATAACAGGGTACACACCACCCTGTGAAACATAACTAGAGCACATACCGCCCCTCAACCTACACATAACAGGGTACACACCACCCTGTGAAACATAACTGGGGGCACTCAACTTCACCACTCTGCAACCACCCCCACCAAACAATAACACAGTGATGAAATGAACAAAAAGTACATTTTAAGCAATAAGAGCCCTGACCGGATAGCAGAGTAAAGATCACACTAAAAATTTGAATTAAGTTACTGACTGCCCCCACAACCTCACCATGACAAGGTGCGCCACACCCATAACATGTGTAAAAATCGGTAGAAAGAACACCATAGACTGACTGGGAGATAGCAACCACCCACACACACAGTACACCACCCCCATGACCTCCCAAAAATGGGTACACAGTGGCTGCCCTACAACTGATTAAAAAAAACCCTATGCACGAACTTGACCTAAAGCACACACACACTACCAGAGACATGCATTATGATGTCCAACAATATAATTAAAAGAAAGTCTTGAGCTCCGGTGAGCGGTCTCTCACCCGAGATCCTCACGCAAAGTGAAGCACTTGTCCATAAGCTCCATGTAGCTATCGCTGTGGCGCAGTTAAAAAAAAATAATGTGCTATGTTGTTAAGCAGACCCCCCAACTGCAGGCAAAGTTCCATGTCCTCCTGCCTCTCAAACAGAAGAATGCCACATTCCATTGCGCTTATTTGAAAAAAACGTATTCACAGGCCACTGAGGTGCTCCTCGCGACAACGAAGCAGGTAAGCAATACACGCATTACCCGGCTCGCGCACTGTTTTTAAAAAAAAAAAAACAACTTGACAGTTAAACTGCCCACTGCAGCGCTGCGAAAAAAAATAAAGTGGTAAATAAAAAAAATTATTTTCACATTAAATTCTCCACACAGTACCTCAGTAGACGGAGAAAGTATGCCCCAAGTCACCCAACACCTCAATCGTGGGACATCTCCAGCCTCACACAGGCCACGGCTTTAGAGTCATCTGCCAAAACATCTCACCGGGGGTGTCCATCAGCTCTCCCAGAACAGCTAGCTGCTGGCAACTCTCGCGCACCACTCAGCACCGCCAAACCAAACCAGCAGGGCCTGTGGCAGGGACAGCTGGGCAAAAACAACTCCTCCCATGTTCTTGTGGGCTCCTTCAGATTGTGCTCATAAAATCCTCTCTCTCAGACCTTCAGTGCTCCCAAATTTCTCGCAGTCTCCACACATACACCAGGGACAGCTATCAGAAACGCTGTCGACTCTGCTCCACTCTGAAGTGAAGGAAGGAAAAACATTTAAAGCATTGGGCACTAACCACCCAACTAAATTCCGTAATAGGGTACTGACCACCCTAGACAATGGCAAACAATAGAACTGGGGCACTAACCACCCCACAACCTCAACACAACAGGGTACTCACCACCCTTTAAAGCCAGAACTGGGGCACTCACCACCACACAACCTCAACGTAATAGGGTACTAACCACCCACCCCACAACCTACCCGTAACAGGGCACACACACCACCCTGTAGAACATAACTGGGGCACTATCCGCCCCAAGAAACTGGACTGGGGCACTTAACGCCCACAACTTCACACACCACCCCAAAAACATACTGGGGCACTCAACTTCACCACCCCACAACCTCCACGCAACAGGGAACACACATCCCTATGAAGCACAGTGGCACCAAACACCTACAACACCATAAAAGAGTACTAGCCATACTAGAAGACTGAACTGGGGCACAGATCACCCAACCTCATTGTAATAGACTCTACAACCATTTTGCAACAAACCCACAAGAAGTCAAGCATTACAATAAATAGCAATGGAAACAAACACAAGGAAAGTCTTATACTCCGGTGGACGATCTTCCACCCGAAGTCCGCATCAAAGGTGTTCTCTTATTGGAGAGCTCCATGTTGATGTTGCCACCCGATCCACGGTGGCGCAGTGACATCCTCTTGGTTATCGTCCCCCATGGAGTGTGAATAGTAAACAACAATGTAGTGTGTCCTGCAATTCAGTTCAAAATGTTTGCCATACCATTTTTCTCAAATGGAACATGCAACATGTTCTGTCACCTTGAATGTCTTTTCTAAAAACGTATTTCAACCAATGACAGGGCAACACACAGCTACGATTGATCTTCGTTTTTTAGAGCCCTCCCACACATCCACTGTGAAGTACAAGACTGCTCTCCCACACGAAGATCGGAGATGTTGCTGCGCTCCTCACACGGTAAAGTACTTGACTATTCTGCCTTTAACAGCGCATGCCTTGCCTGTTTGATCCTCTTACAGCTCTCGACGCTTGGCTTAAGTTAAGAGCTCCCAGTTCCCCACGGCATCTCTTACCCCCGCAGTGCTCTCCTCACAGCGCTACTTTCAACAGCAGCTCACTGCCCGCTGCACCGTCCTTAACACCTCCACTTTCCACCGCTTGCTCCCCGCAGTACTCTCCTTACCACTACGGCTTCCCTCTGTGTTGAAAGCACGTCTCATTTTCCCTTCTGCTCCGACACCCACTCCATGTCAGTCATGCGTTGCCTCACTGCACGATTCCTCCGGCAGCTTTTCTCTACCTCCCACAGCCTACAGGGTGTTCCGTGTGTCTCCTCTTTCAGTCAAGACACAGCGTTTCGACCTTTCCCTGCACGTCGCTCATGCAAAGATGCGTGGTTGGCGAAACAGGACGTGGTTGGCAAATCAGACAGGAGTAACCAGAGTGAACCAAAGAAGCAGATAGAATCAAAGTAGCCGCCAACCACAAAATGGCGGCACGCTCAGTGACGCTGCGCCGGATGGCTCGGAGCACGTCCATGCTGCAGATCGACCCTTTGCAGCCCTGAGATGCGTAGAGTCAAAAGCGTCACCGGATAAAGAATGGAGGCGTCACAGGAGAGGTAAGGCTGCGCGCGCTATGCACAGCTCGAGAGATGTTTGAATGACTGCCAGCGGCTCAACTGCCATGGCGCAGCAGCAACGACACTAGGAATCCAAAAACGTGAAAAACAAAAAAAATTTCACACTCACTGAATAACACCCGGTCAGCAGTCTCCGCCTTTCCAAACAAGTGCATAGGCTCACCAACAGTGCCGTTTCACTCTCAACAAGCCGTTCCTTGCAGTACCTCTGGGGTGGCAAAAATTCAGTTTCTACAGCATCCAAATGATTAAACTCGCTCAAAACGTCAGGTTGCCCACACTGTAGAAAGCACGCAAAGGATGTGGGCAGACGTCGCTGTCACTTTGACACTCCCAACAGGGGTCGAGGTCCGAAATTAAACACATCACTTAGCAGAATGTGCCAAACCTGTTGCACCACTGGGAAACTCTCGTATCTGGAGAGACTGTCCAAAAGCACAAATATTCCAAGACAGCAGGGCTCCTCAAAAGTGGACTGTCAAACGCCCATGCTGCAGGACAGAAGCAACTCTTCCAAGGCAGCATAATGACAGCAAACTCCACATTAGTAGAAGGTCAAACGCCCTAGGCTGCAGGCTGTCCTGTTGATGAGGGACACTGGTGGGGCCGAGCAGGGCGTTTCCATAACGTTTCCTTTTCCTTAAGGTTTCAGTAAATCCAATCTCTTTAGTAGGTTCCTTAGTTCCAGAGAAGGCAGCACAGCCTTCCTTCCTCAACGCATAGGTTCTTTAAAACGTCGCCAAAAATGTGGTAATTAAAAGTCCATTAGCCGAGTGTATAAAACAAGGTACATTTATTAAGGCTTAGTTCCAGGTTAAGTTTCAGGTAATTCAAGTATAATAAAGCAAAGCCCCACCAGGAGCAGCCTCCCTGCCGCTCAGCCTGCCTGCCATCAACTGCCACTCCACACACCAGCAAGGCACTCCAACATTCCATGAGGTCATCAGGCATTCTGACACTCACACTAGCTGAGCAGCAGAGAAGTCACGGCCAGGGAAAAGAGAGACAGAAGTCAAATATAACATAGTCCTGTTTTATTGTAGGTGTAATGTAACTTGTTATATTATATATCTGGGTGCACTGGCAGAAGCAGCAAAATACCAGTCGGGCGGCACACTATTTCAAGCACAGATTTTTAGCTTACGTATTTTTAAGCCATGCCCATGATTACATCGGCCACGCCCCTTAAAGAGACCCCTCAGTTTTTTCATCTCACTTAAAGCCCTGCTGCAAAACACTCTGAATGAGTCCCCTCCCCACTATTGCGTACTGCGTTCCATTGCCTTCTAACTTGATTTGAGCTCTACAGGTTAACAGTATATATGAAAGTCTAAAGCAGTGTTGCAAAGGGTGACATTTGTAAATCTAAAATATAGATAGATTCCAGAGATGATACTTTAAAAACTGGTCAATTTTACTGGACACAAAACAGAAATCGGATTTTTCTTTATTCGCATTATTATGTATTTCTTGTGGTGTGTAGCAGCAACATTCATTCTTGTGGATGCTTCACAGAGCTTGTTTGAGGCACTGTACAAACACAGGCACGCTAAAAAAAAAAAGAGTTCAGAGAACAGAAACAGTCACATCCGTGAATACATAAATATTTATGCTGCATATATATTCAAAGTCATAAGACCCCTGCCTATTCTGAGAGCACAGTGCTGATATGAAGAAAAAAAGGAAATCCTTTAAATTTACACCCTGCTTTCAGCACTCTCATCTTTATTTTTGTTGGATTTTAAGCTTTAAAGTAATATCATTTTAATAGTCATGTTTATATTTTAATAAGTCACCAGCTGGTCCTTGTGTGAAATATGAAAGTGAAATAAAGGTTGTATGAGAATGTTCTAATAAACTTACGGTTTTGCATATTAAAGCTCATACTAAGAAAGCAAAGGTGTTTTAAGCAGGGACTAGTTTTGTCCGAGTCGACTAGCTAGTAGTTTTCCCCATGCACTGGTGCATTTGTTTGTGTTAATTGCTTTGTTGACTCATCTTAGTGTATTGATAGATTCATTTAGCTAGTCTACTAAGGTTTTAGCTATGTTGCTATGGTAGCAGCCAGACTGAGCTGCAGCATACGACATAGATCTTGAAGGCCATTAGGTGTTCTCTGCGTGGAATGTACCACATGAGTCGAGCAGGGGGGAGACGCCGGAGGAATAATGCTTAATCATGCTAAACCCAAAAGAGCAAACAGAGGGTAAATCGCGACCACGATGCACCCACGAGTCCGATCGAATAGAGGAGACTGCTCAAAAACACACAGATGTAAAAAAAAAACAGGCACGTTTGATTTTCGCTGTGGTCTGGAAATCACTTTTCTATGACTGCTTGACATGCCATACCCCAGCGCTGCATAGTTTGAGCCTGGCTGTACGTCCCAGCAATGAAGTTATGTACACGGGGGCGTGCTTTAATTTGGTTATATCTAATCATCGCAGCAGCCTGGGCTTAAGATGGCGGCATTCATTATACACCCATGTTAAAACCGCACCAGCACTTTGTCCAGTTTGCTTAGTGCTGCTTCTGCTTCTGCAGCTAACACATGGCATGCTGCTGCAGCTGAGAGTTCGGCCCCTTAGCTGCTGCTTTCTGCTACCAGGAAGACTCTCACAAGGTAAGCTTTTTCGGGGTACTTCACATTTTCCAGCGCAGCGTCTGCTTTTATGGCGAGGGATTTTTTTTCTCTCGATTTGCTGCAGTTATTTCAGTTACAAGATACGGATCTCACACAGGGCAGTACGCCTGCCATTCAGCTTTGTCATCTTCGCGAGCTCCGCAATTAAATACATGTTTCGCAGCGCATCCCACGGGTGCCACGTTTCTCCCTGTACCTTTTCTCGCCTCTTGCCGAAAAGAAGTGAGCCATGTGCATTTTCCTATGAAATGCACAACCGTGGTAAATGCCCGAGTTTCGTTCAGTGTCGTGCATTTTTTTCAAGCTTGGTGGTGAAAACTGTAAAGCGACGACCTTGGGGGGAGGGGGTCGTTTTTCTTTTGCTGTACCTTAAAATAATAAAAAGTTTTCTATTGTACTACATAAGTGTATGCCAGCGCTTTGAAACACAAGGGTGTTCTATTTTGCACAGAAAAATGAAGACTTGCATAGAATAAGAGTGAATGAGATATTTGAATTCAGTAAGTAAGGTCGTGGTTAAAAAATATAATATTCTCTTACACGAGTAGGCGGCTCCCTCCCAAGCAGCATGAACTGCCACACATTGAGTTGTAAAGTTGTGAGTATGCTTGCTTTTGTAATCTATAGTTGAATAGATATACTTTCAGCACTTACGCAACACAGTAATGTTTTATTTCACTTGTTAGTATTTGCAGCTTGTATTAATATAACTGTTTGCTTGATGTGCATGACTGTCCTCGTGTTTTAATTCGCAAGCAATCCATTGCTTTGAGAGCATATTGTTGAAAACGTGGGAAAATAGTTTATCGCTTGCAAATACACGCTGTGCTATGCTGAATAAAACCATCGATACCGGGGGTCCTGACATACCTTTAATGGAATAGTTTAATTCATCTCAACTATGATAGGCTTGTATTTTAATTATCTATGTTAATTCGCCCTAAACAATTTTGCCGCGTGCATTTCAAAACTACACTACCCCTGTTCTCAGTTTGCCCCATTTCTAGAGGTGTAATGCAGAATTACAGCTTTCTTGTGCTTACTCAGCATTTGATACTCAACTTTAAATCCCTTGAGAAGAGGGGCAGCGCCTAGACTCCCTAAAAGTCCAAACGTAGGCCTCTTTTGTGAAATGCAGTGTACAATATTTGAATGGTGTTGTACTCGGTAGTTTGCTGCCCAGAGCTTTTTAGGAAAAAAAATGCAGACAAAACTACATCGGCGGCTCTGCGAATATTACTGTAACTCGAGTGAAGGAGAGGTTTCATTGCCCTCGCGGGTGGAGCATGCGCAGTCGGCGCGCCTCTGCCACTGCACTGTAGTCTGCCTGGAGACAAAGAACCCCAGCCCAGGAAAGGTAATGTTTACTAAGTAGCATTCTTCAAACGTTTGCTCATGCCGCCGTTCACCGAGAGAGCGGTGTGTGTTTAATGTCTACAGCAGAGAGCCCCTCTCTTCCGAGCCCTGCTACGTAGCACAGACACCGCCCTGGCACGAGGCAGCGTGTCTCGCGCCCCCGCCGCCCCCGTCTTCTGCACGGTCCCTTACGGTTTGTTCCCGAGAAGCCCCTTTCATTGCTGTTATTGCACCCCCTGCTGCTCGGACCCGTTGACATAACTGACATTTATAGAAGTGCATGTCTGAGGATAACTCACGTCAATCAGAAACTAATTAGGAGCAGGAAGGAAAAGTGCAGCAAATGACCTAATTAACTCTGCGTTTAATCTCTCCTAGGATTATACGTGATATTCGACAGATTACTGTTGAAATCTGAGAAGACGCTATATCTCAATAGTACATTATTTACCGGTAACTTTATTCATGGTTACGTATGGGTGCGCAACAGCCTCACATTTCCATGCCACCAACAGAGTTCCTTTATTTGACTTCCCATTTTTTCTACAGGTTTATTCTTAGACTAGATGTTGACTACATTGTTGTGGTGTTTGAGCACTTTTCAGGGTCTAGGTTGAGAATAATAGCATCGGGTGTTTACTCAAAGTGGAAAAAACGTTTTTAAAGTTAACATATGTTTGTTTACTAAAATCACAATATAATATTTGGGATAAAATACCTCCTGCAGTAAATGACAATTACAAGGCGATCTGTGACTATATAGAGGAACCAGACCAAAGGCTGAATTCTTACTCTAAGGTGACTTGCAATATCCTTTAATGTACGGCAGAAGGTATTTTATTTCCTAAAATAAATGGTCACACCACCATTCTTACCACAAACATTTTCCATCCTTGAGGTCTTTGTCCTTCATATGAAAGAGATAGTATGATTGCAGATAGGAAGAATACAATTAGTACCTGTAATGCAACATTAAATGCACCAAAAAGCAGATAGTAATGTGTTGCAAAAACATACTAGAACCTGTTTCATGTAGCTTAGAATGAGTGGTTATGTTATGTTATGTTAACTCTTTTTATATAGCGCACAGCTGCCTCAGCAAAGAGGCGTCCCGGCGCTGGTAGCAGTGTAAGTAAAGAAACTAGGGACTAAGCCACAGGAAAAAGGTAGGTTTTGGTAGCCTTTCGAAATGTCAGCAGGCTATCCAGACAGCGAATCTGAAAAGGCAGGGAGTGGTAGCATGCACAGAGCTTATTTCCTACCTGTAATGAGCTATGTGTAAAAAGTAAACAACACATCTCACCCAGGGCTTGTAGAAATATGATCACATCACTCTCATCTTGATGGAACTCAATTGGCTCCTCTTGCCAGTCCGCATCTTCATTAAATCCAGCCGCAATATTTACATAGCCATCACAACCCCACTTATCTTGAAGACAAGCTCACTATCTCTGGTGGTTCTCAGCACCATCAGACTGCAGACAGTAAAAAGAAGAAAATGTAGCAGGCCTTTCCCATTTAGGCATCCAGGAACTGGAGCAACATCTCTGTCTCCAGCAGGGCCACCCAAATATTGCTCCAATTTAGGAAAGAGGTGCAGATGCACTTCTTTAAAGAATACTGCATCACAGTGCATGACTATCCATAAACCAGCTATCTCTCCCATCACTTGTTTACTTTATGCTTGTCTTATAGCACTACACTGCCTTTGGCTAGATTTACACTATAGAAATGCAATATACATCCATACATGTTACCATAAATCTCTAATTTGTGCTGATCGCTGTTCATTGTAGAAAAACAGGTCATAAAAATGGAAAGCCAGTTCTCATTTACGTTACTTAAACTGCGGCAGCAATGGCGCTCCATGACCTGCTATTTAACTTGGCTGCTGACTCTGGCAGCAGGCATAATGATGCCACAATTCAACTGTATTACATTATTACAGTTGAGCAGTTATGATGTTTTCTTATTACAGGTGACTAGAGATGTTAAAACTTGACTGTATTAAGGAAGTTAGAGACAGGGTTTCATACTGGAATTTCAAACTTCCACATATTATATATGCTACAAATAACATTAATAATGTCAACATCCGATGAAAGGAATATTTTTGCTTTGAACTAAAGCCTTTGGACCACTGACATTTACCATTTGTGGTGGTGCACTATGCTACCATACCAGTCTCCGTTATACTGCTCACAAACCCACACAAGTCATCACACATGACATCACAATCGAGATCCTTCATGTTATCTATCACCAGAGATATAGTCACCAGTGGGTTCATATTTGCAAAAATATTTTTTTTCAAATCTGTTGCCTAAGAAAGGATACAGAGCATTTTGAACAAAATGTATGCTACTACAGTAGATGGTCACAGTGGTACTTCAGTTTTACAAATCCATTTAATGTCTTTAATGATACTCATTGCAAGTGCTTAACTTGAGCCGCTGGAGGCTGCGGCACTTCTTTATGAGGACTGGCACTTATTTTTCCACATCAGATTTTCCCTGAGAAGAAAAGAGGGAAAAACACACAAATGGAAAAGAGGACGACAAAAACGAAAAAAACCACTAAGGGAGAAAGCAGGAATGTGCAAGAGTCAGTTAAAGGTGCCTATTAATATAATTTCTGTTAGCACATCTGTGTGCTAAAAGTGGCACTGCAGCCATAGACCTTTATTTAATGTATATGAGGACACTTATTACCAGTGTGTGTAACTGAAACAGATTTTTTTTTCTCCACATAATGTCTATGACGACAACGAGATGTTGACAGCTGTCCTACAGCTTTCTTAGTTTAATGTCTTTGTGGATATCTATTACTGTAGTCTTGCATCTCTAATCATCTGGGTGACTGCAGGCTTACATAATAACATAGCATAAGATGTGTATTTGTAAAGCAGGCGTTCACCCAGAAGGGTATCTTGGCGCTGAATAACAGATGTTTATTGTTACTCAACTCAATGAGACTAATTTTATCAACCTCAGAAGGATGAAAGGCTGAGTGGACTTTTATCCTGTGGCCATGAGGTCAAACACAGGCCCCTACAATGGACGCGTTATTCCACTACGCCACCAGATCCGGCATCTGCATTTGTTGCCTGAGAGGCCATCTTTTAGTTCTGAGGGGACTGCAACAGACTATTAATTAGATAACAAAGAGTTTTTCTCTCTTTATAAAATTGTGCAGATATGTCTAGTTGCTGACAGTGGTACTGTATCCTTTAATCTCAATGCAGTGTCTTGGGGAGAAATATTTTTTGAATTGTGGCCTTTTCTCTCTGTTTAATTTCTTAGAGGGCATCTCATTGCTGACTACAGCGGTTGTTATCAGTGATGTCACACAAGGTCATCAATGTCGCTTGAGTTGGGATGTGCAAGGTCAGCTGTGAGATTATAAGCAGTGCTTTAGGGGGGGATATAGTTGGACACACAATTCTAACTGATGACATATCTATTAATGTATCTATTACCTACTGGCGGTTGCCAGTAGGTAGATATAGTGTTATAGTTAGGACCCTGTTTCCATAGGAAAAACACTTTTTGACTTGGCTATATCTTTGGCGCCGATTGACAAATCTTAACAAAATTGTCCAAAAAAAGTGACTTCAGTGATCTCATCAGTGATGTCACTGACCATGTCACGAGTGATGTAATATGTGAGGTCATAAGCATTGCAATGCAGGGGTGTGGGTTATAGTTAGCACAGCTGAATATAACTGCTGAATTTCACTGGTTTTGTACGACTGAAATGTGAGTCTAACTATAACGTCCTCTAACTATAACGTCCCTGTAACCTATGTTTTTTTCAATATAAGATATATATGGATGCCATGCCCAGTACTTGTCTACCTAAAGGTAGGACGTCGGCCAAACCCTATATGTAGTACTGCAGTACAAAGTACAGCAAGGTACTGGGTATGGGGTGTGGCTCTGGACAATGCATTGTGTTCGGTACCTGTGTACCTACTTGCTACTGAGCACACTGTGTGGCCTTTGGTCATGCCTTGGGCCCAGTAACCTAATCCCCTGTACATGCTGAGTTTGGTGTGCAACCATGGGCCAGAATAGGGCCTTGGACCAAGCCTGTTCCTGCCCCCGTCTTGCGACTCATACTTGATGCGCATGGCTTGTGGCGGTGCCCAGTGGTTACAGGGTAGAAACCCCCTCCCAACACTGCCCCAAGGGCACAGCATTTGGTCACGCCTAGTGGGCACACGACACGGCCACCAGCCATGCTTTGTGTGCAGTACCTCTGTTTCTAATACAATGTGGGAAAGACCCGTGTTGTGCCAAGCGAGCAGTGAACAGCAGAGGTGTAACCCTTTACCCCCATACCCCTGCACCTAGTGACCCCCTGGCAAAGCCTCTGGCCACGCCCATTAGAACAAGCACACTATGGATCCATTGCCATCATGTTGTGCTTTTCATGCTTGGCTTGTGCCCTGCAGCTATGTATGCAGTGAGTACTGAGCACAGGGTAAAACCTTCAGGCACGCTCTGTTCTCAGTATCTGGCTCCCCATTAACCACTTTGCATGGCTTGCTGGCATGCACAGTGGGCACTTACCATAGTGTGGATTCAAAAGGTAAACAAAGGTCCAGAGATCCTGGTGCTGGATTTAAATTCCTAGAGGTACAGGAGGAACATCACTCAAGGCTCTGGACCTATCAGCCTCGTATAAATAAGTAGGAATGAGGGTGTAAGTATATGTTCTTCTTCTTCAAACAGTTAGTTAGATTCGATGGAGTAATTCCTATTTTTAAACACAACACAAGAGTCCAAGAATAGTATTTGGTGATGGTAGATATTTTATTTTCAAATGCCACTGTGTGGATCCATTTCACTCTTTTTTTATCATCATTTTTTCATAAAAGAGAAAGAAGCGGAGACAGCCGACACGTGTTTCGCCCTATTTGGCACATTGAGCCAGGGCTTTCTCAAGGCTGTAAAATAAAAGAGTACAATAAGTACTAAAGAAAAAAAGGGGACAGGGAATCCCAAGAGAAAAACACCGACTGGGTGCTCAAGTGAAGAAAGAGGAAAGAATTAAAAAAAATTCTTTATTTTATTAATACCTAAAAGGGATACCAATATGAAGTATATTGGAAAAGGCAAGTGTAAAAGGAGTGTAAAAAAAGGAAGTGAAAATGCGAGAACAAGAAGAACCGAGAAACAAAGGATTATCAGCAACTATTCTTAATGCATGCGTTGTGAATCAATGTATAGGGGAAGAACGGAATCAAGTGCTGGCAAAAGGGCATTTGACCAGAGTTAGTATTCTAAATGGCAGTGAACGGTGAAATAGAGAAGGTCTATAGATGGTAGTTAGGTTGAAGAGGAGAAAGCCTCCTTCTACTCAGTACAGCAATTAGCTTCATGTACAGGCTCAAGTAAGTACATACAACATCAGGCATGCCTTATGGGAAGATTATCTGTGAAAGTAGTCAAGTACAATACCTAGTTGTAGTGTTCAAGGGTCATAGATTCAAATCAGAGGAGAGATACATTCCAAAAAATGCTTCACAATGTTAGTTAAACCATCCAATGTCTGGGAAAAGCAAACGTTATTTTTAAGACAAAGTTAAGGTCTAGAACAGTAGTACAGTACAGATGTAGAAAGCTAAAAAAATCTATCAAATTGTGGTTTATGCAGTAATTTCCTGCTCAGAGCAGCTTCAGCAACAAACAGACCTGGACACGAGGGGGTGACGGGGATAGGGGGCAACTGCCCCAAGCACCCTTAGGAGATGCTGCGTGTGAGGCCTGGACCAACTTGAGAACAGGAAAAGCAAGGAAAGGGCCAACCGAAAGTACTAACTATAGCGCTGTGCACAAACAGCCTTGCAGCCAAAGGTGTGTGGGAGAAAAGTTCACCCCGTATTATGGAGCAGTCACCGGCCACTTAAGGGCACAGGGCCAGCCCCTGCTCCACCTGACTCCAACAGTGCTGGGTGGAGGAAAAAAAAAATATACCACACTGTCTGGAGAAGTTTGAACGCATTTGAGTATGTCAGGACATTATACTTAATAGGCAGCCACCACTATCACGTCCTGGTCGGATCCATCCATCTGCCAATAACCGCCACCTGCCTGCCTCCCTCTAAGCTCCCATCCACCTGCCTGCCTCTACCCTCCCATCCACCTGCCTCCTCTAAGCTCCCATCCACCTGCCTGCGTCTAAGCTCCCATCCTGCTGCCTCCTCTAAGCTCCCACCCACCTGCCTCTAACCTGCTATCCACCTGCCTGTCTCCCATCCACCTGCCTGCGTCTAACCTCCCATCCACCTGCCTCCGTCCAAGCTCCCATCCTGCTGCCTCCTCTAAGCTCCCACCCACCTGCCTCTAACCTGCTATCCACCTGCCTGTCTCCCATTCACCTGCCTCTTCTAACCTCCCACCCACTTGCCTGCCTTTAACCTACTATCCACCTGCCTGCAAGCTCTCATCCACCTGCCTGTCTCCCATCCACCCTTTTACTATTTCTACACCACTCTCGACTCTGATGACCAACCCGCTGTTATTTTGTTTTTATTTATTTTATTTATTTAAATGTGCGCTGCATACACACGACTGTGCATGGACTGTTTGTTAGGTGCGATGCTCTATTGCCTCAGCCTCTTTGTATAAGATTATTGTTATGTTATGTTATAGGGAATTTATTGAGCGCACGTACACCAAAGGTCTCTTGGCGCTGAATTGGAAACTACCCCAGAAGCAGTCTCTGTGGCTCTTTGCACACACCCGGATAGACATGAGTGCACATGGTGTGCATATTACACAGAATATCTATAGATAAAGAATACTTGTGGAGCTCAGCAGTGCCATCGAGGTAGCCTGTCTGTCACGTGGACAGGAATGACCTAGGCAGTGCAGAGAGCTTGGAAAATAGCAAGAGGGGCAATCAGAGCTACATGGCTCCTCCTGCGCCCCAGTGTTTCTTGTGCCCCACCTGGCACACATCATGTCGGAGGATGGTGATGACGTTAACATTTTGCCCCCCCCTGGAAAAATTTCTGCGGACGCCCATGCTTCTGGACATTGTTTACACTAAATGGGAAAACGCGCACAGAAGGCGCGGGCCTCTGTCTTCACCCCAAGTGCAGCGCTGATGTGTCAAGCGGTTTCGGTGCCTAATTTGTTCAAAAATAAGTGCCGGGGCCAAAACTTTTGTCCTGCAGCCACGGCCGCATCTATAGAGTGTCGGGAGTGCAGAATACAGAGGCCGCGTAGTTCTGACTTAATTTCATGCCTCTTTCACACCCACCAGACTCTCCCTGCCACTGTATTTCATTCTCTCAGGTTCTTTATCATCCATGCGTTCTCTTATTGCTAGTATTTTCTCACCCCATGTGTGTTTTTCTCTCGCTTGCTGTGGGTCAAAGTCTGATGAGAGAGTGACAGTTCCCTAGAAGTGAGTGCCGGTGAGCCCCACCTGTAACTCACATTAAACACTGATCGGTTTGTTCTGTCCCGACTATGGTATTCAAAATGGCAAGAATACATTTTGGGCTCTCGCCCTATAAATTTTCCTCTCACTTTGACCAATCTGCGTGAAACGTTCCAGGATTGACCAAAAGTGAATCAGACTATCCAGGGGTAATGCATCTGATGCAGAAATACACCTGTAACATACTGTTTTACAGTTCAGCGGGGCTGTCTCAGGCTTTCATCCTGCAAATGTTGATTAAATAAGTACCAAGCACTGCAATAATCGTAGCAAGTGTTTCACGAAAATAAATTGTTCTCCATATTATGTAAAATATATCACATAAAAGCAAAAATCCCACCTTAGAGACTGGGATAAGTCATGAGAGATCCCCCAGCGTGATGTGTATGTAAACAGAAGATAAGGCGTTAGGACCATGAAGCTGTCTTTTTAAGCAGAAGTAGTGATGCAGTGAAGGCCGGACGCGGGGGAGAGGCGAGAAGCGCGCGCTCCCTTTGTAGAGTCAACTAGTCAAGCTATCATTTTAGAAGGGTTGGGGTTTGAAAAGAGAAGAAAAGTGTTAAAAAGTAAAAGAAGCTTGACAGATATGCATTCTCTTGTAAGTTATCACACCCTACGTAAAGCTTATTTAACCTATTTATTCGCACGTAATTTGCACCCTCTTATGCAAAGCACATAATTCCTTCCAGCAATGGGCACGCTATATAAAATTGCATTAACTAAAATATAAATAAAAAGAAGCGTGGATGGATAAATGGAGAGATACAAAGTAATCGTTCTTGTAGTCTAGGCCGCAGATCAGTTTTTTTTTAACAAGAGACAGGATTTGCACGTGTGAATGCACGAGTGTGGAGAAAACACTCTTTATAATTCAGAAGTAGGTAGCCATATTTATCACTGAACAGGAGACTTTGTTGGTGGCACTATGAGTTAACTACTGTGGCTTTTACAGAGCCCACCGGGTGACCTGTAACTAGTTATTATAACCCACACTTGGGTGAATAGCAGTAACATTCGAACTGCCTGCTGGTGAAATGTAACACACAAAGGATTGTAATCCTGGGAGAAACAGTGGTGATAACACACCCAGCTAAATGTTTACCTTTGAGCATCATCTCCAAAAGTCACGCACCTCATGTAAAGGCAAAAGATATGCTTAAACCGTAGTGGTGTTTTATTTATTTGAGAGAATTCTATAGATCTCTGTCACGGGTGAGTATATGTGGGCATTGTACATATCAAACAAAAATAACATATAACATTAGCAACATTATGGTTGCAGTAGTTTCAAGAGCTGGAAATAAAAAAAAAGCAAATGCCCCCAAAAAATTAAAAATACAGGTTCTAGTGAGAGGGTGGGGCATTGTCTAGCGCCTATGTCTCCAGGAGTGATGTCACCAGCCATTAGCTCACATCCATGTTCAGTGACTTGACTCCATGACTTTAAACAGTCCGTGTGATCTCCCCAATACCTCAGTTCTTAGTGCACGGATGGGTGAGACGTGTATGTGAACCCAATCGACTGAATATTTCCTGCTAAGTGGCAGTGCCTAGAGGGATAACCTGGTGCAGTATGTTTGAGATCAAAGGTAGAGCTCCACGTGTTCCTCAGGGCAGCATTTACTGTCATAGAAATGTAGCCATTCCTAGAAGTACAACTCATTACTACTAAAATGAAGGCATCAACCTTGAAGGCAGGACATTTTTCAGAAATGTAACTAGTTTGTGCATGTCCCTCAGAGGGATGGTTGTGATGCTTAGGGGTCTTTGTTACCATTCTTTGATCCCAGCCTTGAGGCGCAGTTCCCTCCGACTGCAGTCAGCTACTTGGGAGATATTAACCCATGTTTCTTCTGTAAGTGCAAAGAATATCCTTTTAAGGACATTAAGTCTTATGCCATTCAAAGTGTATGTTATGGTATGTTGGAGATTTGTATTGTGCTTCACACCACTGTAAGTTGACTTTATAGTGCTACGGGGAGGCAAGAGATGAAAAGGAGGGGCGAGGTAAGGTGACGAAGGGGGGACACAAAGTAGGCAGCGGGGAAGCATCCTTGTGTATCAGGTGCCGTCCCCTAAACGATAATATCTCAGCGTGTAGAGCGATAGTTAATTAGCAGTAGCAGGCCTTAGGCAGGTATGAAGGAAGAGAGCTATATACTCTGAGGCAATGGATTTTTACTCTGACAAGATTGGATAACAAGGTGAATTTTTTCACAGAAAACACATGCTCAAGTGTGGACAAGAGTTGTGAGGAAACATTAGCATAGCCAACAAAGCTTAATGGGCCCACTCAAAACGTGAACTATTATGTTACAGAAGGAGTGTCAGAAATGGGTCTGGTGTTTTAGATTCAGAGTGTATATCGAAAATATGTGTTTGGGAAAAAAAAAAGAGCATGGGAGGCAGTCAAGAGAGCAATGGATAGGTGGAAGAAAATCTTGACAGATTTGTGAAGCATGGAATCAAAATCCTATTAAATATGTTTGAGGAGACTGTGCTCAGAGTTTCACATAAAAAAATATAAGATTGATTATATCATGAGTACATAGCCTAGTCTCAGTACATTTGACATTTATTTCAATGTTTTACGTTGTATGATTGGAAATGAATATGCCTGTTCATCACGTGATAGATATGTGTTGGAGAGTAGAAGTGATAACCCAGTTCCAGTATTGTGAATTAACTACCTAATCATGTTTTTACATTTCATGTGTTTGAAACTCAGATACATTGGCACATTACAGTATGAATAATCCTAGATTTAGAAGAGAGCGATAAAGAAAAAAGCTTTTAAGGAAAAAATCCTGTTTTTACCTTCAGCAGTAGAGCATTCTTGTTCAGAGTGCCTTTCGTGGTGAAAATCTCTCCGAAAAAGCTCCTCTGATTCACCTATTGGGTTTGCGAAGAAGTGGAGGTACTGCAGTAAAAATGTAGCTAAGCCAGTCACGTCTTGTAGAGTGACTGTTCCAGCACTTTGCCTTGCAGAGGTGTCCCATGAAAATCCATGAGACAGGATAGCACCATTTCACCAAAAGATGAAGATAGTGTCCTACCTTCTTGGAGACATCCCTCAGCATGTTGGTATGCGTGCACATAGACGGTGTACCTTAATTTTGTGGATACATTTCCTGCTAGGACATTTGGTGGTGGAAATTTCATCATCCGAGATGTGAATTGGCAAAATGTCAACTGGAATATTCCCCATAAAGTGACTCCGTGCAGGGCAGTGACTGCCCCATCGCCGGAGACACTTCCCCTGCTCTAGCACAGAATTTGTAAAGCCATGAGTTGTCCACTGCCAATGTTTTGGATAAGAAACATCTGCTGCAAGGGCGCATGGAAAACCTGACAGCAGAACTCTAAATCAGGCTGTTAACTTGCATGACAGGGCATTTTTTCAAAGCATACTTTTACTCAAATTAAATTGAACGTTCTCATTACAAAATGGCCTATCCATACCAATTCACTCTAGCCATATCATTAACTCTGTCATGCATTCAACTAAAAATGTTCAATATAATGCAATACAAGTGCATCGCAACATAGGTTATGTTACAAAATATAATGATCTTTAAATCTAATGCAGTCAGTACATTATTTTTCCAACTTCAAGTATGCATAAACATCTTCAAACATGTAATCACTGACCCCATGCAGGAGAGTATGAATCATGTCATCTACATCTATGTGTATTCCCCAGAAACCGGAAATTGCACCAGTGCTTTAGGCTATTGTTCAATGGGATGCCACTTATTCCAAAGTCTTCATCGGGATGTATACCAGAGGGACACTCATTTGTCTTCCCTTGCATTCCCCTTGCATAACCATGCAGATGTAACACTCAAATGTTTATGAGATCATTATACTTTTCATTCCTTTAAGTGATTGCTTTCATGTCCCTAATACTGAGTTGAAGCCGACCGACCTGGAGGTGTTAGTCTCTTCCCTCCTCATGACTGTGCAACAGATCCATATTTGCCTTTCTCAAGTCCTCTTGGACCCTTCCAGCCTCTTAGAAGTGACTGCACAGTGTTTTATCAGTGGATGCACCATTTCCCCCAAACTCTTTCAGTAGCTTAGAGTGTCTCTCTTCTTGTCATCTTGCCTTATCCTCTGTAACATTTGTAGGCTCCAGATGATATCTATCTTTTCCAAATAAACTTTTCTCCTGTCTAACCAAACCTATATTTCTTAAGTGTTGCATCTTGTTGTTCCTTCCTATGGTGAATGCTTTTTAATATAGTGCTGTTTTTATTTTATCACATGTATTTAGTATTTGTTACTTCAGAGTGCTCTGCCGAGAGTTGCAGATGAGAGGTTAGTGAGTCCTGCTTGGGGCTTACTAGCAAATAAGAGATATTATGTGGGATTAAGACCATACACCTGCTGCAAAAGGAACATTTACAGACCTTTTGGACTTATCTATGGCTAGATTCGACGCAGAGAGACATTCAAAGGTAATTTCGTAAGGAGAGGCCTTGAAATTAAGTATATTGATAACAAGAGAGTGAGGAATTTGGGAGGCTAGTCCACTTCCCCTGGTAAATCAAAGTATCAACAAGGACTGTCCATCCAAGGAATGATCAGTTTGTGTCCAAAGAAAACCATTTGGTTTTTTAAAAGAACCCTCACCCACCAACCTAGTTGGTGGCATGCTTCATCATTGGGTTCCCACCCAAGGCGCCGAGTGCACCTTGGGTGTGCTACGACGCCTGAACTACAGCGGAGCGGGTTTTTTTGGTGGTGAGGTGAGTGTAGTGATTTAAAACTGTCTATAGGGTCCCCCTCAACAAAGAGTAAATTTAATAATGGGGCCCTACGGCAGGGTTAAAAGTAAATTAAGGCGGATACCTTGCGAGTTTGGGTTTAACTCATGTATCCAAAAAAGAGGTCTACATGTTTCAGCCAGTAGATTCCATTAGCTGGCTTTCGTCAGGACCAAAAATACTGTGAAAAATAGACTCGGGTGACGTCCTCAGTGTAAGGGTGGGGAAAAAAAAAAGTGCGCACACGCTAAGGTGCGAAACAATAAGTAAGAAAACGCATTCTTTTCTGTAGTTGTTTACCTGTAAAAGAAATGAAATAAAGACACAAACGATAATCATCAAGACACACGAGGCATAGCAACACATATAACAGATGATCCATGCTTGCACTCACGTGTGCATCACATAACGTCCGATTAGATCAAAATGATCCTAGTGGTGAGGACAAATCATACACCCATGCGTGCATGGCATTAACATATTAAATTCTTTGTTGCATATAGGTTTTAATGGACTATGGTGGTCCCTTTAAAACTGAGTCTATCCCGTGTTTGTAATGAGGGGAGGGCGATATGCTTAATGGCTATAGTAAGTTCTACTTGGTTCTATAACAGAAGAGTTAATATCTTACTTAAGTCGCTAAATTTTATCGCGACATGGATCCCAGGGAGGGGGCAGTGCCTGTAGTCAAACACTGAAGACAAAAAGAGAAAAAGAAAATTGAAGTTTCCCATAGCTGGCTATCGTAGTAACGCCATTTGCCAGTAGAGGAGACCGGAGGCTCTTTACTCACGTCTTCAAGGTCTGCTACCCACCATCGTTACCTATTGCGGCCTGGTTCCGGGGATCCTGAAAATGATGGTGCCGGCTCCTATGTTTTCATTTATGTGCCGGCAGCGCGGGAAGCGTCTTCGCGTTCCGCGTCATTGTGACGTGTTGCATGGGGGTGTGGTCTCACATCCCATACGTATTTGGCAGCGTAAACAGGACTAAAAAAAGGACTGGAGCACTTATTTGTATTGCAAAAAGAGACTATTACTAACTTATATACTGATTTAGTAAAGGAAGGTTTGAGTGAGTACTATTATATTTGTAGTAATTGTGAAAAAGTATTGTTTATGAAAGGACATTTTTGAAATTTTTTAAAAAGGAAAAAGGAGAATAACCCTCTTTTTTGGACAGGGATTTCGGAGGGCACCCTTCATTAAGTGTTCGAAATCAGCAAATATGCGGCAGTGTGTCAGTTGTGTGATTGAATATTCGGCAACCAGTCTATGATCAGCTTATATTCAAATTGTCCTCGGTTGTAAAGGAAAAATAACGGGGAGTCGTTATTTAGTGTGGTAAGTCCAGGGTAAAGGACAATAAAGGACCCATGAGTGTGGTTATTTGTCTGCACTCAAGTTATGTCCAGGTTAAAGAGTTCCACTGGATGTTGTCATTTAACCCCTGTTTGTGGGTTGAAAGGCGGTAAATCAAAAATGACCATGATGATTATGAAAGGTCTCACTTTCTTCCATTTTTTCGATCTCATTGAAAACTGCCTGATCGAAGGCCACCAGTTCTACCGGTGTAGATGTGGGTGGCGGGCAGAATGTGGACTTTAGTCTTAGGCCTGTGTCGCTGTAATTTTCTTGAGTCTGGCTTGGAGTCTGGTTTTCGAAGAACGCCTTGAGTTTAAGATTTCTAAAAAAACTCCGCTAGTTCACAATGGAGTTTAAATTTGTCCAGGCGTGCAGTTGGCCCCCACAATTCTTTCCCCAAAACCAAAGGCCCCCTTTTTTAGGGAGGGGCAGAAGAGGAAGGGGCAGAAGAAGAGGCAGGCAACAGGTGCACTGGGCAGAAGAGGACGACCCAATAGGATCACATACCCGGAGCAAGACAAAAGAATCCCAACCAGGAACGAGCGGACAGAAAATGTAATCCCGACAAACAAGACACCAGGACTGATTTTCAACCTATCGTCCACTGTCCTCACTTCAACAGAAGAAAAAGTTCTCGAAAAGGGTCTAGGTTTTGACACCCAATGACATCAAATGGGTGATTATCAAACAGGTCGACAACATATAAGCGAATTCTGAGAAGATACTGCTAAATAAAGAACAACGCTGGATTTACCGCCTTTCAACCCACAAACAGGGGTTAAATGACAACATCCCGTGGAACTCTTTAACCTGGACATAACTTGAGTGCAGACAAATAACCACACTCATTGGTCCTTTATTGTCCTTTACCGTGGACTTACCACACTAAATAACGACTCCCCGTTATTTTTCCTTTACAACCGAGGACAATTTGAATATAAGCTGATCATAGACTGGTTGCCGAATATTCAATCACACAACTGACACACTGCCGCATATTTGCTGATTTCGAACACTTAATGAAGGGTGCCCTCCGAGATCCCTGTCCAAAAAAGAGGGTTATTCTTCTTTTTCCTTTTTCAAAAATTTCCTTTCATAAACAATACTTTTTCACAATTACTACAAATATAATAGTACTCACTCAAACCTTCCTTTACTAAATCAGTATATAAGTTAGGAATAATCTCTTTTCTCAATACAAATAAGTGCTCCAGTCCTTTTTTTAGTCTTTTTTTAGTCCTGTTTACGCTGCCTAATACGTATGGGGATGTGAGACCACACCCCCATGCCACACGTCACAATGACGTGGAACGCAAAGACGCTTCCCGCGCTGCCGGCACATAAATGAAAACATAGGAGCCGGCACCATCATCTTCAGGATCCCCGGAACCAGGCCGCAATAGGTAACGATGGTGGGCAGCAGACCTTGATGACGTGAGTAAAGAGCCTCCGGTCTCCTCTACTGGCAAACGGCGTCAATACGATAGCCAGCTATGGGAAACTTCACTTTGCTTTTTCTCTTTTTGTCTTCAGTGTTTGACTACAGGCACTGCCCCCTCCCTGGGATCCATGTCGCGATAACATTTAGCGACTTAAGTAAGATATTAACTCTTCTGTTATAGAACCAAGTAGAACTTACTATAGCCATCAAGCATATCGCCCTCCCCTCATTAGAAACACGGGATAGACTCCGTTTTAAAGGGACCACCATAGTCCATTAAAACCTATATGCAACAAAGAATTTAATATGCTAATGCCATGCACACATGGGTGTATGATTTGTCCTCACCACTAGGATCATTTTGATCTAATCGGACGTTATGTGATGCACACGTGAGTGCAAGCATGGATCATCTGTTATATGTGTTGCTATGCCTCATGTGTGTCTTGATGATTTTCGTTTGTGTCTTTATTTTATTTCTCTTACAGGTAAACAACTACAGAAAACGAATGCGTTTTCTTACTTATTGTTTCGCACCTTAGCGTGTGCGCACTTTTTTTTTTCTTCACCCTTAGACTGAGGACGTCACCCTAGTCTATTTTTCACAGTATTTTTGGTCCTTACGAAAGCCAGCTAATGGAATCTACAGTCTGAAACATGTAGACCTCTTTTTTGGATACATGAGTTAAACCCAAACTCGCAAGGTATCCGCCTTAATTTACTTTTAACCCTGCCATAGGGCCCCATTATTAAATTTACTCTTTATTGAGGGGGACCCTATAGACAGTTTTAAATCACTACACTCACCTCACCACCAAAAAACCCGCTCCGCTGTAGTTTAGGCGTTGTAGCACACCCAAGGTGCACTCAGCGCATTGGGTGGGAACCCAATGATGAAGCATGCCACCAACTAGGTTGGTGGGTAAGGGTTCTTTTAAAAAACCAAATGGTTTTCTTTGGACACAAACTGATCATTCCTTGGATGGCCAGTCCTTGTTGATACCTTGAAATTAAGTATTCTGACCTGAAAACTCTGTCATCCCATTGGGTGGATGGCCAGTCTGTTTTGGGTAGCTGGCTGTAGTTTCGGGATAGCTGGCAAGAAACAGCAATTTGGTGACGCAGTGAGTCTATGGACCAAGCAGGGCCTTAAGTGGGGCGTCTTAGCCTGTACCCTTTGCATGATTGAACCCCAGCGCAGGCCATGGATACTGAGCTTAGTAGTTTGGATCCTGATATGAAAATATTGAGGATCAACGACATGAGACAATAAAAGTTACATCTAGAGTTTATTTACTTGTCAGTACTTCCTGGTTGTCGGGGCTTTAATGTCGAGAAGTTAGCTTTGTCCTGGATAATTAAGCAAATAAATCCATCCAATGGATGGATGTAAGGAACATCAGTAAAGTAGTTAACCTTGTTCGACATAGAACACTTCTAAAGACTAACTGAGCAGATTTGGGACGCAAGTCAGGTAGGTAAGCGGTGCTAGGAATTGGCTACCTGAGGTCCAGTCCACTGGTAAAGAGACAAAGATGATTTGCCACGACGGCTCGCGGCTCGTCTTGGATTTGGTGCCTTTGATGGCACTGGGCCAACTAATCAAGTAGTGAAAGTTAAGACCATTTGCTGAATTCTAACAGATGTGAGAGGCACATAATAAAAGGTGTATATGCTCTCATGTAGCTTTATCGTTCCAGCATGGTTTCTCTTATGCTTTGAGTGATTGTTCAACACAAATGTGGATTAGTACATAGTGAGTTCAGGGTTTTAGAATCATAAGGATGGACTGGAATCACTCTCAGTTCAAAGACCTGGACAGAGTTCTGTGCAAACACAGAACATCTATATTCTTCCCTAGGCCTCCCTCCATCCACTTGCTTAATGGTGAGGGAAGACAAACTGCTGGGAGTGACACCTCTCTTCATCCAATCCATCTGCACCTCCCTCTTGAATGTGTTAAACAGGCTGTCCACGCCTACCCTCTGGGAGAGCGCCAACCCTTATAATTACTCTCCTAAAATGATCTTATCAATGGGAATAAGTGTATAACCACTTTTTTAGTTTCACTCTCTGCACTGGAAACACCCAGTTCAGAGAATTCGAAAAAGGAGTGGAGGACTTCATTCAGGTTTCTTCAGTCATATTTGCAAGCTGTCTGTCAATATTTATTCAAAGCAGTCGTGGCCGGTGCAGGTAAGAGCGGTGGGGCAGTGGGGAAGTCGACAGATGGCGGAATAGGGAAAATAAAATTTAAAAAAAAGAAAAACACTTATTTTGCGCTCACTGCATCGCCTCGCCGACTCGGCGGTGCAGTGATCGCAAGGTAAGTGGTTTTATTTGTTTTTTTACATTTTATTTTCCCTATTCTGTCGTCGTTTGACTTCTCCCATGCCCCGCCCTCCCACCGCCCCATCGCTCTTACCTGCACTGGCTGCACCTGATTGAAACATCTTTTCCAATGAAGCTGAAAAGTATGGTGAGACAGTAGTATAATTCTTGGTAATAAAAATTCGAATTTTCTTACAATGTTGTCACAAGCCTGTGGCTTACTTGACACAGCTTGTGATAACTTTCCAAACTTTCTTTAAAATATATTTATAGTAGCTAACACCGGAATATCTGTCCTGTCCTGCCACACAACCACCATTGCTATATTGTATCTCAGGAGACCTGTCTAGCTGAGATATAATGCTCTCTTCCCTTTGCTGGACTGGATCTCAGGAAACTGTTTTCCTGGGTCGCACATGACTGTTGTTTGATTGGGATATACAACAGTCATCCCACAGATTCTAATTTTATTCTTCATGTTTACAATCCTCCTATATCTTTCATATGAAAGAGCACAAAACCATGGATTTAAGCATTGTTTTCAAGAATGAAGGTTTGGCCATGTATTATAAGGAATAAAGTACCTCCAGCTGTATATTATAAGGATATTGCAAGTCATCTTGGAGTTCCATGACCTTGTTCCTCTCTTTGGTCACAGAACTCCTTGGTGGCTTGCAATATCCTTACAATGTACAACAGGGAGGACTTTATCCCATATATAACACAGTTCTTCATTTTATTGCCAGACTGCAACTTTAAGAAGCGCATTGACCTTTCAGCTTTCGCTTGACCTCTTTCGTCAGTGCACCCCTTTCAGAGGCTGTTATTCACAGTGAGCTTAACAAAGCCTGAGTTGTGGTGTGGATTATGTTCACTCAAATTCCTTCAGTAATATACATTTCAAAAGCAATTATTTCCATTTTGACAGGTCCTAGTCAAGCTGACGAGGCACAATTAAGCAACCCAGTACCGCACAGCAGTGGCAAAACCACAAAAGGACCGCAGAGGAACAAGAGAAAGAGCAGTTTAGTCTCCCCTTCGTTGTCTCTGGTTTATCACATCTCCTGGTCCGGCACAGCAGTCTGAAGCAGGCAATGCTAAAGTGGTATTTGTTTTAAACAAATATAAATAATAAAAAAGATTTTGAGGCAGTGAGCACATAATGTTCATAACTGATAGCAGCTGAAATTCTCAATTTCCCTTACATGAAAGGCAAAACAAGCAAAAACAAATAGCTAATCGCCAGATCTAATGTGAGTGCACGTTTCCAAGGACTTACTAACACTCCTCTCAAATGCCAAGAAGTACAAGGAGTAATAAACTAATAGAATTTAGCGCAATCTATAATGTTCTAAAACTCTGACATCTGGCTACCTAAATGAGATTGAGTTCCCCCTAGCTCTTGCCTCACTGCCACTGTCCCCAGAAGATGATGAAGATGAGGTTGGGTGGTCCTGCAGACCTGTTGTGTGGATATAGGGGTAGACGCTGTGGAACTGACTGTCTCATTAGCCCATTCTGCCCTCAACATGTCCTGCCGAAGCACATTCTCCAACCACACTAACTTTCATCACTAGCACCGTGTTCTCGTGAATATGGTTGGGCATCCACTCAGTGATCTTAAATATTTCCACATCATCGTCGTGGCTCAGGGATGTCCATTATATTGTTGTTGTTTTTTTACGTTTCCTAAAGGTATGACTGTTGTATTAACAATGCATGACAGTCTCTTTACTACTGTCATACTATCCCCCATTATACTTTTCAGTCCAACTAACAGACTCGCATGTCCACGGCTCAAATTAACTCAAATGTCACCATACTAATCCACCACTAACACAGGCAACCATATATTTGATACAGGGGTAGGGATGTACAGGAGCTGGGATGGGAGGGGAGACGGTGGGGGGGGGTCGTGGAAGAAAAATAAAGTAAACAAAATAGAAATGTTGAGCGATGGGACACGCTCCATAGGACAGGACTGGGAAGTGCATGTACCTAGCGCTTCCTGCTCATGTAGAATTGGAACGTGAAGACGTCAAAAATCAGTGCAACCAGGGCTTTAAGTGGGCCGGGTCTGTCCGGGTCTGAGCCCCGGCAGTTATTTTTAGGGGGCCTCGAAACGGGTCTCTATCGGGCTCTACTTTCGGGCCTCGCAGAGGCCTGGGCACATCAAGGTTAACCACTTAGGAACAAATATGCTTTAAGTTACTCCTTAAATTGATTGACGACTAGCAGGAGGAATTATACTTCATTATTTTGCACCTAAAGCTAGCAAGACTCTCATTCTTTTCTTGGGCACAGTAACATCTTTTAACGTTGCTTCCGAGTGGGAGAAAAATGACCTATGTATGAATCCTGAACCCTAGCCTAAATACCTTAGTGGGTGAGGCTGCAATCTCATAGCAGCAGCAACGTGTATCTAATCAGGGACCTTGCAACAACTGTTAGTGATCATTTGTGCAGTTTTATTTTAAGCGATTACATTTTTGGGGGCTAATTATGACTCGGGAGAGTGGTTATTTCATTTTCTCCGTTCTCACTCTTTCACTTGCAGGTTTCATGGCCCCAGAAAATGATAGAACTCGGAATTCCCTCTCGGCCCTCCTACCTGACGTAGTCTCTCTGTCCCTCCCGCAACCACCATCTTTTGATGGTGCTTCAAAACGGGAGAGAGATGACCTGGGATTGATTCTTGAACCACAGGCTGACCCCTTGATTGTGTGAGGCTCCACCCATTTACTGGCAGTCCCTTTCATGTGTGTAGGTACTTTGCAACAAATATGTAGTGGCGCTCAGTGGTGCAGAATTATTTTTAGGGATTGAATTTGTAGTCTCTGGTTTCTGACACAGAAGCTCATTTGGTTTTACACTGCTCCTTTTCCGACCTCTAAATGCAGATCCTGGTGCTGAGCTGTGCAATTGCTCTAAGAAGGGGTGAAAAAACGACAAAGAATCATTAACATGCAAATGGTCTTTTAAAGACCTATGAAGTACTCGGGTGCGGCTGTGTGTGGGTGCCCGGGAAGCTGTCTCAGCCCGGGCTGACACACACGACGGAGGCGGGGGAGGGGGGGCGGGTTCTGAGGAGTCCTAGAGCTGACGGCTTGTCAGAGCAGGGGGTACTGCTACACTAGTTATCTTTATTTAGACCACGCCCCTACTGAGATAGGCCACACCCCTTTGAGGTTTGCCCCGCCCCTTTTAGAGCACCCCCAGTTTATTTTTTCCACTTAAAGCCCTGAGTGCAACCTTGGGATTGGGTGAGGGCTGAGGGGCGTAATTAAGATTTTGTTTCGGTAAAACTCGTATCACGCGAGCACAGGTACAATGCGAACAAAACACGAGCAACTGCTGATCGATCGCCTGATGTTCGATTTTGCACTTTTTAACACAAAATGTGCCTTCATTTCAAAGTGGTTGTAAAGATGCATTTCGCACTAAAAAAATAGCCACATACGGCCAGAGCATAATTTCGTGTAATAACATATAATTTTGTTTAATTTTGGGGGCATTTGACATAATGAAATTATGGATATTTCTTCCATTCTCAGTCACAACACACACCTGGAATATGAGAGCAAAAATGGACCCAAAGCAATGCGCTTAATTTCTTTCGTATATGTAAAATATGTGTCCGTTTTAGTCAGCTGAAAAAAGATGCAAACCTTTGGCGGAGGCCCATTCAGATCCAGAGAAAAATAGTTTGCTGGAAGGCAAGGTACCCTCGCTCTGTCATCATTCTAATCCCAGCAGCTCTTTTCAAAGTGAATCACCAGCAGAAAAGCAAAACAGTAATCTCTGGTGTGCGCGCCCTCCCGCGTCAACAAACTCACGTGTCCCACGTGTTGTCTTACAGCTGTGATATCACCGGTTCAGGATGCATGTGGCTGGGCCGCAGTGGCAGACGACGTCTGATCTAACACCCCGGGTGTGGAATGGAAACCAGGCTTTTGAGGTGCGGTGTCTCACACGTTGACTGTGATAGGTTCGAACCTGCTGTTGGGAACAGTAGAGTACTGGACGTGTAACTAAACATTTCAGGACACCCCTTCCAGGGCAGTAATAAACATTAGGATGTGAAGAAGTCTTTATTAGTTTTTATTAAGGGGTGACTGTGCACAAAACGCTTCATTCAGAATTAAAACAATCTACTGTTTTTTCGGAAGGAGCCTTTGGGGTCACGTTTTTGTCTTCTTGTGCTGTTGTGAGCCTGTTATCCGTGTAAATAGCCATAGACCCTGCATTCATTGTGTAATAATGTGCATTATTAATACTAACTTAATATTCAGCATTTGCTGTTTCTCAGTGCTTCAAATGACAGATGCTACTATTTCTAAATTTATGGTACCCAATTTACTTACCTCAGAAGGATTTGAGGCAGTCGGCCTTGCTGGAATTGAAACTCACCAACCTGAATATCAACTCTTGTTTCAAAGGAAACCATTGAACTCACTGAGCCAATCGACTATTTTATTCATTTATGTTTTTTTTTAAAGTGCTACTTACTACCCAAAGGAGTCCTGAGAGGGCATTGGAATATAAAGACGTGTACAAAGATTTGTGGGTTGTGGGATAACGCTTTTCGGGATCTGCTGGTGAGACCTGGTGACATCACTCTGATATCGCGAGAATCAAAACTCAAACTGAATTAAACACGTGAGTTGTATGTAGAGTATAATTGCTTTCTGCAGAAAAGCGCATTCTTTGGCGACGAGGATCGCGCACTGTGTTTCCTCTTTGGCACGAACTGAATGACACGTGAAGGTCACCCTTGAACTGAATGCGCCTGGGCCAGGCCGGGAGATGGTGCACTGCTCTGCATGCGGCACAGGCCGTAGCTAACAATGGTCCCTTCACTGGCTCTGCAACAGTAATCTGTTTTGAATGGTCTAATGTAGAAAATATGTTAGCTGCTCTCTGCAATGCACTTGCCCTTCTAGCAGAGCAGAATCGTAAGCTGCATCTGCACTCTAGTGAGAATAGCCATGCATTTGCAGCGATGATACAGAACCTTACAGTGGGGGAAAAAAGCAGGGGCACTGTGGGCGGAGAATTAGAGGGCGGGAATAATCTGAGGATTGGGTCAGTGGGCGGAGTCAGAGGTTTGGCCAGAAAGAGCAAGCATCCCAATCTTTAATATTTGTTTGGCATTTCCCTGACCAGTTACAGCTTATTACGTTACAGTTACTTTTGAGGTGACTAATAGTATTTCAAAAGGTGATTTTACCAACGCCTTAGGTACTTAATGTATTTCTTTTTTCGCGCCCTCGCTATAGCAGGTTTTGCATCCTAATAGCACACTCTACATTGTATAAATGGTAAATACTGGTAACAATAACCAATGACACTATCCACCATTAAACTTAGACACTTTGTAGCATTAATAAAGTCCAGCCATATGCTATTACCCCAGCGGAACTTCCACTTTGTGCCTAAAGTGTATGAATTTACATCATAAGTAAAATGTCATACCATTCAATTCCTCCTACCATTCAAATTCCTCTTTAGTATATTCCAGGTAACCTCTCAGATTGTCTGCGCATTCGTTTTCAGATTTTGATAGAAGTAAGAGTCCTTGGGTGGTTTCGTCTGCTGGGTGCTGCTGATGGATACAGCTCCTGCTGCCAGACATCACCTGTCTCCATATCTGGACCCCCAATGGCCAGCAGTGAGCCGTTATTCCTGCTAGATTCGTCCACGGTTTCTCACCCCACTTCACTCTTCTGTTCCTAAAAAGATCGCCTCTCCCATGCTCTCCTTTTTAAGCAATTCATCAGCAGATCTGTTACATTGTCAGTGCTTGTTGAATGAAAGAACCACATTTGTAGTGCTCTGGCTCATCATCAGTCATAAAACTCTTCAATTAAGTGCTGGTAATCTTCATTACCTATACGTCCCTCGTTCTTGTCTCAGTCATTTATTAATGAGATGATCCACAACTCGAGACATGAAACTCAAAACTGTGCTGAAAATGCAAGCTCATCCACCCGCCTGAGCACCACACCGGGGCTAGCATCCCGAGCATCACTCTTGTTTTTTCTTCGCTGAAACGAGGATGAGTAGGTCTAAGAGCGTTGATCATTATTGGTAAATAATGTGGACATTAAACATGTTTTCCCCTTCCCTGTCACAATTATGAGGGTGACAAGTTAGGGAAAAGACAACTTTATTAGTTCATATGTGTAATAATTTATTTTGTCAAATCAAAAAAGGGGCTAAAATTGTTTGCCATAGCTCTAGACCAAGCGCATGTCAAACATACAAACTTGGTAACATCATATTCGCCAGCCTGGTGACCATGAAGAAGACTCAACCAATGCCGAATCACAGAGCAACTTCCGTCCATCTCATGGACAAGTCCTGAAATAATGGGACATCTACTTAATACTCAGGAAAAAAGTGCATCTCTTTAATCACATCACTGTCAGAAAAACCAGCACCAACTGGCTAACAGCCAGGGAACATGCAAGCAGCCTAACTTCCTAAAACCATGTTTATAAAGGAGATGTTAGAAATTGGGTTTCTGGTTGGCAAAGGTATGCTCCTTTTCCAAGCAGAAGCCACCATTCTAGTCAGGGTAAGCTAAATACACACTAAAAGATAACCTGTGCTCACCCTCTGGTAACTTGGTACAGAACAATCAGACCTATCTAAAGAGGAAATGTGTAAAGTATTTGAACAACATGCACACACACAGTAACACAACAAATACACCACAAAAAAACTCCACACAGGTTTATAAAAATAGATTATTATATTCTGAACAAAGCAAGTCCAAAACAACAAAAATCCAATGCATAGAAGTTGAGATATTGAATTTTGAAAGAATAAATGCACTAAAGCGCTTAGAAGCAAGTAATGCTAAAGAGATTACTTTAGGTTGTGCTGTACCAAGGCAAAGTCAAAGTTCGGGCCGACCTTGTGGAAGTGCAGGCCAGCTACAAGACCCACGGATGGCCTAGGTAAGCTAAGTACCTTTCCTGGTCGCAAACAGCGAGATCCGTCGATCTTCTCCACACAGTGAAGGTGACACATCAGTTCCGAAGATGAGTGCCGGAGTCAAGAGGCGTCGAGTGGTGTGCCGGATTCTGCCATGGAGCCAGGGATGCGTCCATCTCACCAAGTTGCAGAAGCAGCGGTATGCTGTCCAGTGCGTCTCTCTCTGGAAGCAAAGTGCTGGTTCCGATGCAGTGCGTCGATTCTACTGGATCAATGCACCGGTTCTGTTACACACAGACAGGAGATGCGTTGAAATCCGTGTTGCAAGTGCCTGGGCCATGTCAGGGTAGATACTTTGATTTCCCTGAGTCTAAAGCAATAGTAGGCAAGCCAACATGCCCTTGGAGATCACTTGGAGTGAAGGCAGAGTCCAGCTCTCCTTCAGCAGAGTCAGAGAGCAGCAGGCAGCAGGGCAACACAAGGGAAAAGCAGGTCTTCAAGACTGCAGTCCAAAGAAGAGTCATTCAAGCAGCACAGCAGTCCTTCTGATAGAGGTTCAGTTCAAGATCCAAAAGTGTCTGATTTTAGCGTGCCAGAGACACAGTATTATACCCAAAAGTGCCTTTGACGTGGGGGGTAGCTTCAGAGCAGCTCTCTGAAGTGCACAAGTATTCCTTTCAACCCGGTCCTGTCTGCCAGGCTATCTGTGGTGGGTAATCAGTCCTTTGTGTGGGTACAGGACACCGCCTATTCAAGTGAAGAGTTAACCCCTTCCCTCCATCCTGCCCAGGCACGGCCATCAGAGTGCAGATGTACGTAGATGGGTACTCAGACACACCTATCCTTCCTGTGTTGTGGCTGTCTGGAGGGAATGCACAAAGTGTAGCTGTCACCCACCCTAGACGTGTATTGGAGACAGGCTGTCAGGCACACAGAGCAGTAAGTGCAGAAAAATGTCCACTTTCTAAAAGTGGCATTTCTAAATAGTAATCCAACTTCACCAGTAAGCAGGATTTATCAATACCATTCCAAACATATGAAGCATGAAAAAGCTACTCCTCACTGATCGGGAATTACAGCTTAATAATTTATTAAGGAATTCCCAATGCTAACCTATGAGAGAAGTAGGTCTCAGAGTAGTGAAAAATATAATAGGCTGTTTGTCACTACAAGAACATGCAAAACATACCAGTATATGTCTTATCTTTCCTTTACACAGCATCGTGCCCTTAGAGCTACCTAGGGCCTACCTTAGGGGTGACTTATGTGTAATAAAAGGGGAGTGTCAGGCTTGGCAAGTAGTTTAAATGCCAAGTCGAAGTGGCAGTAAACTGCACACACGGGCCCTGCAGTGGCAGGCCTGAGACAGGTTTTAATTGCTACTTCTGTGTGTGGCATAATCAGTGCTGTAGGCCCACTATCAGCATTTAATTTTCAGGCCCTGAGTATATGGTATACCACTTTACAAGGAACTTGCAAGTAAATCAAATATTCCAAACAGGTGTAAACCAATTATACCATGTTTATAGGAGAGAGCACATGTACTTTAGCACTGGTCAGCAGGGGTAAAGAGCCCAGAGTCATAAAGCCAACAAAAAGGTCAGAAAAAGAGGAGAAGGCAAAAAGTTTGGGGTGACCCTTCAGAGAGGGCCATTTTCCAGTAGAAGAGGTGGGGAGAGAGAGAGGAGAAGGGCAATCAAACTCAACCGCCAAGGCTTCTACATCTGACTCTGATGCTTCACCTGTAAAATCACAGGCCAACACTTTAGATAAACACCCGTGAAAGAAACAGCATGCAGTACTCTGATGCTACACCTGTAACATCACAGGCCTACACTTATGATAAACACCCGTGAAAGAAACAGCATGCAGTGTGCTCCATTTTTTTCAGCCCATCAGTAGAACCTGACAATGATAAGAGCATAGTTGGTATTGCATGTTCTACAGGGAGCAATATGTACCTCTGCTCCATAAGGCTAAGGTCTCCACAAACTGAACAGCTACTGCAATCTAATTTAGCATCAAGAGCATGTTGTAATATTCTTCTGCACTCCTGAAATTGAACCAAAAATAGAAGGAGAGCACACAAACAGTACTATGTTATCTATCCAGAAAGTAAAGTTGAGTACTTATTTCCTAAACCAAATAACAGCAAAGTTCACAGGATTACATCTTTCTTAGCAGGCCTAAGTGGCTCAGCCATCCAAATAGGACATATTACTTCCAAAAGTCTTGTAAAGGCTGCAACCAAAAGGTAAGCTGTAATAATGATAGTACAACCACAACGAGATGCCTCAAATCACTAGGGTCCTAAAAGAGAAGAGAGATAAGAGAGGCCTCAAGAAATGATGTACCGTTTAAACTTTTTCATTGATTTTTTTAAATTAAACACTAAAAAGAAAGAAAATCACACTGTCTTGGATCCAAAGGAACCTAGCATCTACATCACAGGAAGTTACCATATGGCTGTCACAGTGCTAAAAAGAGTTACAACACTAGTGCATATCAACCCTCATTTAGTCTGAGTGGAATGGGTGAAATGCTAAGCAGCAGAAGTCATTTTAGGGAAATATAGCTCTTCTATATCTCTTAAAACTTTTTTTTAATTGCTAAACAAACTAGTAATTCCTTCTTTAAATATAACCACACCTGTTTTATTTACATTATAGCAATAAAACATCCATTTGGCTTACGAGCGCTTACGAGTAATCCTGAATAGCGAAGTCATTCAATTGACATCCTGGAGAGGGGCCTATGCACATAACGTGACATGGAACACCATAATCAGCTCTTTCAATATAATCCTGAGGAGGTAAAATAGCTTAGCTGGAGTAGTAATTCTTGCGCGTCCCAAGTGACACTGAAGCCTCTTCAGCCTCGTCAGGTCTGCTCAAGAACGCTGGGGGGTTTACGATTCATTGAGGGATCTGCCCTGTTTTGGAAGATAAAATCAAAACAGCATTCAAGGAAGACCATGACCTAGAACTTACCCTGAAATCTGATAGGTAATTGTCTCAGCAGGGCTCCAGTATAATTCTCTGAGACTGCTGAGGAGAAACCTCACTGAGGGGCAGAGATGACGAGGTCAATGAGAGGTAGCTTATCAGTAGTCAACGAAGCAAACTGCAGGCTTGATATATAGGATGATAAGTGTTCCAGAGAAGGGAATATCAATTCTTCCACTTGTGTCTGCATTACTATGCGAGTACTAAGGTGTAACAGGCTTGACCTGCTTGTCTGGGGTTTGACTACTCACAACAATTGTCTTCCACTAAGTCCATGGATTACCTGTTTTTAGTTTAAGCTGCATACTCTATGCCATGGTGTATTGATGGCTCTGCCTTTTCAAGACTTGGACCATAATGTGAAGACGGATGTCATAACAATACCTGATAGATGTGAGGCAGCTGAACATGCACATGCCCGGCTTAATATTGTGATATCTGTAAACCACTTAATGCCAGCTCTTTGCATCCTAACTCCAATGTGAATATAAGTGGCATTAATATTGCTTCAGGCAAGCAGCATTCATGCAATCAGCCATGCAGCCTTGACCTGAGCCCATGACGTGCAGGACACCCACAAACATCAGAAGCACGTGGTCAACCACCTGTTACAGCAAGACAGGATGTCACAGAGATTACAGAAAATAGTGCATTGAGAAAAGCACCTAACTCAAAAGAACTGCACTTAGCTGTCTTCCTTGGCCTCCAAGGAGAATGTACCAGAGCCAGTAGAGTCACACACTCTCACAGCAAGGGAGCTCACAGATTTGTATTTGGAATTGTAATATGATACAGATGAAACCTCACTTTTCAGAATTTAGAAAGCACTTTCATACTTAAGGTGAACACAGCAGTAGATGGACAAATAACACCGGACGCGACCACTCTGCGTTCTGATCTCCACACATTTTCAGGTAGCCCTTACCTAGCTAGTGAACAGCACACAGCGCAGAGACTGAATCAGGCATGCCCTCATGGCAAGGAGAAAGGACTCTTTTTAGGCGTCGAAAGACTTCTTATGGACCATCCTAAAAACATACAGTGGGCTTACAGCCAGCTGTTTGTCTTTCTTGCCACTTGCACTTGCTTCTTATTTGATGGCTACCTTCTTGCTCCTTGTGTTTGTTGCTCCCCTGGAGCTTAGCTTTTTAACCATAATTTTTAATGGAAGACTTGAATCCTTTATTGCTCACATTCAGGGAATTACATTTTTTCTTTTGCTTTAAGCATTCCATGAGAGTGCATGAGTTTGTTGTTGTCTCCCTTGTGTGCTGCTTCTCCCCCTCAAATAGCTGACCTTTCCCTGCACTGCCATTTGCTGCTGGGTTCCAGAATAATTGAACAAAATAAACTAACAATTACTGTTTTATTTACTGCTCCAAGTGGTGTCCCCCAAGAAAAAGAAATACAATTGCACCTGTGTTATTCCGCGGGCCCGCGTACTTGGCAATGTATGCCTGCCAATACTCACCATAAATGCGTGCATACATCATACCATAGCCCCAGCGCACGCATACAGAATGGATGCCACAATTGCGTAGGTTGACTTGTTGATGTTCACAGCATCTCACCTTTCGTTTCCTTTCCTATCTTTGCTGGTGCTGCAGAGGATAGGCAAAACGCATTTATATTTGCCGATGCTGCCCAGCAGCAGCAAAAAGCATTGGCAAAGCCAAAGGGTAAAAAAGGGGATACCTATTGTCTTTGTCAGTGCTTTTTTAGAATCAAATTTGAAGGGCTCAATGATTTCCTCTTTACAGCACATTACAAGCCTTCGTAACGAGGAAGGAAGATGGACAAGATGATAATGTCAGCTGGAGACTTTGCCAATAACCTCATTGGTTCTCCGGAGATGTTGATCCAATCACAGTATTATTCATATATTCAGACTTTCTAGCTGTTGTCCCCTTACTGTCACCCAAGCTCCCCACCTCCCTGATCGGATTCACTCTGAAGCAGGATATTCATGGGCAGAGACACCGGGAGTTGGCAGGGGCCGCGCCAGTAAATGACAGCTCTTGTTGAACATGTGATCTGATCCTGTAATTAGAGTGAGGTAATAGTGCATGCCATGCTCGCGCACTATCAGATGTCTTGTCGAGTACACACTGTACTGCACAGTATGTCAAGGCTGCCTCTGCTGCGGTCCCAAGGACCTGGGACAAGGTGCCCGGTTTCAGAGGCGGAGTTCTCCCGTGCATCGAGCAGACCAGGCTGTGCACACCTCCAGGAGGCGGTGATGAAAGCCACTCTGCTTCAGGACATTGCAATGATGCAAGCACCATGATGCTGGCAGATCAAACAAAACCTGTTTGATGTTCACTGGCAGAAAGTGACCTTCAGCGGCAGCCTCATTTCCCAAATCAAACCTTAAAAGACAGCGGTAGAAAGAGGGCCCATAAATAGCCGCAGTTGCATGGCAGTCTCTGGCTAGTTCTGTCAAATCACGATTTAGAACGACTTAGTTTGTGCAAAAAATACATGTGAACATTTTAAATTCTTCAGTTCTCGCTGCTCTTGTAATATGGTGACGTATACCTATGTACTAGATGTCAGTGCATTCTGAACAGCCTTTCGAATGTGCGTGCCCTCGCAAAGTGTGAGTGTCAAGGAGGTCAGAGCCTACAACAATTTTTACATCATATTTTAGCATTATTGAACATGCGATCGTCCATACAACACAAAGCGTGGACTATCTCAAAAGTGCCTGCATCCAACACCTCTACGTTCCAAGTGCATCAAGAACCCATTGACACAACAGCTGTGCTTCCAAATGGTGGAAATACCCATTTCCTCCTCGTAAGTCTTCCTCGCCACATGATTAACGAAGTGAGCTTCAGCTCCACACCAGAACCCTCCAAAGCTAAAGTTAGCCTCCCATGCCTCCCATCCCTTCCCAACATGGCCGACCCATATCACCCGTGACCTCTATAAGAGGAGGGTCGGCCCAACCCTCAGCCTGTTTTTTTGGTTCTGCGCAGTGGCACTTTCAGGTAAGTGGTTCCTGCTGTAGCAGGAATGTGGGTCCATGGTTGGTGGTCCTGCTCTAGCGGGCTCTGGGGATCTAGGACCCTCCCCCCCTTCTTTCCCCCGGTATCCTGTCAGGGCCGGTTAGGCTCTGCCCTAGCGAGCCAAGGGTTTACAGGGGGGCGGCCGGGGTGGTCTGGGGCTCTGCCTAACGGCCCCTTCTGGCCCCCCGGCCGTGTGGGCTATGTAATGGGACATTGTTTATGCCCGGGCAGTTGCTCCTTTGATCTGGGATTTGTTTACCCTTTTTCCCGCTCCCGGTCTCTGGCTGTGTGGTGCGGGGCGGCTTTCCCCGAGTCTTCGCTTTCCTTTGCGGGGGGGCAACCTATTGCCTAGTGCCGGTTTTCTTGGGTGTTCGGCAGGGTGGGCCCGGCGGACCGTTCTGTGGTCCCCTTCCTCAACTCTGTTTCCTGCGTATTGTTTTGTAGTTTACGAGGGCCTCGCGGTGGCCCGCGCTGGGTCGGTCCCGACCGGCTTCCCGTGTGTTTGGGGGTTGCCTGGCTATGGGGGCTTGCGGCTTTTCGGGGGTACGGGAGGCACCGGTCGTTAACTTAATAGCCTCGACCGGGTCTACTCTGGCTGCTCCTTTGCTGAGTGTGGACTCTGCCGCCTGGGTTTCATTCCGTGCAGCACCCGCTCCCAGATTAGGTGCGCGAGCTGACAGGTGCCGCGCGCACCTGCATGCACCCCGGAGCCGCGCGCTGCTGCTGTAGCCTCAGTCGAACCCTGTCCCGTTTGAAGCTGCACCCTCACCCGTTCCTCAGGCCGACGGCGTGCGGCTTGTGGTATGTACTTGTGTCCTTTGAGTGGCGCCAGTCCTAATGGTGGATTCCTTTGGCGTCTTTTTCAGTACATTGTGAGTTGTAGTACTGTGCCCTTAAACGCGTGGCTTTCATTGTGTTTAGTTTGTTTTTGGCGTATCTTGCACACGCGCATTCGCACTACATTCTGCTCACGCAGCGCGACTGTGAAACCTGGTTTACAGCTGGCTGTGGTATTGAGCAAGTGCTGTTGGGAGCTCTTGAATCTGCTCGGCTCTTCTGCTGCTGTCACGTTAATGCTCTCCCATTTCGTTGTTTTTTGGGTTGTGGTGTCCCGGTGCTGTATTACGGGAACTACGTACTCTGGGTGAGTGCTATATCTTTGTCGATATATATCTTTTGACATTCCTGACAGGGTTTCAGGCGCCAGTTGCGGCGGTATGTCTGTGTTTGCCTAGCAGCTTTCATTGGTTACTAGTGGTAACATTTTCCTGGCTGGGTGCTACTTGGTCATTGGTTTTCCCCTTATTGTACTAGTGTCCACGACGTGCTTCACAGCGCAGTATGGAAGGGGCTAATTACGGATTTGTGCTTTTTGTACGTAGGCCCTCTACGTACTACTTTTGTTGATGAACTTCTTGGTTTTATTTCCTGCTGGTCATTCTTGTCTATGTTTGCAGTGCAGTTTACTGATTTTTTGAAGCGGCATCAGGGAGCCGTGGGAACTCTGTACCGTGCTCTACTAAACACAGCTTTGGGCCCTTCCAGGTGTTTTCTCGAACTTTCTTTCTTCTAAGGTTGCCATGACGGGTTCCATATGGTGGTATTACGCACTTCATTGGGGTGCTATCTGTTTTGCCATTCATGTACGTACTGGTGGGAGCACATGCATCGTCCATTGGCCCTATAGGGTGTGTGTTCCTGTCCTGGTGTTTTACTTGCATTTAGGGGTGTGTTGCGGGCCACGGCTTCGTTTTGTTTCCTGGGTTGTCCCTGACTCCTTCCTCCCTTCTGGGCTTTGGTCCTGCGGTCTATCCGTCCCGCTCTCATTTATTATGCAGGGTCTGGCCTGGTTGGTCTCTGGTTGGGCGTCCTCCTGGGGATTCCGGGGGCTGTGGGCTGCTGCGTGTCTGATGGGGGCGGGCTGCTGTTGGCACCTGTCCGGCCTTCTCTGGGCTGCTTCGGTGGTCCCCATGTGGGCTTTTGCTTCTGCTGCTGCTCTTGGGAGGCTTGCCCTTTCTTGTCCGGGGCCGTGGCCATGGCACCCTCGCCTCCTCCTGCTCCCTGTCTCGACAGGCGGCTCTTGCGCCCCCATCCTGGTCGTGCTTCTCCTCGCTTCCTGGGGGCTCTGTTGGGGGCCTTCTGTTACCTCTCCTCCCGTCCTGGGTGGCCTCTGTCTCGGTTCCATGGGTCCTGCCCCCTGCCGGGCCGCTCCGGTTGTCGGTTGTTGGGCTCCCCTGCTCGTGTCCGGAGTGCTGTGGCTCTTTGGTTGGTCCACTGCCTTTGGGTGGTGGCGGCTTGGTCGGGCCAGGGGTTCGGCGCACGCCTCTGCTGGGGTGTGCGTTTTGACCTGTTCTTGCAGGGTCGCTTTTTGGCTGTCTCTCTGGTCCTTCTCTGACGGGTCCTGTTCCTCCGGTTCCGGTTTGCCGGTGGGGTATTGGTGTTTTCTCCATCCTGTTTCTGGTTATTCCGGTTTTGGTTGCCTTCCTCCTTGTGCCGGTCCCCCTTCAGCTGGTTTCGTGTGGCCCCCGGCTGTTTGTGTTGGGGTTGTCTGCCTTGGTAGGGGCCTTACACGGGGAAGGTTTCGGGTGGTTTTGTGCCTTCTTGACTGGCGGTGCTTGCCCGGTCTGTCCGTTGGGGGTTCTTCCCATCCGGTTGGTCTCAGTGCCTCTGGGCCCTCCTTGGTTCCAGTTCCTTCCCGGCTTCGCCTGTTCCCGTAGGTGTCCCTTCTCTTGCCCCGGTGGCTCCCTTCCCGCCCTGTCTGCGGGTGCGGCCAGTGGTCTTCCTGTTCTGGTATCCCCTTCCCGGGTGGTGGCGGCCTTTGCCGTCCTGTGGGGCGTGCTTGGGTTCCCGGTCTGTACTTGGTCGGTTGGTTCACCTGCTGGCGGGTTTCTCGTCTGGCTTCTGTTGGCCATTCCTTGGCTTGTCTGGGGTCTTGTTTCTGTTCTGGGCGGTTTTTCAGCTGCCTCGTTCTCCGGGGGTTGCTGGGTTTGCCCCTTTGGCTTTTTGGCACGGTTGTGCCGTTCCTTGGCTGGGTCACTTTGGTTCCGGATTCGGTTGGAGTCCCCTGTGGTGACTCTGTTTGCCTTCTCGTCCGGACTCCCGGCTTTGCGCTTTCCTCTGGTCCCTTTGCTTGCGCGGGTTCTGGGCTTGTTTGGCCTGGACGGGGCGTTTGACCTGTTGGTGGTGCTCCACTACTCAAAAAAGGGGACCCCTGAATGTAATTAAAGGTAGAGGGGCAGGGGGTATAAATGCAATATTCAAAACATAAACACTCTACCTATTTGATTGGGCTATGTTATGCATCAATTGATAATTTTAACCACTCAGAAAGTGCTTAAATGACCATGCTCTTACAACAAAGAAATTGATATAAACATTACTTTATTTTTTGATTTTCTGAAAACATTTTTTTATAATGGTGTTGAGCAAAAAATTAATTTATCACACTAAAAAATCATATATTAACAGTTCCAGAAAAAGACATAAAGCAGGTCCCACTTACTCATTCGTCACTCACGACATACATACAGTATCATACTCAGACATCCTCACTCATAAATAAAAGGAAAAAATAACATAATGGACATGTTAGAAATATACTAAAATATTCAAGTTCCCATATATAAGGATTAGGTAGAATAAGGTGATTTATAACGGGAACTTTATTCAAGCGCCGACGCGCGTTTCGGTGAGACACCCATTCGCTGGGTATCACCTTCTTCAGGGCACAATTGATGTGAGAGAAGAGAAATAGGCAATATGGACTTGTCTGGATTAAACACAATATATACAATATGTCAAATATTATGAACTCATAATAATAATTCAAGGCATTACTTGGTTAGATACAGAATTATTTCATTTTAATCATAATAAAACATGGTCATTGGCACTGACAGTGGTACTTAGTTTAAAGAAAATAAGCACATACAATTTGAACAAGATTTTCTTTTGAGAACCAAAACACAGAACAGAATCAAAAGAGATTGAAAAGAGCAAAGCAAAAACATATAAGCAAAACATTGATATATAAAAATTATGTATGGCCACTAGTTAATAATATGGCATTACTAAATCAGTGAGTATAACTAAAAAGACAGGATAGTCAAACAAAACCATAGTAGACTTACCAAGAACAAGAAATGATGGTAAATAAGCTGCACCATAGGAGATATAGATGGGGCTGAAGAGACGCTCAATAAAAGAATGTAGCCTGAATAGAAACATAATTCGAATGTCAAGTAGAGACCAATTTTACAGGATCTGCTAAGCAAGGATTAGATATAAATGACTCACCTATCAGCTAAATAGTATGAAGGCTCGAGATCGAATCGTCAGAATACTATAGTGGTCCTAATTGAAGGTATATAAGTCCTCGCAGAGACTAGACGAATGACAGTTAGCAATATCCAAGGACCCGTCAACTCAATCGCTTCTGTTTTAAATGGATTAAAAGCAGATAATGAATGATTTGCCTAACTATGTTAAATACACGTAAATGGTTAAAAGGTAAGGGAAATAAGTTCTCACCTAAATGAAGAAGCTCGGGCTCAGCAGCGTAGAATAAACTAATAATCTAGGTACGTCGCGCTTAATCCAATAATTTTCGAGAAAACAGGCTGAAAAGAGAAATATATGCCTCAGCGTATTGCAGAGATCGAATTGTGTGCGTTCATTATCCTACTTCATCAAAGTTTTCGTAGAGGTTGACCCGCCCACAAATATTCAGCATATCGCAAGGGTAAATAAATGCAAATAGCCAAAAAGCTGCCATAAAACGGCTGCGCCCAAGGATGTTTAAAGTCGACATATCGAAATAACGCAAATAGCCGATGACTTGCCGTAAGTTGGATATCACAAACATATTTAAATGATAAAGAGAACGGTGCACACCGCAACATTCTCATGAAGGAAATCTACATGCCACAGAATAGAAAGGAGCCCTCCCAAATAAAGGGTCTAACCTTTATGGAATATCCTTTTTCGCTTGGCAACCACAATAGTAAAAAGGGGCCAAACCTGGATGTGGTCACTAAAACAAAATGAGATCGGAAAATTTAGGGTCCCAATTAATTTAAATTAAAACCAAATAGCATTATGTTAGATAGGGAAGTGGGAATGGTTACCTAAATCAGCCAAGTGGCGGCATAGCGGCGCGGCGTCCTGCTCCAAACTCTCAAACAGCCCGGTGGAATGGAGTGTTATCCTTCACATTTAAATAGACCAATGGTAGAGTGTGTCAGTACGAATTCGATATGTGATACGTCGAAACATTAGTGACGATTAAGATGGGCGTGGTTTAAATGAAACACGTCAGAAATAAAAAGGTAAACGTTTTGAATTTTGAATTCTGTTGGTGGTGCTCGCCTGGGTGCTTCTCCCTTGGTTTCTGCTGCTGTGGGTGTTGGTCCAAGGAGCTTTGGCTCCATGGTATGTATTGTGCTTCTGGGGGCACAGGCTCGCACAGGACAAGGGTTTGGTTCCTGCCGCTGCTTTCATAGTATCCCAAGGTGGTATATGTTCGGACGGTGCTTTTATTTGTCCGGGGTACTGGGTTTCCCGGTTCTCCTTACCCCTGGCGGGGCCCTGCGCTTCCTGTGCGGATTTTGCATCCTCTTCTTCTTTTTCCCTGGTTTTGGGGTGCTGGTGCCTGCTGGCTCGGGTTTTCTCCCTGGAGGCGTTGGCATTGCTCAGGCTCGTTTCGCCCGGCTCTTCTGTCCTTCTCGCCTTTGGTGTGTTTCTGCCTGTGACCTTCCATCCCTGTACGCTCCTGTTCCTCACAGCTCTCCGTTGTTCGGCTGGGTCAGGCCTGGTTGTTGGCTGACTGGTTGGCCACCTGGGTGCTCGCTTCGACGGCTCGTTTGCCACGTGTGGGACGTGACAGGGACAGTTTGCTTAGCCCCTGCGCGGGGATGTCTCGCTCATTCGTGCTGCGTTCCCCTTACTGCCGGGTTCTATATGCTTTCTTGTGCATGGTGGCCCCTGGTGGGCTTTTGCATTCCTTTCTGGTGGCTTGGCCTTGGGCTTGGTCCCTTCCGCTCTTCGGGCTCCGTGGGCAGCCTTGTGGGCTTTCCGCTTTTTGCTGTTGGCCGGTGGGGTTCCCTTGGTGGCCGGGTCGCTTCAGTGTCGTTTCCTACAGCGTCCTGGGGCTGTTTTGCCTTGTGCCTGCCTGGGTTCTCTCATTGGTGTCGCTCTCCCTTCCGGGGGGGGTCCTTTGTGTGGCTGGGGTCCATGCCCCGCCTGTCATTCTGGTGGGGTTTTGGTGACCTTCATTTTTTGTTGTTCGGTTGGGGTGCTGGTTTCCTTTCTGCACTCTCGATCAGTTCTTGCGGCTCCTGCCAATCTGTTTTGATTGCGTTTGGTTCCTCTGCTTCGGTCCTCGTTTGCCGCCAGACCTGGTGGGTTTTGTTTCCTTCTTTCCCTCCGGTCGTTGGATTTGGGGTGGTTTCGGATCTCTCGCTGTTGGTGGTCCGCCGTGCGGTGTTGATGTGTTTCGGTCGGGCTGCGTCTCTTTACTGCTGTGGCTTCTTGTTGTGTCACTGTGGTGGGGGTGCCCTCTGTGTCTTCGGTTCCGGAGTCTGGGTTTTTGCTTCCCTCTCGCTTTTGGCTGTCCGTTGGGCAGTCTTGGTGTGTTTGGTCCGGCTTGCTGCTTTCTGTTCTGGGGCCTGTTTGTTGTTGCTTTTGGCTCCCTACGGTCTGCTCCCGTGCCTTTTCTGTCCGCCTTCTGTCGTTGGTTCGGGCTTGCTTTCTGGCTGGCCTCCCGGTCCCGGGGGTCCGGGCTTTCGGCCCTCCCGGTGTCTTGCTGTCCCGGGCTAGTTTTTCCTGCTCGTGGTTGCCTGTCTCTTGGGTGGTTTTTTCCACTCATCTGTGTTTTCTTTTTTTGTGGGTTTGCCATGCTTCTTTGGCATCCCCTTCTTTTCGGTTGGTTTCTTGTGAGTTTACATGAAGCCGCTTGGCTTGGGTATGTGCTCACTTCGTTAATCATGTGGCGAGGAAGACTTACGAGGAGGTAATGCCCCGGTTACTTACCGGTAATCTTCATTACTCCGAGTATAGTCTTCCTCGCCACATGAGTTCCCATCCCTCCCTCCCTCCCTGTGTTTCTATCAGCTTCATGTGTATGCTTGGTAGTTCTCAGGCTGAGGGTGGGGCCGACCCTCCTCTTATAGAGGTCACGGGTGATATGGGTCGGCCATGTTGGGAAGGGATGGGAGGCATGGGAGGCTGACTTTTGCTTTGGAGGGTTCTGTTGTGGAGCTGAAGCTCACTTCGTTAATCATGTTGCGAGGAAAACTATACTCGGAGTAATGAAGATTACCGGTAAGTAACCGGGGCATCAATGGCCAAGAAGAATAGCTTATTTTTCAAAGCACTTCGACGACTCTTCAGGGGTAGTAAGCGCTATATAAATGTAATTACAATATAGAGCTACATCCCACATTTCAGATGATTCTAAGCACTATAAATAACAGATGTAGCTGTTATCCAGTTTATGGTACTCTATTTACTGACCTCGGAAGGATGGAACGGTGTGATTCTGCTTTCCTTGGGTTTGAAATCATGACTTCCAGACCACGGCATTTTGACAGGGGTGAGCTTTGTACTCACTAAGCCTTTCTGCCAGCCATAAGTGTGTACTAAATTATTTAAAAGCTAACTGGGTTCATGTACACTTCAGATGTGCACAGAGAGACCAAAGTCATGTTTTAGCGATATCGATTGACTAGAACATATGGAGTATTGTTTGGCATCACAGAAAATTGATGTTCGTAAAGATGTATTGGTAAGTGCAGTTCGCACATGGCAAACAGTTTCTCCATTGGCCTAGTCCATATCTGTCCACAATCTGTGTACAGTTACCAAAGGCACACCCCTCAAGAATTTTGTCACTTCCATACTTTGACCATTTACACTAACTGAACACAAGACTCTACACAGTTCACACACTGGAACTGATGACACAACCACCCAACATTTCATTTGTGGTATTACCGAAAAATGAATCCACCAGTAATTAAATACGTGACATCCAAACAGACTGTAAAACCATACACCACGTAAAAACCACAGAACAAAATTAAACATACCCACAAAAAGTGAACAAATTAATTGCCACCATAAAATAGCCACACACAAACAAGGGAAAGTTTTTCCTCGTCCATTGATTTCTCTCTTGGAGACCAGTGATAATGCCAGCCACTTTTGGGGTCCACAATCCACACGAAACTGTGTCTCTAAGAATCACCTGTGTAGGTATGATATTTGAAACTGTGGCTCTATCACAGTAGCACCAGGGCAAATTAAGCACGCACATTGCAGTCTGGATAAAGAAGCAAGACTCTTCAGATTAAAGCGGTGTCAGGTCAAATACAGGACAAAGGAAACCATCAGGCAATATACTCATAGATGCATACATTTTAGTTTTTGTTTGAAGGATTCTATAGAGCAGACATTAACGCTCTTGACGGCAGAATGCGTTAGATACATGTAGAACATAAATGCAAGGTCTCACATTTCAACTAGGTACTAGCTAGTGAATACGTAAATGATATGGGTAATGGAATTAAAATCGGTGTAAAAAAGCAACTTCTTACTCTCCAACCAAACAGCAGTTTGGTTCGAGTGTAGGAGGTTGCTTTTTTACACCGTTTTTATTTCCATTACTCATATCATTTACGTAATCACTGGGTAACACAATCATGCCATGACAAAATATTGATTAAGTTTGAGACTTACATATAGCCCCATACTTGTTACTCACTGTGCATTTAGTGTCAGTTAAAATTATAACCCTAAAACGTAACCAGATTTGTGTTCTCTTGAGCAACTTGAATATTGTCATTTAATAGGTAATATGAAGAGTGTGGCCCCACTGTGTGGTTTTATTTTCGTTTTATAGCTTTGCGTGGAGGGTGTGGTCAGATTCCTTATGTCATGTGAGTTTGGCAGAGGAAAGATCCTACTTGGTGTTGTGTGGCATTTAAAAAATAGAAACATTTTAAAAACTTGGTTATGCTAACCACTTTTGTATCAAACTCCAGACCTGTCTTTTGTGTCATCCCCATGCGATTATATTAACATGTAAATGGCTTGAGCATATTCTAGTCCCCTTTCATAACTCAATGTTTCATATTGCAACATTTCGCTCTTAATTCCCACCCATTATTTCTCATCTTCCACTTGGTGCTCAACATCCGGATCCCTCGGTGCCTTGAAGTGTGTCTCCTGGCCAGCAACAAAGCCAATTCAACCAATTTGCTGCTATATTTCCATTACTTTGATCTCAGCATTAGGCACAGCAACCTCAACTCTGGTTTCATTTCACTGCCATTATCTATACCCTTTGATGCCATTTTGGTTACTTTACTCCAGTACCCTACTATGTCTTGGCACTCGTGCATGAAATCTGTATCTGGTTCTTGACATCTTGTACATTTCGATGTTGTTGTGGGATAAATGTTCTGTAGTTGTTTCTGGGAGAGGTTTCAGTTATTTAAATATTTAAATTGGCAATAATTTGGATCTCAAATTTCGGAATACTTTAGGTGTATAGCTTAGTATGCTCTCCTAGTCGTCTGCGATCAAATCTTTATATGGGCCAGTATACCAGATACCTTGGTATGATCTATCACTTGATTGTTTATAAGGCTTTCTAATGTTTGCCCATGGAGGGCAGTGCAGTTAATGGAGGGACATTATTGTGTTGTTCTGTATCTGCAGAGGGTTTCTTTAGCTGAGGTTTCACCTGACCGCTTTTCAGACAGTCTGGGAAGATTCTTGTCTTGAGGGAGCTGATAATGATGTGTTGCCATTGTGGTTAGGTGTACGTTGCTATGGATTTAATCATAGAGGAGGGTAGCGTCTTCATCATGTGAAGAAGGTCTTAGGTTTCTCAATGTTTTTCTTTGGGGCGCACTCAGATATGAGGGAAAAGGGATCCTATTTGTTTGAGTATGTCCCTTTTACCTCTTTTGAACTTGGGCCACCCTGTTTAGATTAAATATCTTCCCTAATTTTGCATTTTGTCATAAACAAATGTAGGAAATAGTTCACATTTCTTGTTAGAAACCTCTGTAAGTGTGGGGTAATAGATTTGGCTGTTATTGATCTTTTTTAATACTTTATTTGGGCCATTTCTCGCTTTGTTAAGCTCATTTTGAAAGAAGGGAGCTTTTGCTTTTAGGGTATTTCTTGTATAATGTTCTAGCTCTTTTTAGAATGTAAATATTTTAAGTGTCATTGGGTTTTTTGTCCATTCCTTTTCTAGACCACTAACCAATTTAATTTCATTATTGAAGTCTTTAGATAACCAGAGTGCTGATTTATTTCCTCCCTTTTCATTACTATCGAAGCTACTTCATTTAAGGCAGAAGCTGCAGCGATATAGTAATTAGATGTTAGTTTATATACATCACTGTTAGAGAGGCTGACGGAGTTTAGTTTACCTGTTATGTGTTTCTCTAGAGACTTCTCATCAATATTGTTGTTTGCTAATTATCTTCTATTCATGTTTGCATCTAGAAACCTAATTAGGCCTAGTGTACTTACTACTGTTAGAGGGATCATAATCTTCACAGCACTCAAAAACTACCACAGCCAACACAGATGAAAGACAACATGAAAATCGCAGAGATACACATTTATTTTGACTTCAGTGACACAATCTTTTACTGAAGCTGTTGTTTCTAGGGGATGAGTTTATAATGAAGCAGTGGCTAATATAATCTAACACAAATGTGAGAGTACCTCAAATCCATTCCCTAGTGGGGCCCAGTCCCAAAGTTGTGTTACACTGACAGGATTTCTATTATTTGAGAGTATCGACAAACAACCATGTAAGATGTTAACCAGGGCATTTACCAATAATGGTTTATACCCTTGTGCGCATGTTAAACTCTACTTTTGAGGGTATAGATTGTCAAATCATAACAGAGCAGGTTACAAGTACACGCTTAGTCATTGTTTAAATACAGCAAACGAAGCACAAAGTTTAAAATGTAGAAATACGTAATGCTTTACTGTCGTCTGGGGAAAACAGGATTAAATGTTATATAATAATAAGAATAAGGCAGTGAAATAGGTGGTTGCAGCCTGACTGGCAGTAAGATTAGCTCACACAGGAGCTGCAGTCAGTGGGGCTGATTATAAAAGGATTTAAGAGCATGGGAAGTTATAGTACTAGAATGAATTGGCCACAAAATGTCCAAATGCCTATTATAAAAATTGCAAAGAGGGCATAGTGTTGTCTGTTTGTACTAAAGGTGTTTTGAGGCCAATTCACAAAGACATGATGTAAGAGTACATAAAAGAGAGTTTGTCTCATATTAGCTAAACACGCTTCACTGTTGACTGGTTGAGCCCACGGCCACCATTGCAGCAGGATTGGAGGAGGGATCTACTGTAGCGGGCAGGTGCGGAGGAGGCACACATGAGACGGACACGTAGAGATGAGAGGGTGGCGGGTGACTTGCTCTATTAGGGAGTTATGATACATGCCTTCACAGAACCCCTGACAAGGGATCCCCATGACGGAAGCACTAGACCCCACCACCAGCAAGACACCAAATGTTAGGATGCTGTAAGGTCTAGGAGAAGGGAGGTCCGGGAGCCCAGGAGAAATAAGAGACACTTTAGCTATTCCCGAGTACGGATAGCCTGTAGCTGGGCCCTGGCAGAATTCTGAAGTAGGTATGACCCAGATGGTTGATTAAAAGCATGGGAAATGGAGCAGGAGGGAGGAGTTTAGTTACTTGCTTTTGTTTACTCATATATTGCTGGTATGTACTGTGTGCTATTATGCCATATAATTTGATGTATTTCAAGTACTAAATTTGATATGTTTGGAACGAAAAGATGCCTGACGCGTGCGTCGGTGTGGTATGCTCCAGTATACTGTACATGCTAAAATGTTTGACGAAATGCCAATAAAAATGCTTTATAAAAAAAAGAGTGCTGCAGGTGCACTACCTCACATACTCCAAAATGCATTTGTGAATAGGCCTCTAAGTGCTGCATTTTAAATAGCGAATCTCAAACATTTGGCTCCCAAATGACCTCCAGTAATATGTTCAGACCACACATAAAATAGAAGTGAGGTATTTCTAGTCTAATTTAGCAGTCAGAAATAAAACCAAGGACCTTGGTACACATGTGCTGGAAGAAGCCAATTTTGATTAGTTAATGCTATGAGTTCTGCTTCAATCTGTCTTTCCCTGAATTACTGATAGCAATGCATGGGCTTACCACTCACACATCTAAGAGTCAATAGAATCCCAAAAAAAAAACTGAAATGAAGATAACACTGAGGACAATGATGAAAAAAATGGAGAGAGGAGAAGTGTTCTCAACAGTGACAGAGTGCAGCTGCTGGGTAGACCAATTCAGTCTTGTGCTCAAAGTGCACTTTTTAAATCATTACCCATCTGATCAGGCCCTGTAGTGCTGCTGTTTCTTCCTTCTGCTTGTCTTGAGGTCAGATATGAAATGATTCTACGCAGGGGTTCTATCGGGTGCAGCATTACTGCTGTGCATCAGAGCCCATTTTATGTGGTAGAGAGAATGAGAAAAGATGAGAGTTCACCTTACGTTCCCTGTATCCGCTATTTATGTGTTTGATTACCCTTCTTAGATCTCACCACAGGCAGCTTTGGTTGTCTGTGTAGCAAACCCATTGTTTCCAATATATATAGAGTGGGCTTTGGGTAAGCCCCTTGCTCATGATTGAATAGCTTTGTTGTTTATCTCAGTGGTGTTCTCATGTTTCAGTAGCTTTCCTTCCTAGGTGCCTTCACCTAGGAAGGGCAAACACATGAATAGGAAGGATTTTGGTTTAATAGTGTTCTGAACGTTTTACTTATATTCTTCTACAAATGCTGCTTGCATCCAGGGAACTATTTTTGCTTTTAAGCCTTCCAGTATGTATGTTCTTGCTCTCTCTCCTCTGTGTTCCTTCACCCATCACTGCCCCCGCAGCCCTCACTTTCCGTTTTGGTTCCTCCCTTCCCCCCAGCTTCTCATTTGCTTCCCCTCCCACTCTGTTTTTTTTTTTAATATTGCCTCCCGACCCTCCATTGCTACCCTGGCTCTCTCCACTTGGCAGCCCCCTCTTCCCACTTCCTTTTTTGTGGGTTTTTGGCACTTGCTGGCCGATTGGAAGCTTAAACTCTGAAAGTTCACAATTCAAAACCCTGCCTCTGACATTCCCGTTTTGCAAAATGAGCATGCTTTTCTCAAAGTGACTTTAACCGGGGCTGTCAACTTTAATACATTTTATTTTTGATTATCTGTTTTCAAAATATGCATAACTATCTACTTTTCTTACTCTTAACACTTTTTGAATATATTTCAGGAGCTAAGCATACCAGTGAGTCATACGATCTTTAGTTAAGAACTTGTGAATAAACACACATATAAATGTTAATTTCTTATGATAATATCTGATTGTTTTGTAGCATGTATTTTCACATGAGGCAGAGTTGCTCTCTGCCACTCAGAATATATTAATTCTGACGGTGCCTTGTAGTTGCTGATTACGTGACCTGGGTTCATACACACTGGTCATTTTAATGGAAAAAGTTTACGGCTTTAAGGGACACCATGCAGGACCCGCGACCGTGAATATTTCATGCTCTTCTTTTAGTGTCTATAGATTCTGCTTGAGTGGACATATGAATATTAAATTAGGCAGAACAGGTATTCCCACGACAAGGAAGCTAAGGAAATTTACCAGTTGCTCCACATGGATTTGACTTGTTCCTATAGCACAGCACAGCACAAGCTCTGACATGTGGCATTTCCCAAAAATGGACCTGACAAGGACAAGTCTTTTCATAGGGTGTATGTGCTACAAGATGAAATAGGGACCTAGTGTTTGGATTATGATAGGAAAAAAAGAATTATAAATCTAGTCTCGCTATTACTTCTTTCGCTAACTACCTACCTATACTTTCATGCCAAATTTGACAGCATTTTTAACCTGAGTTCTCATGAGACCAAGTCACCCACAGTGAATGCACCGGCCAGGCCCTCTCAGTACTCAGATTCAAGGCTCTGGAATTACTTCCGCCCATCCCAGTGCAATGTGTGGCTTTCACTCACTTGTTTGTCACTTCGCCACATGACACACATTTTCCAAAATAAGTGTATGTCTTTGTAATATAATTTTTAAAATGGCATGTCTTGATGCGATGTGCCGCAAATTAAAAACAGCCATTCAGTAGATTTCTTCTAAATGGCATGCTTTTAGGGTCAGGTTTTTGTATTTTATCAATGGGTGCTTGGGTTGCCCTAAAATCGCTGTTTTGGTTAAGAGTATTTCGAAAGAAGTCTGCTCGTGATCAGTCCCCTCCATGAATACTGGTCCCTTAATACTTATTTGACATTCTTTGGCTATTATACGGTGTAAGGTGCCACCTCTGTTATGGGTGGGAAAGGTTGAGTATTACATCATGTTGTTGTCCTGCAGGAATGTTGCTAGTCCTTTTTAGGTCGAGCCTGAGCAGCTCATGTGCTGCTCTGCAAGGAATGCTGTATTGGAGTATGCACTTGAAGCCCTGCCCACTCTCCGCCCATATTTGTCATTGGCTTGTGTCATTGTCCTTTGTAAATGCTGGCTTCTGATTCGTAATTAGACTTGTTAGTCCCTCCTTATTACCCCCTTGTCTTCATTTGTAACCTTCCATGAGGCCCCCTTTTACATGTGTTGTTGCTCGGTTGGCTTTAATTACAGCCTCCAAGCACTATTTCGTTTAATGGTTTTCGCATGCCTGCTGTTACAGGCAGGGCACTCTCTCTCGCAACAGCGTTATTATTTTTTTTACATAGCACGGCACGCCACGCTGATAGTGGCGATCGTACCTTTGCTTTTACTTGCTGTGCCAAACACGGCCACATGTTTTATTTTTTTTACTATTTATTTAGTTCTTTTTTTTTTTAGATTGCCCTATGCCGCACTTACACTTTAATGTCGGCCGCGCGCCCCTTTCCTTAAACGAGCCGAGTCTAAGGAAAGGGGCGTGGCCGCCATTAAAGTGAATACGTGGCATGGGCGCTTTTACAAAAAAAGCATTTGTTTGTCAACTTGACAAACAAATGCTTTTTTTTTTGTAAAGGCGCCGCATTCTGCGCTTTCACTTTAATGGCGGCCACGCCCCTTTCTTTAGACGCAGCTCGTCTAAAGAAAGGGGTGCGGCCAATATTAAGGTTGAAGCGCCGCATGGGCGTTTTTACAAACTAGCATTTGTAATGCAATAGGTGTCGCATTTACGAAACTCTCGAAAATACGAGACCTATTGGATTGCAAATGCTTGTTTACTGCAGTGTTGGTGTTGTCTTCCCAGCGGGTGTTGAAGTCTCCAAAAAACAAAGTTGTATTCCAGATACGATCAATGCCATGAGTTCCTGTAGGAAATTGTTATCCAGGCTAGGACTGGGGTAAATCACATTACAGATGAAGAAGGGAGTCAAGGTGTATAGACTGTTGTCTGTGACCATGCATTTAGGTGAGTCTCTTTGAATAACTTATAAACCCCACCTATTCATTTCTCTCTGTCCTTCCGAATGGGTGGAATATACTGGTGGAAGCATAGATCAATTGAAGTTTGGGGATTGCTGTTAAGCCAGGTCAGGTAGGTCAGGTAGGTGCATGCAGCAAACAAAGTTTTAGTGGTGGGAGGTGTGGCAGGAGTTGGAGTGGCTGGATTATAAGGAAGAAGAAGGTTGGGTAAGAGTAGGAGAAAACGTCTTAAAATACCTGTTTGTAAAAAAAAAAAGTATAAGGGCTTTCCTTTGTTTAATTGTGTGGCAAGTGTTTTAGATTTCAACGACAATTTGTCTGCCTTGCTTTCATTATTGAATACGCAATTTCTTCCGAAATTCTGAGAGCTACTCATCTGGACAAAGTCACATTACTTTGATGGTGAGGCATATTTTTAGGTTCCTTTCTAATAGTTCTCCATGTTTTTACAAATATTTACTACAATACACTTTGAGATTAGCATATTTTTTAAATTAGATCGTGCGGAAAGGACTGTTGTGTTGAAGTGAAGGCCTTATTACAGACCTGGATAAGCCCTAGAAAGGGATTGCTGACGCGACTCCACGCTATACGGTTAGATCATGTCTCTGAGTTTGTGTCTCATTAAGGCAGCCTTCTTCAGGTTTACTCTGTACAATGCTGATTCATAATAAAGATAAATAGCAAGGATTTCATATTTATGCCACCTCATCACACATACTGACTTCTTCAATCTCTGTAAATATTTTGAGGGGCTGTAACAAGTGTGGTATAATGGTAACATTTTTAGAGCTGATGTTTAAACAGCCTTGGGATCCTTTCAGGTATCAGGTGCTTACACTAAGCAACTATGCATTGAAAAGGGTCCTGCTAGGGCCTCTTGCATTAATAGTATTAGCTTGTGGTTGTTAATAGGTACTACTGATTTGTGTAACCGTTCTCGAGTTACATGCTGTAGGACAGATCATGTATCACTAGAGGGAATGTATCGAAATAATATCATAGTAATGAAATATCTGAGGAACAATTTCAGTGAAGTTTCTTGGATGTTTCCCAAAACCATGCAAAAACGAGGGATGAAGGTAGCGATATAGAGGGGGTTTTGCACACTGGCAATATTCCCCTCATGTACTGGGGCAGCCGAATCCAGAGAAAACCAGGAACCGCAACTAACAGGTCAGGAGTGACAGCACTTTCCAGGGGACTTTGAAGAGAGAGAGCAAGGGAGAGAGAGAGACAGAGAGCAGTACACCAGAAGGAACAAGCAGTGCTTTCAGATGAATGGTAGTAGCACCAAGTGATGCTATTGTGATGAATAAACGAAGGGCTCCTAAGATCTGGAATGCCTTGCCAAGCTTCCAAGTATTGAGTCTGTATGGTGGTTTTGTACTAAGCAAATAAGTTAAAGTCTACATGCCCCCCAGTAGCTTGTGCAGAATCAAATTAAAATTTCTGATGCACCGTCCACCAGATCTGTTGGAATTAGGATCTGATTCACCTTCCACCAGATCAGTTGGAATGTAGGACACTAAAACATTCAGAAAGTGGAGCCCTGCTACACACCAACCAAGGCATTCAGCTCAGCAAACTCATTCTAGCTCCTTGGGCTAAAACTCAAGGAATTAGGAAAGGGGAGAGCATGTGGACGGATCTTTACTAGTTCATGGTGTGAACCTCAGGAACAGTGTCCTCTGCAGAGTCCAGCAAGATGTTTTGCAATCCCCCAAAAAATAAAATCACAGAAGCCTTCAGCATAGCCTGTATTGAGAAGGAAAGTCCATTCCAGGCCTTTTTGCATAGATTGAACCCCCCAACACAACTGCATGTGAAACACCAGCTGCTCTAGCAGTCTTCAGAACTAAGAGGCATAGTTCAAATAAAAGCCATGGAAATATCTATCACTCCCATACCAGTTTTGCTTAGACAATTAACAAACCATAAGTCAATCACACAGTATACAGCATCTGACAAAGACAAGTCTGAGACTTCAACTGAGATATGATTCAGATTCCAAATGCTCGTGATCATAATGGTGGCCAACTGTACCTTGCATTCCACGTGGCACTTACCTACTCCTAAACATTTCTGGTGCTTTGTCTGGAATGCAGCACTGGGAATGTGCCTATATCTAGAAAGTTCTGTTACCAAAACGTGGGCTGTCAGAATGAGTAACTCTGATCCACTCATAGTATCACATGTGGAGATTGACAACTCCTAATGAAAAGCCAGAAGTTATTGAAAACTGATATGTGAGTGCAGAAAACGATTCCTCTACAATAAAATAAGAATAAACTCATTTTTGCACTCTATCACACTTTGTGTCTTATAAGATACATAATTTCTGGCCCTTTGTGCCTACAAGGAAGCCACTCTCTTTTAAAGATACTCAGAGAGTCTCAGACAGTGCATATTTCCTTGCTGCATTTCCTGTAGAAGTACTTTTTGTGCAGTTAAAGTATGGCCGAGGAGCCACTTTGCCGCTGGACTGGTGAAGGTCCTGCCTCTGTACTTATAGGTTTCTGCTGCTGTGGTGGGGAATTTTATTTCTTGAGTACTCCTGCCAAATTGCCAATAGTACTTTTGTCATAAAGATCATGTGGGGCAGGCCACTATGTAATGGCAGCCTGCTCTGCATTTTGCAATGCAGAAACAAACATCTAAAATGAACGCTTCTCTCTGCATATTGAGATTCAGATGTCTTGATGTGAATGGAGTTTTCTCCTTGCATATGGGGCCATTGATGATTTTACCAACTCAAAATGGGTCCACCAAACTCTGAATGACGCCCTTTATCTTTTAGGTCAGGCTTAAGTTGCCAACCTTTAGACAATGCAGAGTGATAACACAGACTCACAGATATGCAGAATCACAAGGAATATATTCATCTTGATATTGCAACCTTGAATCCATCCGCATTCTCTTTTTGAGAGCAATGACGTTGATGGCTAGGATGAACAAACTGAGGTCTCCAAGTTCCTACTTGTTTCTGCTGAGGTTGAGTTGTTGATCCTTACCTGAGTGTATTTTCTTTTCTTGCGATGACATTTTTAGTGCAGAAGTGAAAGTAATATTTGTTCTGAAGCTGATCCTCTAGAGTTTATTTGAGGAACTGAGAGTGAGAAGGCAGCTAGCTCTATGCAAAACAGTAACATAAAAACCTACTTAAATGTTCAAGCTGTTTTGTCCTGGAGAAGTACTTATAAAGCGCTAAATGGCATAACCTCGTGGACAAATATCATTCTAGTTGATTTAAAAATATGTGTAGGATATTAAAAAATTCAAAATGTAAAATTTCCCAGGTATGATTGACAGTTCATTCTAAGCAAAGTATGGATTCATGATGCTGTAGTGGATGTCACAAGTAAGCCTAATTTTTCTTCGGGTGGATAGAACCGGCACACTTTGTGTAACTGCCATTTATGTTCCAACTTCAATTGTCCAACCATGCACACACTTGCCTAGTTGTGAAATTTTCAACATTCTCTCATCACCTATCTGACATATTCATGCAAGCCAAGAGCGCTAAGGCAGAAAACACCCCGGGTGTTTTACGTTGTTGGAAATCTCTCCACGGTGTAGTGCTCGATGGACACAGGATTTGTGAGTTCCAAACAGCTCTGATTCTTGTGCCAGATTCTCTAAGATTTTCCTCTGACATATTCTGTAGTACTTGTGTCTTACTCCTGGAATTAAGGAGTTAGGGAGTAGTACTGTAAGTCACACCTACTGATAGCAGAATCAATGTGTCGGGTCTGTTGAGTTCAATGTTTTGTTCAGAAGTTGGATTTCGCAAGGTAAAAGAAAACGCAGCATTAGAACAGCATTTAATACTGACAGCAGTATATTTTTGTTCTGAAAACATGGAGCACACCAGTGTACCGAGAATCTTAAAAAAAAAAAAAGACTGGGGGCTTGATTCACGAAGATAATGCTGTGACATATTCTTGTAGTACCACCGAATTAGGTTTAGGCGTACTCCTGGATTACACCTGGATGTCAGTAAGACCAGAGTGCTACAATAGCAAGTCAACCTACTTATAGCACAGTCTTTGTGAATAGGGTCCTCAGTTTAAAGAATTGCATAAACCGGTTGCCCTTGCCTAAGACTTCCCCTTTGGAAAGGCTTGTGTTTGTTTGCACTATGGGCCTGAATCACTAAGAGTAACCAAGAGGAGGTGGCAGCTAATGAGAGAACAATCTTTGTGTATTGAGGTTTGCATAGACTGAGTTTGCCTTCTGCTTTTTTTGGGACAGTGATGCTAAATGGCAGTTTCACTGTTTTACTTGCTCTATCTTCCATGTTAAGGTGTGTGGTAAAGTACAGGAAAGTGTTGCCTTCGGGCTAAATGGTTTCTGAAATCTGATTCATAGTGTGAAAAATAAGGAACTATTTTCCTGGACCCAGGTGCTTTCAATTGCCGCCTGGTTTTGCATAAGGGCACACTTCTATTTCTTTAGCTTCCGCCACTCAAGCTAAGTGTTTCATTCAGAATCGCACTTGTGGTATTTTCGTGCGCTTTGTGTTGTCTCAGTTTCGTGAGTGGACAGGAGTGATGACCCTGAGTCCAGCGGTGTATGTACACTTCGTGGCTATCCTTTGAAAAGAGAAGAGCCTTGAATAAGTTTGCAGAACTGTGGGCCTATGTTCGTAAACTATCTCTTGGTTTTTATTGAGTTATCAATAATGTGAATACTATCCACTAAAACTTAGATTATTAAAATGCTAGCAGGGTGCTTTTGCCTGTTCTTCTCAACCGCCATGTTGTGGGCCTTCAAGCAAGTCTTTTGTTTTTTTGTATGGTTGTTAAAATTTTAAATCACGTGCTTGGTATCTTTTATGAAATTATTATTAAAAAGTAAGTGATAAAAACAAATATTGTTCGGCCTAACAAAATGACCAACTAAAAAATGTACATTTGGTCGTCAAATTGTCAAAGTTGAGACTACATGTAAGAATAGTAAACAAATACACATTGATTTGGTGGAAACTGCTCAATGTGTGAAATAAACATGTCAGTGTCTGCCTTTCCAGCTTGACTCCCTAGAAAGTGGGCTCTTTCTATTATGCGTAGAGCAGTGCGGTCTTTCCTGGCAATATTTTAAATTTTCTGGGGTCTCTGGTCATGGATTTACCAGGCCTGCAAACCTATGATCGGCTAATTCTGGGCGCTGGGCTGTGGGGGCTGCGAGCATTTGCTGCACCTACCCTCGTCCACCTGTCCGCTTACTCTAGTATGGAGGAGCAGCATACACTCCAGACAGATATAACTTAACCCACCATATTCTATCTCTCTCCCCTCCCGCCCCTGCTCCAAGACCCTAAAATTAGCCTACGCACACATTTGGCACCTTCTTCATTCAGATTTGGGCTTGTATTCTCCACTGGAAGGTGGAAAAACACACAGATTTGGACCCGATATTCACAGGTTTAGCGCCTGGATAACCTTGGGGTGATAAGCGTGTATACAAATCCTCATAACATAACAGGTTCACGTGTTATTACCTGTTCTGGGGGAAATTACTTGTAATACCCACATTTAGCTGCAGGAGGAGTAATCCCAGAATCTCCAGTATTCTTGCACCTAAATCTGGGGACTTCACAATGAAGCCCTTTGTCAGCATTGTGAACGTATTTATTTTTTATTTATTTGTTTCTTTGTATAGCAAGGATTTCACCGAGTAGGTTATAAGAACACGGTACATAGGTGGATGTGAAAACGCCAGGCAGAAGTCAACCATGTGTTAAGTGGAGCCAAATATTTTGACCAGTCCAGCAAGCGTTAAAGGTACACATAGGAATTTCATTGGGTAATGGGTCACGAGGTTAGTGAAATGCAGTGCGTATGCAATAATGTATGCCTAGCGATAGTTCCTGGCTCTGACCAGGCAGTCATGTCAAGGATGCTGTGGGCACCCATCCATTAGCAGCAGTCTCTACCAGTCATCAATGCTAGACTGTCTAGTTGGGCCTCGATGCATTAGTACCTCTTAGTGTTAGCCGGAAGTTAATGCTAAATCAGTATTTCTTTGCTAGTAGTGTATAAGGGTGACTTGACTAGCCTTTCCTAGGACTGCTGCCAAGTGGTACATACAAATTACCCCCAAAAAGGGGAAACTCTTTGCATCAGCTGAGGTATTTCAGTCTGAGTGTTGGAAATGGCTGGACAGACATGTTTGAGCAGAGAACATTGAATTTATTTGGCCTCTCTCTACCTGTACACTACTGAATCCAAGGGATTAATAAACAATAGGATACCTAGAACCAAGCTGAGTCTTTCAAATTGACTATAAACGAAGGTAAGCAAGTATTGTTTCCAACTACCATAAAACCAGCAATTCACTTCCTCCAACGATGACCAAAGCCAGTCTAAACCAACGGAAAGTTCAAACTTGACAAAATATCAATTTGATCGCTACCTCAAACCTTCTGCTTGGATCTCCTCCAGAATTAAAACAACAAGAGCCTTACTCTACACTTATAAGTCGCTTAGTCTTAAATCCTGGCCCCCTTCAAAGAGAACTTGATCAAGTGCATTAAGTGGTTACATTGGTTCACCACTGAAAATAATAGTGGAGGGATAGGAACACTGCCAGAATAATTATCATTAAAGATGTGTAAAATGTAGTCAGAGGAGGAAGCAAGAGAATGTAAGCTCCATTACCTCTGTGTCTACCCATTACTTGCAAAATCCTGATAACATAGCTGAGCAGATAAGGGTTAAATATCATGTACCTGTGTGGGAACAACCCCTGAATTGGTCACACCTGTTCAAGTGTGGGATGTTCTACTTTATATCCAAAAGGTATTTCATTAGTATGGCCATGTTGGTCCCTAGGGGCAAATGAATTTCTTTCTTTCTTGCTTTCTTTCTTTCTTTCTTGTTTTGATATGACTGAATAACAGGAGAGCCCAATGAAACACTTACGTTTTCTGGTGGGGGATTACTGGGTGCTTAACAATTTCACTAAAAAAATATAGACTGGCATCTTGGTTGCTGCAAATGTATGATCTATTAACTTTTCAACAAGAAACACATTTAGCTGCAAAAGAGCAAAACAAAATGGCCAATGATGGAAGGAACAGTTAGCACTTGGACCACTTAGTAAATGCTTACTGTTGGAGTATTCCGATACTCCATGAGCAAAATTGATAAGTTTGCTTGTAATTTAAACTTACTTAGAATTTAGCTAGGAGGGTACATTTAATGTTTTTTTCTGTTTCACGGTGTCCAGCTTTCCACAAGGACCGAACCCATTGTGATATACTGTCTGGATGTTGGTGCCTGCTCTAAATTCAGATTGGTAATTAGCCAGTAGGTAATCTTCAGAGATGACAATGTGTATTTTTTCGCCATGATGTGTTGGAGACTGGACAGCTGCAGGATCAAGATAGGGCTTTTTGATTCTGTGGGTTATCTGGCTGGTGTTGAGAGATGTCAGTAATTTGCCATGAGAAAGTAATGCATTTATCAAAACATGTTATGAATCTTTTGAAATGCAAACATTTGATTTGAATATTTTGACTAGCATGAGATCGCAATAGTAGGTTGTAGGTTTTTGATTTTTGATGAAACTTCCTAGCTCTTCTGATGTGATGTGTATGAAAGGATTACAGGTATGGGAGAGTTAAAGAGGCAGTCCTGGGAGCCGGGCAATCAACTCAAGGTTGTCCACAGTCAAACCTTCACTGTGAAATGATTGGGGAATTCTCAGCATTTGTCACTTGTGGGGATGATAGATGATCCTCAGGTAGGTCTGAAAGCGTTTTAAAGTGCCAGAATAACAGTTCTGTGGCTATTATGGTGAGGATTTTTGCCCACGATGTGGACAGATTTTGCCCAAGGCATGATTACTTTATTTTCTGCCCTCAGTTTCCTTAGCTTAAAGACTATTTGAAACACTATTAATTCCTCCTTTCATTCTCATTTATCACGAGGATGCTCTTGCTTGGATGATTGCTTCCATCCAAGGTTGACTTGGCCTTGTGCAAGTTTTTGGGAGTTGTTGATACTCTCATATTGATTCATATTCTTGAAGGAATCATGTTGTTTGCTTTTGGGACTAAATGCTCTTGAAGAGCCGAAGAGGTAAGCTTTTTCAGTGAATGGATTAATATTTTGCTTTTGGGGATCTGGAAGTACGGGGATTGCAGTGAATCAGAATGTGAAATAGGACAGTAAATGATCAGACGAATTGTTGAGGGTGGGAAGGAGACAACGAATGTGGTTAGAGTCGTTGAACATGAGTTTAAGCATTTAGTCTTCGATGTTAGTGGGAAGAGTGGCCCTTTGCCAGACCTCATGTAGTATGGTCATGTTGTTTGCTGCTATAAAGTGTTAACCATCTCCTTTCTTTGTCCTACCTTTAGCTGTAATGCTCACAGTCCCAATGTGCGTACTCAATTATGTAATGCTTTGTTATCAGACCTTGTAAACATCCTTCGGCTGTTACCTTGGGGCTGTAATGCTTTCTAGCTCTCTGCCCTCTTTTGTTTCAGCTCTGGGATGTCCAGGTGGAGTATGGTAAATTGGTAATAAGTTTGATTTGTAGAAATGTGTTAAGTTTTCCTATTTACTAATGGCTGGTGCTTGTTAATGTGAAAGTAAAATGAATTTGGTCTGGATAAAAACGTTATGCAGTGTGTAGTGTGTGTGAGTAGGATTAGGGAAGGGCTTTGCTGTTGTTTGTTGACGGTTGTCTTGCCTCTGCAGATAGTTTTCTAGACCGCATCGTTAACTAGGTCTAATACACAATGTACAATAGTATGCAGTCTCAAAGCAAGCTTCAGTGAAGGCTGCCTTATCCTCAGCTAGTAAGAGCGCGCAGCTGAAAGGCCTGTGTAATCATAATGTTACTGTTTCTGACTCGTGAATTTTGTCCTGACAGAACTGCATGAGTAGACACAGTGTGACCAGAGCTTCGCCTGAACGCACTGCACAGTCCATGAAGATATCGCATAATGCCATTTTCTTATATGGCAATGAAACTGACCTGTACACCCCCCTCCCCCGCAGCTCTCACAATAAAATGATGAATGTAAACCTTGTAACTGAATTTTGTGTGTCAAAGCCATTCAGCTGTGCAGAGTGCCTCGTTCACCCGGAAGGGCATTGCAGAACAGGAGGCCAATGGCCTTTGGAGGAGGGAAGGAACATTTCTTTTACATTGCTGCAAGGACCAGTCATACGTCCCTTTACTAACTGCAGTATTTGAAAACCGACGGGTTCATAATAATAACAAAAAAATCTTTTATAAACACAAATGAACAATGAAAAGACAGTTCTAGCTCTCCTTCCGCCACAGCCTTGACTATGGGCTTTGTATACATTCTTGCCCACTAGTCTTTGGTTTCTTGCCTGGGGTGTGTTGTAAAATGCTTGGTGGACGCAGCTTGCTTGGGAAAGGGTTAAACCGCAGACAAGCCAAACACAGTATTTTAGATTTTAAAAAAATGACAAAAATGCCCTCACATAAATATTGCTGCATTACAGTGCTGTAAGTGGAAACCATTTGCTCTGAAAAATCACAAATTGGGAAGGCAGTGGCAGAAGGGAAGTGGAGTCAGGAAGGGTCAAGTCAGGGGGGCACAAGTCTGACATTCTGCTTATAGTCTGCCAGTAGATATGTATTATTTATAAAGACTATGTTCTCCAGTAAATATTTGAGGACAAATGTGATAATACTGACGATAGTGCTCTGTAACGCTCTTCTGCTGTTTTTAAGTGCTTAAAATAACAGCAATTACTTTTACCCATCTTACGCATGGTATTGCATTGTAACATTTATATAGCACCTCATACCACTAATGTGGGGCACTGAAGTGCATTTTCAGACACGTAGCACACCACATCGTGGGGGAGTGCATAGTTGGCAGAAGGTTGTATTCTCTGCGATTCTACGTAGGAATCATTTTGGTGTCATGCATGAGTGACCAGAGGGGTGGTGTCAGTAGCGGCTGCTACCAGACAGGGTTGTGGGGTGGGGAGGGGTTGGTACGGGTGTTAATAAAAAAAAACAAAAAACACTTACCTTGGAACGGCTGACCGGCCACCGCCTCCCCAGCGTCCTCTTCCTTTCTGCAGTCCGGACGGCAGCAGGAAGCACCCGGCACACGGGCTCTGAGCCAATCTCAACGCTGCAATGCAGCGTTGTGATTGGTCTGAGCGCCATAGTCGGTGCTCAGACTGGAACAGGGAGCCTGTGCAAGTCCTTCACCAGGCTGTGTAATGCAGCCTAGTGGGGAACATGCAAAGTGCACATGAACTGTTTGGTCGGCCCAAGAGTGCCGGCCAAACAGTTCATGCTCACTTTGGGAGTGCAAACCACTCCTCCCCTGCTCTGGACAGCCCCACCCCGCCCCGTCCCACACTGCACACAGGCCACTGACTGCATGCAATAGGAAAAATAAATGATAATAAAAATGCTTTATTGTCATTTTATTTTTCCTGTTTGCGCAGTGGGGCAACGCTCCTCTGCCTTAGCGGAGGAGCACCTATATATTTTCTTGGTCGAAGCGGGGTTGATTCTGTTAAGGCTCACAGTGGAGGGATCAAAATACTAAAAACAGAATAGAAAGACACCCCAATTCCCATAACTCAATCTTTAATTAATATAATACAGAAGGAATCAAAACCATGTACATTCATATGTAACTTTGTGTTATTTCAGAAAATAGTTATCAAGCACTCCATGAACTGTGAACATGAATAAACATAAATGCATAACATACATTTATAAGACACAAAATGAATTACACAAAAATCAAAGTCCGTGCAAACACGAGATCATGGTGTCTCATTAGTTTGCATAGAGAGCTATTCACTCCTAATTAGTGTTTTCTTCTGTTCAACAAATTAAGTTCCAGGCGGAGGTGTTTGCACGCTGATGGTCCCCAAGACATGTAAAATATGTGCCTTCACTTTAAATATTGGGGACATTGATCATACTGTCCTCTAATCTCTATATATGCTGCTGATACATTTTAACCTCCTTCGCATTGGACATAATCATTTTAATGAGGTCATCCTCAGGGTGTTACCCTTTGTAAATGTGGGCGCCAGCATAGTCAAATGAGTTGAGGACACATCAGCTAATTGCTTTAATTAAATCGTGTGACACTGCATGGTTCTCCGTGTGCCACCATGTAATACTTAAACAGGCTTCTCCTCACATCAGCAGCAATGAACATGTTGGCATGAGTCTAAGCTTTCCTTCTGTTCTTTAAAGTGCGGCGTGGTGCAGTCTGGGCGTTTCATGAACTCTCTATGCTAACTAATGGCACACTGTGATCTTATGTTTGTACTGACATTGATTTTTGTGTGATTTATTTTATGTCTTATTTTTGGATGTCATATATTTATTGTTAGAAATTGGGCTATTGAATGAGGGGGTGAAAACCCTTCTCAAGCAACAACCACAGTCCTTTGTTAGGGTGAACCACAAAAGTCACTAAATTAACCTCTGCTTAAAACTCTGGGAGCTTCCAACTAAAGCTGTCAGGTTTAACTTAGAGACACTGTGTAAATCTTTATACAGCACACAAACAGTAATAAAGTGAAAACACAACACAAGAAAAATCCCACACCAATGTAGATAAACAGTGTAAAATGTAATAAATAACATGAGACCAAAATGACAAATTTTGAATATCGAATAAGTAGAACAAGATACTTTCAATTTTAAAAGTTTAAGAAAAAACAGTGCCAAGAAGCAGAGAGCGCTAACTGTGGGTATCTGATCATGCTAGACTGGGACAAAGTCAGGAGTTTAGGCCGAATGCTATGTGTGCAAGCCGGATACATGGACTAGGTTAGTCCCACTGAAAAAGTTCCCTCTAAAAGTCCATTGTGCAGAGTTCAAAACTTCGGGATTTCACAGAAGGAACTCAACTAATGCCAGCCAAGGGTCCAGGACCTGGGGAGACACCTCTTGGGGATCAGGAACTCATTCCAGCAGAGGCCAACAGGGCTCAGGCAGGTTCAATTACAGGTCCAGTTGCAGGTCCAGGCAGGGCCAGTTGAAGCAGGTCAGATGGGCAGTTGCCTGGAGGCTTCCGGAGCATGTTGTGTCCCTGTAGCTCAAACAGGATGTCAACCAACTGACCCTTAGAGTCACTCTGGTAGTCCTGGGGTCAAGCAGTAATGAAGGCCTCAAGCAGCAGGGCAGTCCTCTGAGGTTATAAGACAAGCTTCAAGCAGCATGGAAATGCTATGGTAGCAGCAGGACAGTCCTCTGAAATAGAAGGCAGTCCTTCTAGGGGTTATAATAATATTGTAAATCCTCAGGCAACTATATCCTTTACTATCCACACATTATATTTCAAAGTACTCAGAGCTTCAGACCACAAAATTATGGAAAAATATCAAAACATTTTTATTCTCAATAATAGAATCCACAATTCAAAATATATTTATACACATCAATAGAAAAAGCTTTTAAAATGTGCCATCATCTCATTCATACCACTCACAACCCATACTCATCCTCAATTCACTCATAATTTAGTCAGTATAACAGTTGCATTCCAAATCGTGTTCCTGCTCCGTATCTTGCTGATACACAGTTTCTTCTAGACATAGAACATAACTTGTGAAGATACACAATATTTTATCAATAATATTTCATGGTTAATCTAAAGGCACAATATTAAACCGATTAAATGATCCAATAACATGTAAGTTTCCTTTAGCTCGAGTGTATGCTACACTCTCTACACGCATTTCGGCACTAGGCCTTCCTCAGGAGAGTCATATTTATTTAGGGTGGAAGATGCCTATATATATAAAATATCAAATAATATGAGAGCTGCGTAATTCAAACATGATAAATGATACAATGCGTGTAGCCAAACACCACAAACCTAGATTCTACCCAAGAAAAGAAATGAAAGACAGAGCCAGGTCGGCCTCTCACCTCACTTGGCTTGCACCATTCAAGTGTGTCATCTGATCCCATGAACTAATACAGCCAGCCTTCTCTGATTTCCCGGATCGGTGCCAGGACAGTACCCAAAGAGAAGAATTTGTGAAAAGAATTGGAAATTGTGCATAACCAAAAAATATATATACACCCAGCATGCCTTTGCGATAAATCTGTTTGTGAGCCAACACCACCAGAGCTCTCACTCACATGGTATTTCATACCAGATGATCGATGCAGCCTGTCCGGCGGTACTGTACAAACTGTTTATCCTAGAAAATGAATATATAGATATCTTATGTGAAGTGTAAAGAGCACGAAACTCTGAACTCAAACCGGCGGTTGGCAACAGAGGAATACTGCACACATACCTCGATATGTATTAATTTGATGTATTTTCGTCTCATGTCAACCATGCTCAGTTTGTAACAGAGAGTTGATGTATCATCCTACCACATTAGGGGTTCTCTAAAGGTCCAGGAGTAAACTGATGAGTAGCTCATATGGTCTAATATATACACTTAGTGCCACCCTTTGAAGTGGGGGAAACTTCAAGTCTACCCCCACATCTGGTTCTGTAAAGTTCCTTCCTTCCCCCAGGCACCAAGACATCTAGGGTGACAAAAGGATGGTGTCAAGTTCCTTTGTGAGTGTGCTGGAGGTAGCCCTTTGAATTGTAGGTGGTACAGGGAACATCTCCGACCCTCCCATCCCAGCAGAATGGCCCTCTCCCCGCTATATCCAGGTCCTATTGTTTTCTGCCTGTGCCCAATACACATTCCTGACTGGGGAGCATTTAACATGCAGATGGAAACTCCTAGAAAACCTCAGAAAGTTTAGGGCATGAAAATGCCAACTTTCTAACAGTTACATTTTCTTTTTTATCACATTCTTTACAAACTGGCTGTTATAAACAAGAGTAATTAAACATAAATGTTGCAAAAATACTACAAAAATACAAGTTTATCCTTGTGTGGTCCAGATAAAATACTATAATGTCCAGTCCCCAAGCTGTTGAACATAAACACAATCAAGTATACAATTGTTATGAGCCACAAAAGCACACATCAAAACGAGAGCCCACAAACACTGGACCCCCAAACAAACAAAGCACTGCCGATACACACCAGAATGGCATGCGATGGACCCGCCGACACCCACCACGGACGCTCAACGGCACGCGTAAACGCCGTCAACAGCCAACGGCAACCGGATCAGAGCAAAGAGAGCCAACACTCGACATGCCAATGCTTAGCCCCACAACAAACACCGGCGCCCACGATGAAGTTGGTGAGCAGCCAACGGCCCACACCCCAAACACGCAAACGAAATGACACAAGTTCCGCTGGAATGCAGACCATTGCAATCAAGCCCAAGTGGGTAGCCACTGCCTGCTCCTTGCTAACATAGTACAAATATGATGTACACTGGTATGTCTTTCCGAGTGGAATAAGTAGATAGCAAAAAGTACTACTCCCAGTCATCAAGCGGTAAATGAAGTTAGATCATTGAAAATTATCAAAATGTAAAGCAGACTTAACAGGACCGCTACAACCAACTGACACAAAGGCCCAAGTGGGCAACAGTCTTTCAGTTTACACTGTGACCAATCTTGATAGGAATTGATTAACAAAAGTGAAGAGGGGCATACACAGCTGACTACTCTCAATCTTGAAGACAAAAAAGAAAGGGACCGGGGTTGAGACAGGTCCAGCATATGTGCCCCTGAGTCGGATTAGAGAAACAAAACATATGCAGTTCCTATGGGGGAGGGTAGGGGGATAATGGGAGGGGCGCTCTAGGTGTATACAGAAGGGGGGTGCTTCTTTTAGGAGCAATGGTCCTCACACACCCCAAGGAGTGTCATGCTTCATCATCGGGCAGCTCCTCGTTGGGCTGGCGCTGCAATGCCCAACAGGCCAAGCAGGGCGTTCTTTGCCTGAGGTCTTCTCTTTTTCCCGATGTGAGTTGAGTGGAGTGGTGGGGCGTGTGGTAAAAGAGTCTGAGTTGAAGTGGAGGGAGGGTGTGTGAGATAAAAATAACTACAACAATCCCAAAGATTCTTTATTTGCTGGGTTCTTTTGTTATGGCTAAAAAACAATAAAGTTGAAGCGAGAGTAGGGTATGATGGACCTCTCAGGCCCTAGTTAGTTTGTGTGAAAAGAAGGGTCAACATGTTTCATGTGTTTTACAGTCCAAAATATCACAGCCTTTTATCAGGACCAAGGAAGCCTTATCTACTCATGTAGGGATGGTAGATTTGTGCGGATGTACAATAGCATACCCTAGAACAGTGTAATTTATAATATAATATACTTTCTAAGGAGACCTAATAGTGAGGGCTGATGAGCTCAGTCATTTGGGCTATGACGGTTGCTCATTGATGTACTGTTTCGGCAGGACGAGGGGTAGGTCAGCAAGCACACCAAACTCTGCATATTGTTCTCTGCTAGTTTGCCAAGTAAACTGTAAATTGAACTCATTCAGTATAGAGACAAAATGTTTGCCAGATTTTTCATCACCTTTCCATATGACAAATATGTCATCGATAAATCTGGTCTAAAGTACAACCTTCTATTCAAAACAAGCCAAACTGCTGGACACTTGCTCCTCCCACCAGCTAAAAGTGGCATTTTCAAAATTGTAATCTAATATCCGACTTTACCACTAAAGAGCATATTATATTAAAATTAAATTGAGTCTAAACATAATATTTCTACCTGTTCCCAATCAAAGGTTAGCACATATTGAATGTAATATGGTAACCCAGTGTTATCCTATGGGAGAGGTAGGCCTCACAGAAGTGAAAAACTAATTTGGGAGTTTTTCATTATTCAGGACGTTTAAAACTTAAAACCAAGTATCCTACCCTTTAAATACAATGCACCTTGCCCTATGGGCTTTTACGAACCTACCATAGGAGTGATGTATATGTATTAAAAAGGGAGTGCTAGGCCTGGCAAAAGGTTTATTTTACTAGTTCAAACTGGAAGTTTAAAACTGCACACAGGCTGCAATGGCAGGCATGAATCATGTTTTTAAAGGCCTACTTAAGTGGGTGGCACAGTACGTACTGCAGGCCCACCAGTAGCATTTAATTTACAGGCCCTGGTTAAATACAGTACCACTTTTCTAGGAACTTCTAAGTAAGTTTAATGTGCCATGTGGGTGTAAGACATTTTTACTATGCCCAATCTTCTCAATGCCTCTCTAAACTCAGGTCACGTTTCTCTAAACTGGAAACACGCCCTTGTGCTTCCTTTACTGAAAAAGACTGGCCTTGACCCGCTTTGTTGGTCAAACTATCGCCCTATATCCCTCCTTTCTGCTTTCTCTAAGGTTTTGGAGAGACATATCAACTCCCAGCTCTCCTCCCACGTGGCAATTCACAACCTATTTCATCCGTCTCAGTCTGGCTTCCGAGCTGGTTACAGCACCGAATCAGCCTTGTTTGGGGTCACTGAATATCTCAGGCAGCAGCTTGATTGTGGTGGCACAGCAGCTCTCATCTTACTAGACTTGAGTGCGGCATTCGACATAGTCTCACACTCTATCTTGACTGATCGTCTGGAAGCTGGAAGTATTGATATTGAGGGCTTTGAGGTGGCAACACCCCCCCCCTCCTCTCCCTCAGCGCCTTGAGACCCTCGCGGGTAAGTAGTGCACTTTACAAATCTTGTGATTGATTGATTGATTGATTGATTGATCTCTTTCTTAAATGATTGCTCGTTTCAAGCCTTTTCCCATACCACCAAATCAAACCCATTATCTTTATCATCAGGAGTGCCGCAGGGCTCGATTTTAAGCCCCCTACTTTTTAACCTCTATGTTCGCCCTCTGGCGGACATTGCAGAGAAATCGGGAGTGACTATTTTTTCCTATGCAGATGATACACAGATCATCTTTTCTCTCTGTGCCGCTCAGCATCAGGACCCTTCCCTGCTCCAGCTTGGACTGAGTAATATCTCTTTGTGGATGTCCCTCAAAGCGGTCACTGCGACCTGCTTTGCGGTCCTTAAATGGCTAAAAAAATCCTCTGGCTAATTCCACCTGCTGCCCAGAGAACGGTTATGCAGGCATTGGTGACTTCCAGACTTGACTACGGCAATGCATTGTACCTCGGCGCTGATAAAGCCTCTGCACACCGTTTACAGCTCATACAAAATGCGGCTGCACACCTCCTCTTCCGGTTGCCTCGACATGCCTCAGTCTCACCTTTACTTCATCACCTCCATTGGCTCAAGGTGAACAAACGCATTGAGTTTAAGGCCTCATGTTACCTGTTTCGCGCCAAACATGGCTTTGCGCCCCCCTACATACAAAGTCTGGTCAAACCTTACGTGCCCACTCGGCGGTTAAGATCAGCTAGCCTTTTTCTGTTCTCGGTGCCCAGATTCCATCTTGCTCGGATGAGTGGCCGTTCTTTCTCTTACCTAGCCCCCAAACTGTGGAACTCCCTTCATCTGGAACTCAGGATGTGTCAATCGCTCTTGACCCTCCGTGAGGAACTAAAGACCTTCCTATACAACCAAGCATAATCTTCCATGCTATAATTTGCATTGTGTAGCTTCTGTATTGGCCTGCTTTCAGCGCCAGCAAACCCTGTTGGGTAGCTGCGCGCTCGATAAATCTGTAAATAAATATATTTAAAAGAGGGAGCGCAAGCACTTTAGCAATGGTTAGCAGTGGTACAGTGCACAGAGCCCTAAAAGCCAACAAAAACAGATTCATCAAAAGAAGGGAGTGAAGGCAAAAAGTTTGGGGGTGACCTGCCGAGAGGGCCAAGTCCAACATTTATGTATATTCCTATTTACAGTTTTTGGAGTGATTAATAACTATTTTTTTGAATAACACAAAGTAACTTATGAATCACATTATTTTGATTCTTTGTGTATTATATTAATTAATGTTTGATTTATGGCAATTGGGGTGTCTTTCTATTATGCCTTATCTTTTATGGGGGCGCATTGCCTAGCAGTGTGATAGAAGTGTGAGAGATAGATGCGCAAATTATAACTATAGGTAAAGCTTCCACATATAGCCGCCGATACAGCACCATCATAGCAAGAGGGACAGTGGGGTACTTTTTGCATGTACACCAAAAAAAGGAGGTTAATCAGTGAGTAATCAATATAGCAACATGCGCATGGCAGAGATGCTGCTGAATGAGTAAAATGATGCCAAATGAGCTGGAATGTAAATTTGTGGCATGAGCAGTAGCCATGCCCCCTTTTAAAGGCATGGATGCTCTGCCGAGTGGTACTCAATTTACCACTCTTGGAATGGTGGAAAGCATCCTCTGCCATGATGAGATGCAGAATCATGACCTCTGATCAAAACATTTGTCAGCAGCAAGCACCCAAACCTTTCTGCATGGGAAAACCTTTGAGTTACTAGATTGGTCACAAACAGACCACATGTTTGTAATCTACTGTTGGCATAAAAACAGCTTACAGTCTTAGTTTGCCTGCTGAAAAGCACTACATGTGACATGCAGTTTATAGGTTTTTTTGTTATACTCATGTGTGTTCCACAACTGTAATACCTCACCGAAAGGGCAGCAGGTACACTTCTGGCCTGGCACACTACATAGACCTTGTGACCTGACAACAAGCAATAGGAGCCAGGAGAAACCCCATGGTGTTGTTTGCCACAGAGTGAAACACCTAATGGCAGCTTATGTAAATAAGAAAACTAGTTCTCCAAAAAATTTGTAATTCTGTGAAAAATTGTAATTGATTGGAAAAAAGGTAAACATTCTACTGCTCATGTAAACAGGAAGGCTGATTTTACATTTTAGAAATTAATTTAGTGAAAAGCCGGTATTGATTGAAAGATTGTAAACTTTCTACAATAATGGACAATTGCGAAGCCTAACGAAAATTATTATTTTCTACCAGTGCTACTGGTGCTACCAGTGCTACTGAGTACAATATGGGAAATTAATCCATAAAATAATCTCTGTACCATCAGCTACTTATATCTCTTCCAGCGATTTACTGGATATGCAGGGTTAAATCCACAGAAGAATAACACTAGAAACCATAGTTTAAGAATAATCCTAGAGTATTTCAAGAATACTACCACCACTATCTTCCCGCAACAGTTACTCATGAAAAATCTTGAAGGAGAAACTCTTTAGATCTCAAAAAGTGGGTATAAATGGAACAAGGCTCTTACTAGAATACCAGAGTACTTCACCCTGCCTTAGAGTTTTAGTCAGATAAGCCATGTAGGCCGGTTAGGCCCAAAGAATGGTAGAAATGCAAGGGAGTTTGAAAAATGAACTTCTAAACAGTTCTGGTTGATGCCAGCTCAGATGACACTTGCATACCGCTCAATTAGATAGCCACTTCATTTGGACATCACCTAATATCCTGGAGATCAGTCCAACTGGGGTACAGAAAGAATATAGAAAGAACCAATGTATCCTTTATAATTAATTGGCTTAAATTAGAACTGTTTGACAACAGCTACTTACATGGATGCAGATGGAACTAGAAAAAGAACACAATAATTACTTGTTTTTCTTATTGTGCTAAGTGCCAGAGTTTTGCCATTGCAGTCCACTATTGATATCAGGAGTCACTACGACACTACTCGAATGATACTGGCTTCATCAACCTTAGATGGATATAAAGCTAAGTCAGCCCTGGGTGGATACTAACTCATAACTTTCAGGTCAGACCATGTATATACCATCAGCAAGCGTGGCCAAGTGAGCCATTTTGCAGGCATTATAAACCCAGGACACATGGGGCCTTGCTATGCCACTGTCAACTCCAGGCCAGTGAATTGTGTAAAAAGTATATTGTCTAGATATTCTGTGGCAAATTTCCTGCTAATGAAATGGGAGCATACGAGTACAAAAATATGACATTTTATGTTGTAGGGTGCAACTCCAACAGATGTTTGACTTACTGAGCAAATTGTATATTTTCCCAAATCCTCTGAGGAACAGTTAGTACACTTCTTTTAATTAATAGTGTGCTCTGGGATAACCTATAAGTCTACAATAGAATTATGTTCTTATGAATGTGTCCGATCAAATTATGCTCCTATGAATGTGTGTCCTCTAACTGTATGTGCAAAGGATTACACTTCTCTTGATTTCCTCTAGTAACTGTTCGAAATATTCCATTCATTTTCCAACAGCGTGATGTGGTTTCATGGTCTGCTTGAATCGTTGCTGCCACTGTGTTATTATTTTGTATTTCCTTTTTAAAATAATCAAATAAACAAACAAACTGTGGAGGTCTTTCTAAATTATTCTGTAATCTTGCTTTTAGTGCATACAGTAAAGATAAACCTCTTCTGTAGTAAACACATCCTGTTGGCTCTATGACCTGGGTTAGAATATATGCAATGTAAACACCTCTCCTGGTTCTGGGGTACGGTATATTCACAGAGGATAAGCCTCCCAAGATAATGTTACACATCTTGTAGGCTCCACAACCTGGTTTGGAATGTATGCCATAAGGATACAACTCCTGGTTGTACATCCCGGATTATACTGTACACATAGAGGATATACCTTGTGATCGATCATCTTGAGGAGCCAATGGCCTGGTTTTTATTGTATTTATTGAAGCTGAAACTCCTTATCCACTTAGACACAGCTTGGAGATCTCGCCTCTGACGATAAACCTCCTGACAGGTTCTATGGCCTGGAAGATGTGGAAAAGCACTTTTAGCACTGGCTGCAAAGCCTGAAAGACTCCTCCTCATGTTTACCTGCTGATCATCTCGGATTCAGAAAGACTTTGAAAACACAGCTTTTCTCAACAAGTCAGTCTTGTTAACTTTTCACAACTGCGTCCTAGTTAAATTGTTGCCTGACGCCAAGAAAACTTTAGGGCTGGTTGCGGTCTCTATAAAATGTACATACAATACCATTACTCCTTATTTACCTCTCTTGCATCCTGCAGGTACATACCATGGGTAATGTTGCACAGTGAGATTAAATCTTCTGATTCATTGCCGTATGTGGTTGGCTATGTGATGTAGGCTGTGAAAGGTGTCCACTGACCAGAATTCCTTGATCTGTCTTAGCCCACATCCTGCAGGCGCTGTGAACTAATTTATAATGTATAGTTTGAGGATACAACCTGCCTACTTATCATATGCACCACTAGCAGAGTTTATGGTCTAGATTATGTATAGGAGGGAAACAGCGTTTACAACGCTGTCGGTACAACGCGGTGCCATTACAACGTGGTCAGTACAACGACCGCGTTGTTACCACGCGTACCATTACAACGCAAGTCATTACAACGACTTGCTGTAGGGGGCTTTAGGTGTTGGATTTTAAATCCAACACCTTCCCTACTGTTGCACAGACTGGAGTTGGAATAGTAATTTATACTATTACAAACTCCAGCGCCCCCTACAGCAAGTCGTTGTAATGACTTGCGTTGTAATGGCACGCGTGGTAACAATGCGGTCGTTGTATTTACCGCATTGTAAAGGCATGTGTTGTAACGTCATTATATTTTGTATAGGATCGTCTTGTGGACCTCTGGACAGCGGTCTTCTAGCCAAAATAATCTTCCTCACTCACCAACGCTGTCGAAATCCTGGGCTTCAAAATTGATGCTGCCAGGTACCTAAGCTACCAATCCAAGTCAGCGACTCTGTTGAGTGCTGTCCGGGTCCGATCACATGCAGAATCATTGCTGTCCTTCTAAGAGAGGGTAGTATAGCAGCCAGTTTCTCTTTGGTGTGATCTTGCTTAGATTATCATTTACATGGGCCACCCAGCGCATTCCATTCGTAGTTTGCAGCTTGTGTAGATTGCAGGGACTAGGACAATTAACAGAGTTCAAAAACATGATCTCATTTCCCACTGGATACTAGTTTAAGAGAGTGTGGCTTTTGAGTCTCCCAGCATGGCCCATGAGTTTCTAAAGGTCAGTCTGTAAAGGTGCAGTCCCCCATGAACCCTCTCTCTAATCAAAACAGGCTGCACATTCATTCCATATAAAGGCAGTGGAAGGGGATATTATTTTACTCCATGCTTTACTTTCTGTGGAAGAACTCACTGCGATCATTGGGTCTTGAGGCAAATTACGTTCATTTAGGAAGATACACTAAAACTTTAATTTTCGGAAATAGTTCTCAGGGTCAACTTTGCCCTGTGGCTTTTCATTGGGTCTTTTAAATGAATCTTTAAACAAAACCATACATGTTTGTGTGCCTATCAGGGGAGCAGATTTACTAATATTTTGTGTTGAGGTTGCATCACTTTTGAGGCTCAGCTATGATGCAAAATAATTTTTGTTATTTTCTAAGCCATGCAAAGCCACTTTGCGTGGTTTAGTAAATACAACGTAACACAAGGCAGCACAAAAGCCTTCTATGAGGGAGCATGGGCATTCCATCCACACATGGATTTAACGCATTCCCAGATATACAATGCGTCAAAATGCATGGAGAAATATCTTTCTTTCTCCTCATTATTTCCTCTTTCTACGTGTGCTGCATTTTGCCTTTCTGCCCAAAAGCAATCCTGCCTGTAACGCCGGCACACTTGCACCCCAGTTCAAGGATGACTGCGTTGGCGCTAGGCAGCATTCAGTGCGCCAAGCTAGCAAGCAGCAGACATGCGCTATATCTTAGTTGTCTTGCTCAGTTGCTTTGCGTAAAATAAAGTAAATCTGCCCCCCTACAACTAGGTAGATAGGTGCAGAGAAAGCTAAATATACAAATAGACATATACATGTAAAGATAGATTTACTGATGGATAGATGTACAGAAAGATAGATGTGCATATGGATAAATAGAAATACTTATAGATTTTCAGGAAGATAGATGTACAGATAGACAAAAGTACTGACAGATAATGTACAGAGATGCATGTACGTACAAATACATGCACAGATAGCTGTTTAGGTGGACGGATACATGTACAGATAGATGTACAGCTGAATCAATAGATGTACTGATGGATAGATATACAGTTAAACAGATGTACAGCTAGGCAGATACATACAGCTGTAGACAGATGTATAGCTAGATAGAGGTCCACTTAGATAGATGTGCTGGTACATATATGTACAGCTAGACAGTCTATTGGACAGATGTACAGGTTGTTGAATAGGTGTACAAGCAGATGCACAGAGAGTTAGGTATACAGGTGGCTGGATAGATGTATAGATGGATACAGAGATTAATATACAAGCCGACAGGTAGACCTACTGATGGACAGAGATAAAGATAGATAGCTGTACATGTAAATAGATTCTTTCTCTGACCTGGAGTTTATTGACGCCCTTACAGCTCTTTAGAAGAGGGCTATTTTGTTCCATATTTTGTTGTGATTGTACCGTCCAGGGTTATCGTTAACTGTTTGACACAAACACGGGAACCCCTTAGTAAGTAGCACAGCCACACCTCTCCCTAGCTGAAAAAGGGATGGTCTGTTGGTCAGATCAACAATTTTCTGGGGCCAGCTGAGTCCATAGAGAAGTGCTGGGTGACTACTAAAATAACTTCAAATTACGTAGGAAGCCAAAAATGTGCAAGGGAAATGGTTTTATCGCAGACAGTATCACATAATACAAAGACATCTCTGTAACCAATACCAGAAACAAACATGACATAAGCAGAACTCAACTCACCGAGCAACTTTGTTCCCTTCTGTTTGCAGAAATCTTAATTTGTGTATGTTCAGGCAAAATTAAATGCACAAAAAAAGCGTGTGCTCATTTCACAGCTCATGTATGTGCCTCCGAAATGCACAGGCACGAGTGTGTGACTGTTGTGCATGTGCTCATGTACCCATGGGCTGTACCTCTAAATTGTACAGCCATGAGTGTGTGCCTGTGGCAACGTGCACATTGCTTAGAAAGGGGTGTTTCCTTCGGAGGTGGATAGTTTCTCATACTTGATTCACCATGGGAGGCTCTGCCATTGAACACCACCTTGGTCATACCAAGGGGGCACCAGAAGATGTGTAATGACCACAGTATACTGGCTGCTGTTCTCCATTCACCCTTCTTCTTTAGAGGCTGTAGAGGTAGCACTGAAAACGCCTGCTGCCATCTTACTATAATGGACAAAGCCTTTATATCCTGCTCGCTGGATTTTCCACCTCTATACCTCCATACCCCCATGTTACCTTAATGCCTCGTTCTCTAGCTCTCATTTGAAGTGTAGCTCATACATATGGCTGTGTCTGGCATGCCCTTGGCAGCTCCAGGTGTGACTGTTTATGTATCCATGTGGGGAAACAGCCTTTACCACGCAGCCGGAACCACGTAGTGCATTTACAACACGGGCAATACAACGAAGGCGTCAGTACCACGCGTTACTTTACCATGCAAGTCTTTACAATGACTTGCTCTATGGAACGCTTTGTTGGACTGGTGTTGGATTTTAAGTTCAGCACTTTCCCTACTGTTGCGCAAACTGGAGTTGGAATAGTAAATTATACTATTTCAAAGTCCAGCGCTTCCCTAAGCTAAGTCGTTGTAACGACTTGCGTGGTAAAGGAATGCATGGTAATGATGCTTTCATTGTATTGCCTGCGTTGTAAAAACATGCGTGGTAAGCACTAATGTGGTTCCGTTATACAATCATCTATGTGGTATTTCCGTAGCCCAAACCTAGATGAAAGGCCAAGGCCATGGCGCGCTATGCACATTGGCCCTGCTTTGTCTGCCTGCAAACTGCCAAACTCATCTATGGGAATAGTTGACATGAAGGAGCAAGCTGTAGGTCAAAAGAGTGACTTTGCAGCTATTACACAGTTACTGACCCCTGAATTAAAGGTTTCCACTACCAGAAAAGAAGACTAGGAAGAGTGGCACAAATGCTACAATATATATATCTTGGGATAACATAGAGGTCCAGCACTCTCTGAAACATCATCCAGCACAACGAGAAGTTAAAGGCCGCACAGCAAAGAAAAACACAAAAGCAAGAATAAAACTCATCAGCGGTGAAGAGCAAAGGGTGAAATAGGAGGCACAGTAAGATGAAGAGGCTCAGGGATATTCTCCCATTAAAATACCAGTAAAATAGCAAATTTACAATAGCAGGCGTTCATTGTAGATGTTTTCCTCACTAGGAACTTACCAGATGCAAATTGTCAAAAAGAGATTGTCAAAGCCGCATTGGTCGGTCTAGGGTGATGACCACTTTATTTCTGTGGGACATGGTTGTGAGTGCTGGAACTTGTCCACTGTGGTAGTTTGCTTCTTGACAGCCCCACTGCTAGTTCTGTTCTGATCTGATGGTCGATGACTCAAAAAAACCTACTGTTCTGATAATTTTTCAGCAATGTGTGAACACAAGAGACATTTAACTGGAATGCTACTTTAGAAGGCTTGGGATATCTGCTGCAGTTGTATCTATCTGTGAGAGCGTTGACTCTGCCTGTCCACCGTGAAGAATAATGAGGTCGCACACCTCTTCAGGGAGGGCACAGCTGTATACATATGGTTTGAAGGAATATTTGACGTAGGTATTGAGAACCAGGAAAAGAGGAATAGAATTATTAGTATTACTTGATAGAAAGGGCTCTACAAAATGCTGTGGTAGGTGGAGGCCAAAGATATTTGTTGTCTGATTTTTGCAAGAACAGAATATTTGAATAGAATACTAAAATCCAGAAGTGGGGTGACAAGGAATGGAGTGATCCTAAGTGATTAAGATATGAAATAAGTTTACATTTGAGGGAGACATGATACCCTAAAATATTTTCAACTGCGTCATTCTCTGAATTATCCAAGAAGCCTGTGATTTGTTGCAATTGGTTTTGGGTTTGGTTACCTGTGGAATAGTTATGTGTCTCTGAGATTTAGAGATTCCACCCTGCCCTTTGTCAGATGCCACCCTGTATCATGTCTTCTCACACACGCACACAAAAGACCGGGTGTAGTAAATATAACAAAAGAGGATCCAGACGAGGACCTCTAGAGCGCATGTCCTTCATTTCTGGAGCCCTCATTCTTTGCTAATACATGCTCCACAGGTCTGCTTCAAAGCCCTCTTATTTGCCCAGAGTGTGTTGGATTCTGCGAGGGACAGCACCGCTTCTAAATGCTGGATCAGCATTAGGTGCCCCTTATTAAGTATTTGGTAGTCCAAAGAATCAAGCACTCCACCCAGGGTTGGGCCATCCCATTTATTGGCCTGGTGTGGTTGAAATATCACTGAGTCGATTTCTCTCGGTATGGGAAATGGGACAGTGCTTCTCTCCCCTCCTCTCTTACCCAGAATAGCTCCTCTGTTTCCGCGTCTGTGTCCCACATATCTCCTGTCCAGCTCACTGCTGCACTGTGCAGTGGAGCATGATCTTCCTCTTCTTGCCTGCCAGACAGCAGTGGTCCACTCACAAGTATGACGCAGACAATCATCTCTTGCACAGGGGCACTTCATGCAAGTGTTGGCATGTATAGCGTCGTCTAGAGTGAGACTCGAGCTACCCTGTGCGTGAACACAACAAACCCAGACAACAAGACGAATACTTCTCTGTTCTAATCCTTCTTCTTGGACAAAGGGGAATAGATCAAAGACTGAGGCCCCACCCCTGACCCTTCCCCCACTCCCACCTTCACAGGATGGTGCTGGGTCAGTAAAGCACACGGCCTCCGCACCAAGAGCTGGCGAGCTGGGAAAGGTTGGTGTCAGAGCAGGTCACATATCTGCCATGGGCATCTGCACGTTAGTTCAGCAGACTGGATGGAGGTCAGAGGTGCCCGTTCCTGTGACTAGCCCGCCATGTTCTGTATGTGGTAGATCGAAACTGATGTCCTCCCAGCCTGAATCCCACACATGCAGAATGGTGCACAACTACTCTGATGGTGTCCCAGGTCTACCACGAAGGGAATGCTCTCTCAGCCAGGAGCAGGCACGAGTGTCTCAGCATCAGCTCCGTCTTGCTAGCTCGTGGATGTAACACCATCACCGCGATGGAGAACCAAACACAGCTTGATACATCTTAAAAGGTTTTAAAAGTAGTCCGATTCATATACCTTTTGACCAGTGTAGGGTCAGAGGAGAAGTGTTATATTAAATTATACCAAATGTGAGCGGGAGAGCTTGGATTAATTTCATCTGTCATGGGAAGAGAAAAAGGGATAATGGAGGTTCACAAGAAGAGGTATTGATAATTGCATTGAAAACACTGATGTGTAATTATTGCTGAGGTCACATCTGGAGTAGCGTGTCCAGTTCTGGAGGCCATATCGTCTGAACTTTAGACCTGGGTGGGTTAGCAGCATTGCCTGTTTGTTTTTAAACGTCTGCTGCTGTTACCAGAAGCTCAAGACTTTAAACATGGACACTCAAGGAAGAGAGACATTAGAAAGTATGGCCATGCCATGTAGTCTGTAGGTGAACGTGTGCGCTCATTAAATGAAGACCATAGCATACTTGACCTTCTGAATGTCTGAGGCAGACATTCATTAGAAGTCTGCCGCTTGAACGGAGGGATTGACCTCTTACAAAAAGATGTGAGGAAGGAACTGAGAGAATCCTCCCAGTAACAGAGGTGCCGGCAAACTCAGAACATGCGTTCAAAAGACTCTGGGCATTAATGACCACTGAGAGAGCAAACCTTATCAGGATGCAGCGCGGGGGGTCTGTGTGTCCAGATATGCCAGGCAAGTGGGCAGGCGGGAAGGGCTTGGCTGTCATTATCTACTTACAAAGGCTGTCTCTGTTTTGGAACAATACCCTCCTTCCTCCCTTCCTCTAGTGCTCTGTGAGCAGGGCATAAAACAGCAGAGAACTTACACATGCAAAGAAATAGACAGCCACACACAACGTTTGCCTTCTACATTATTCTAAAACATTTGAACTAAAATAGTAGTATTTTTTGGTGCCAGCGCATTTCCCCGCTCATTAGTTCTTTGGGGGAGGGGGGGATTTTCTCTCTCTTACCCCCTTTTTGGGGGCGAAAGGCACTCTGCTAGTTGGGGATGTGGGTAGTTATTAACCTACTTGGCAGGGTAGCAGGGTGGGGGGGTAGGCGGGGGGACAGCAGTTGCATTGTTATGTCTTAATGTTTAGTAAGGTTTGGGGGGTGGGGGGAGGGCTTGATTTGGTCTGGTTGGGAATGTATTGATGGGCCGGTGCGATGTTGCAGGAGCTACAGATTGCGTACTTGGATAACTTCCAGCGATGGCTACAAGGTGGGATAAAAGTCTTAAAATCCTTAGTTGGAATGTCAATGGGTTGGGGGACAAGCTCAAGAGGAGTATAGTCCTACAATTTGTTAAACGCCATCTCCCAGATGTTGTCCTCTTGCAAGAAACGCACCTTCTCGGTAACACATGCCACGCACTAAACAGATGGGGCTACACACTGGCGGCGCATGCCGGCTTCACTTCAGGGTCCCGCGGGGTGGGCATACTGTTGCGCCGTAACTTTCCATTTGTCATTGAACACTCAGAGACTGACCCGCTGGGGCGCTATGCGATGCTCTCGGGGAGGTGGGAGGGACGCACTCTCAACTTGGTCACGGTTTATATCCCACCGGGTCTTCAAACCCAGTCGTATCAGGATTTGGGTAGACTTCTCCTTTCCCTTCCAGAGGGGCAACTTCTACTTGGGGGAGATTTCAATGCAGTGGTGTCGGGGGGATGGATAGGCACCCACCCAGAGATATCGCGACTGGACATATGTGGCTTTCCAATCTCCTGGAGGCATTCGGATTAGTTGACCTCTGGCGTATGCGCCACCCAAGCCTACAACAGTACACATTCTTCTCGGGACCACACCACACGTTTTCTAGAATTGATTACATCCTCGCACCTCTGCAAAATGACACTGCCATTCGAGAGATCAGACATCTGGCACGGGGTATATCTGACCACTCCCCTATATGGGCACACCTTACTATCGGGGAACAGAGGGTAGGCTGTGTAGCGCCCATCAACCCCTGGTTCCTACATAATCCAGAGACCAAGACGAAGATCACCCGAGCGATAGACCAATACTTCCAAGATAATGTTGGGACGGTGGACTCCCCGGCTGTCCTCTGGGAAGCATTTAAAACCGTGCTGCGGGGTGAGGCCCTTTCTATGATCACCGGGCAGCGCAAAGAAAAGGAGACGCAGATGCTTACCATTGAGTGCGATCTTCTCGTGTTAGAGGGGGAGCAAAAGGTAACGGGAATCCGGGGGCTCTACACCAGATGCAGCTTAAAGCGGCCGAATATAAAGAGCTAGCTACAGACGCCGCAAAACACCTGGCGAGAGCCAGGGACGGCCGATTGTATGACCAAGGGGACAAAGCGGGCAAATTAATAGCCTGGTTGGACAAAAAACAGAGAGCGCAGAGGGTGGTGACTGAGCTTCGGACTGAACTGGGCGTCATCCTCACTGAGCCCCAGGAGATAATAAACGAGTTTGCAGCACATTTCAAAAGAGTATACCGCAGGGGGTCGGAGAGGCCGGAGGAGGACTCCTCCGCGCTCTTGGCCGACATTGCGATGCCCACCCTTTCTGAGGATGACCGAGGAGTTTTGGAGGGGAACTCACTGTAGAAGAACTGGCCAAGGCAATTAAGGAACTCCAGCCTGGGAAAGCCCTAGGACCAAATGGTCTCCCTATTGAGCTGTACAAGCTCAAACCTGACAGTCTGGGTCACCACCTTAAAAACATGTTCGAGGATAGTATAGTCCGGGGCAAACTGCCGAGAGACCAGCGCATCGCCACACTGGTGGCCATCCCTAAAGAAGGGAAACCCAGAGAACTATGCGCCTCCTACAGGCCGATATCATTGCTAAATGCTGAACCCAAAATCCTCGCGAAGCTGCTCGCAAACAGGATCAAGCCAATAATCACCAAACTGGTCCACCCAGACCAATCCGGCTTCATGCCGAACCGCAACACTGCGCTCAACTTGCGACGACTCCACGGAGTATTGGGACGCTGTCACACGATCCAGGAAGACGCGGTCGTGGTCTCGTTGGATGCCGCTATGGCATTCGACACGCTTGAATGGACTTATATGATGGCGGTCCTAAAAAGTTGGGCTTCGGCCCTAATTTCATTGGGTGGGTGCGTCTCCTCTACACCGAACCACTAGCCCAGGTGGTGGTAAATAATAAGATCTCAGAGGTTTTCACACTGGAGCGAGGGACGCGCCAGGGCTGTCCCCTCTCGCCCCTGCTTTTCGCCCTCTCCCTGGAGCCTCTAGCGGCCTGGATACGGCAAAACCTCTCACTACGGGGGCTCCGATGGGCAGATGGATGGGAGGACCGGATTTCGCTTTATGCGGACGACATCCTTTGTATCTGGCCTCCCCTCAAAGTCCCTCAGAGTGGCACTCGATATTTTCACAAATTTTGGGAGAAACTCAGGCTACAGTATTAACTGGGGAAATCAGTGCTTTACGTCCTGCATGGAGCCCCTCCGTCAATTCCGCGCGACTGCCCGATCAGGGTGACCACAGAGGGGTTCAAATACCTTGGCATCTTTATCTCCATGGACGTGGCGACACGATACGAGCGGAATCTCTTACCACCCCTGCAAAGATTTAAAAGGGATACTGCCATCTGGAAGACGCTCCCGCTGTCCCTCCTGGGTCGGGCAGCTCTTTTTAAAATGATGGCGCTCCCGCGCTTTTTATATGCCCTCCAAAACTATCCAGATTTAGTCCCACAAAAGTACTTTATAGATATTGAAGCTACTCAGAGGGACCTGTTGTGGGCTGGAACGCCGCGCATATCGCTCCAGAAGCTGACACTGGGGTGGTACGATGGGGGTATAGCACTCCCAGACATTCGGAAATACTACTGGGCGGCACACCTTTCAGCCATAAACCAGGGCACGTATAGCGGAGGGGATGATCCCGGATACGGGATGGACAGATGGCTCCTTCTGGGGGAATTTTGAGGCTGCGCTCTACTCTAGACCTAACAAATATCCACTCACGGGACCTACAAGACATTCGGTCCAACTCTGGCATATGGTGAGTCGCAAGCTAGGATGGGCCGATAAGCTCACTTTGGCAACCCCGCTTTGGGTCTCCGAACGGTTGGGTACACTGGGCCGCACAAAAGGGTTTCGTAACTGGGACCTGATAGGGATCTCCCATATAAAAGATTTATGGGGGCCCAATGGAATGGTGACATTTGCCTCCCTACAGCAAAAGTACGACTTAGCGCAAACGGAATATTTCCGGTACATACAGATCAGACACTCACTCCAGTCTAACATTCCACCCGGCACGGTGCTCCCGGAATCCTCCCCCTGGAGGACAGACTGCTGGACGGCCATCTACCGGAGAAGGCTATCTCCCTCACATATAAAAAACTTATACATCACACCCCTGATCCCTTGCTTGCCCTTAGGAGAAAGTGGGAGACTGATGGTCTTGAGATCGATGACGAAGAATGGAGGGAAGCGCTTTCCTCCCCCGGGAGGTAGCGATTTCGGCAAAACTGAGACTGATACAACTCAAAATACTACACCGCGTATACATCTCGGGTACACGACTGATATTGATGGGTAGGAGTACGGACGGGCTTTGTAGGAGACGGTGTGGGGAGGTGGGGACATTCCTCCACATAATCTGGGAGTGCCCTCTAATACAAACCTACTGGAAACGAGTACACAGCTGTATGCGAACTGTCTGGGGGCAGAACTACGACCCGAAATAAAAAGGTGCATTTTAAACATCTGGGAGCCCACAGACATCTCCGAAAAAGGCAAAATATGGGCGACACTGGGACAGATGATTGCAAAACGAAATATAGCACGCCAATGGGGAGCAGACGCACCCCCAACTCTAAGTGTCTGGAAAAAGACATGGATTGGTGCATGTTGCGAGAGAAGACAGTCTATGTGGCTCGGGGATGTCCCCGGAAATGGGTAGCAATTTGGACAAAATGGAACGAATACCGAGGACATCTGTGTGAACCCCCCTTGTCCCCTCCCTTGAAGAAGCATTAACGTTGTAAAGAATTGTATATTGTGGCCACCTTGTTTGCTGTAACATCAAAGGAAATATATTGAATTGTAAATATGTGAATGCAACACCGTACTTAACAAACATCCATGTGTGTAAATGACCAACAAGTTTATTTTTGTAAATAAAAAGAGTTATTAAAAAAAAAAAAAACTTAAAAAAAAAAAAAAAATAGTAGTATTTTACAAGAAAGTATTTTTAATATACATTGAACCTGAAATCTTTCTATTGCACAGCTTTGTAAATTGAAATGCAGATGTACTGCATTTCTACCTTGAAATATTATGGGCATTATTTTATCCTGGGTTGATTATTAAGCATTTCTGCTTCAAAGCGATACACTGTAATATTTACTGCATTTCTGCTTCACAGAAATACACTGTAATATTTACTGCATTTCAGCTTCACAATGATACACTGTAATTTTTACTGCATTTCTGCTTCACAGCCATACACTGTAATATTTGCTGCATTTCGGCTTCACAATGATACACTAATATTTACTGCATTTCTGCTTAACAGCTATACACTGTAATATTTACTGCATTTCGGATTCTTAGTGACACACTGTAATATTTACTGCATTTCTACTTCACATTGATACACAAATATTGACTGCATTTCTACTTCACAATGAATCCTGATATTCACCTCCTTCTTGTGATACTTTCAGACTCTCCATTCTCAGGCAAGAGTTCTGAAAGCTCATGGAAGTCTGATTGGATGAGGTTATATCCTACAGTCATGAACATGTTACGAGCGAAAAATAGTGCATGCTCTTGGGTACATATTCAACGGGAGTGAGGTGAAATGTGTATTTCTAGAACATTTTTCAGGTTTAAAAAGGTCATTACCTATTAAGAAAGATACAGGGGTATCTCTCCAAATTGTAATTTCGGCACCCCACTGACACTTCCCTTGATCCTGCTCAAGCAACTTCAAAACTGAACGGTTTGAATTTAGAAAACTCTACAGTTGCATGCCTTGTGTATCACAAAGCAAATGCTTCCCGTTTGTTGCTTTGGGTTCTTTCAAGTGCTTGATTGAAACATCTTTTAACTGATGTTTTCAATCTAAAAGGGACAAACATAGCAAGCATTATAGAAAGAAATGCATTGAGAACCCCAGGTGCGTAAACATATTTCAGGTGGACTGTGAAGATTTCAAGTACACACTCAATAGAGGAGTCAACTACCCACCTCCACAGGTTTTTATTGTGGTCGCACGGGGGGTACTTATCTGTTCAGTGCAAAGTTTCTCTCTAGTCCTGTAGATTTGTTGGTGACAGTGAATCTGGCTGAATTTTTATTTTAAGAAGTTGCAGCAGAATAGGAGTTCACAGACTGCTTGAGCCTGCCCACTAGAGTGAGAGTATAGGCTCCAAACAAGTTAAGGATAGCATCACATTATTTAGCAGAAAAGGGAGGACAGCCATTTGCTTCGCCTTGGGAACTCAGCCCCTGTTTAGGGTCATTTGTCTGGTGAGGGCTCCTAGCAGATCAGGGTACCCACTCATTTCTATATTGGTTATTCGATAAACTGCTAACCAGATTTCTACTTATTGTCTGTTGTACGAGGCAGCAACGAGGTTCCTGCAGGGTGCAGACTCTGGACTCCATGCTAGGTTTAATTTGGGAGTTGGACTGCTTCGAGGTTGGGTAGCCAGCCTTCTACTTTGGTTCTGTTGTATGGAATGGCTTGGTAGAATACGAGTGATGATGATGATGATTTGAAATTTGTAGAGCGCAACAATCACCCGAGGGCATCAAGGCGCTAAAGACTAGCCGTCCAGCAGAGGGCAACCTCTGTACCAATACAGCTGCACCAGCAGAGGAATCAGCCGGAGAATAACCATGTCATAAGAGCCTTCCTGATTGGCAGAAGAGAAGGGATGGCTCTTAAGGTAAAAGGAAGAGAATTCCAGAGTTTGCTTGCGGCCACAGAGAACGCTCTATCGCCCCACTTCTTTCTTTTGGTTCCCGGTACCGCAAGCTGCAACTGGCGAGATGAACGCAGAGGTCTACCAGGGGAGTGCCAACAGAACATTGTTTTTAATCTTGTAGGGTAGGGGAGATAAAGTGCCTTGTGTACCATACAGAGTGATTTAAAACTGATGCGTTTATTGATGGGGAGCCAATGCAGGGTTTCTAGTCCCTTCCCTGCAGACTGTTTTTTAGGAATGTCCAGGACAAGTCCCGCCAATGCATTCTGCATCACCTGGAGTTTATATTGCACGGTCTTATTCGAGTCCAGGTAAAGAGAGTTACAATTGTCCAGTCTGGACATCACTAAGGCAGGGCTATCTGTATGCGTGCAGGCCGTTGGATTAGAGGGAATATTTTTTTAGCATTCTTATAATCCAGCTGCAGGTAGAAATGGCGCGATTCGTTTGAACATTAAGGTCCAGTTGCGTGTCCAGTATAACACCAAGATTCTTGGCCTTCTTGCCCGGCATAGGACACGGCCCTAAGGACTGGGGCCAGCAGTTGCTGTTCCAGCTTGATGACCCTGAACCGAAGATCATAACTTCAGTCTTGTCCCCATTCAGCTTCAGGAAGTTACCTGACATCCACTCTGCCACTTTGGTCATGCAACCGAGAATATTCTCTGATACTGAACTGGAGCCCTTGGGGATTGACCCTAAAATCTGCGAGTCATCAGCATATGACACCACCTCCAGTCCAAAGGAGTGAATCACGGCCGATAAGGGAGCCACATAAAGATTGAAAAGAGTGGGGATCAGCGATGAGCCCTGCGGGACTCCACATGGTAACACAAAGGATTCTGAGTGGAAGTGCTGTTATTTCACCCTTTGAGATCTTTCACTCAGAAATTAGGACAAGAGGGCTAGTGCTTTATGGGAGATACCAAAACTCTGGAGTCTGTCCAACAGCAGCATAGGCGAGATGGTATCAAATGCTGCTGACAGATCCAGGAGTATCAGCACCACCCCCTGACCATCATCCACAGTACGCCTGATATGGTCCGTAGCTGTTATGAGGGCGGTTTCCGTACCATGGTATCTCCTGAAGCCGAACTGTGAGTCATTAAGCCAAAGTTGCTGTTCCGCAGTTTCCATCAGCTGGCTATTAAGATGCATCTCAAGAATCTTAGCAGAAACTGGGAGTAGGGAAATAGGCTGATAGTTCTTGCATTCCCCGGGATCTAGGTTAGGTTTTTTTTAGGAGAGGCCTAATAATAGCTTGCTTCCATCTACGAGGATAGGATCCAGATAGGATCACATTATTCATAAGATTACAGAGAGGTTCTGCTATAATATCGGCAGCCATGTGAAGAACTGCTGGAGGGCAGTCTTCTAGGGGTGAGCCTGCATGGGTTTTCAAGAGATATTGTACGACCCGTTGGGGCGAGAGAGTAGAGAATTTAGAGAGTCCATAGGACTTATTGTTTAGATCAGATGTCCCCTCCTGATCCGTTACCCTGTGCCTGCCGGAGACCACAGAGTGGCTGGACGGCCTAGAATTGGGATCGAACTCTGTGTAAATGTCCAAGATATTGGACTGGAAAATAGTTGCTAGTTGGTCACAAAATGCTTGTGAAGTCTCTGGCTCTACTCTGGATTGAGAATCTGAGAGCTGTTGTACAAATCTAAATAGTTCTTTGGTGGAAGATGAGTTTTCTATTTTATAGGTACAATATTCAGACTTTTCTTCCAGCAATGCAAGCTTATATTCCTTGCTGTTTATTTTGTATCGAGTTCTTTCTTGGTCATCTAAGGTTTTCCTCCAAGCCCGCTCGGCCCGACGGCAGGCTTGTTTGTGGGTGACCTGTGGTATGCAGCTAGATCGTGGTGGTTTGAGTATCCAGCCTTATTTATTTATTTATTCATTCAGTGTTTTATATAGCACGAGCATGACCCAATTGGGTATCAGAGCGCTTCACAATTTTATAGCATTATAATTCTGACAGTTAGTTAGATGAGTCCTTTAAACAAACTACAAAGCATACATATGAACTTTTAAGTGGAAACATTTGTACTTTAACATAATACATGTCCTAAAGATTACATCATATGACATGATGTGGAAATCAACTTACTTTAAAATAGTACGTGTCCTAAAGATTACAAAATATAATATTTTAAAATTATATATGTCCTAAAAGAGTACCTCCTAAGGTATTTAGTACAGTGGACTGTACGTAGCAAACAGACTGGTTATAGATTATAGAGCTATATCTAGGAATATGATCGAGGATGAGTGATCAGATAGTTTCACTCCTATAAGTTGGAGGGTCTGTTATGCTGCATTTATGTAATCTTCTGGAGAGAGCAGATTATAGAAAATTGAAAGATTGTCGGTAGTCTCTAGTTAGTCCATAGCCTTCATCATTGCCTTCACTCTTTATTACATCTCTTTTTGTGGTTCGACCATCATACCCTGTTTAGGGGCCCCGTTCATCCATTACATTTACAATACTGACCAGTCAGGGGGTATGACCAACTTCCTTTGTATGGGGCTTGCTCTTGGCACTCTGGGGTACCTTCCCTCTTCATTTGCTCTCTGTATTGGATGGGCTAGTGGTGGCCTTGCGAGTTTGCCCATACATTAAATTGACAAGAGCGGTGGGCTCGCAGAAGGCAAAGAAGCCATCCCCATTATTATGTGTATTAAATTGGGTGGGCTGCAGACAGGCAGGAAAGCCATTCCATTTCATAATATCTAATATATGGGTGAGGTCCTAATGTGTGGGGTATCACCCCCTTCATTATGGTTTTTACTTTTGAGAGATGTTGAGATGCCCCTACATCAATTCTGTAGTACGGAGAGACCACAAGCGGGGTAGGGAGCCATCATGTTCATGATGCCAGTTTTATTTTGCTGACCTTCTGTCTGGCTGGGTTGGCCACTTCCAAAATGTAGTTGATTGTACATAGCAGGTCCTAGCAGACTCCGGAACGCATCCTTATAGCGCAGGTGGGATTCTGACATTCATCTGCTGCTTCTTACTGATCGTTTGTGCTCTGGATCTCACAGGAAGAAAAATACATATGTTTTATCTGCAGCTTCTCCCGTCCATGTGAATAATGTTGCCAGTGTTTTCCATTAGTATATTGCTGATTTCTACTTTGTAGATTGTAATCCGAATAAATATAACATCTTCCATCTTTCTCATCGTGTGCATTAATTCCCGGGATGACTGATAACGTTTGAACAACGTCAGGAAAATCTGGCATCAGTTTCAGCATTGAGTCAATACCTAGCCAGTCCTGTAGACTAGTGTAAAAGGAGGGAGATTCCAGGCCAGTCCCAGTGTAGTGCATTCTGGATAATCCCTGCATGTGCTCTGAACGTGGGGTGACGGCAAACAATCCTAAAGGCCCCAATTGGAGCAATTTGATTATTAACCAATCCGGAGTAATCCTTTGGCCTCAGAAGCATTGTGAATCGACCATAGAGAATCGGGAGCCATTGCAAAACAGGCCTAGGTGGTCTCACAAGATCAGGGTTATTTTTTTCTAATGGCTAATTTTGGAGTTGCGTGAACTCAGGATGATTACTTCTCAATGTGCCAAATTTATGGCATTTTTCTGATTGTTAGCTAATTCTTTGGAGTCAGGCTGAGTGTTAGCCACTCACATGAGCTCCTCTTGGATCAGAAATAGTTGCTTGCCCAAGTCACAGTCTCAGCAGAGACCACCGTGGGATCCGGTTGCTTTCCAATCCTAATAGTGCTCTGAGAATGCAACACAGGAGCCATTGGCTCGTTGAGCTACACAACTTCCCTGCTTTATAGTCTTTTGAAATGGATCTGTGGGTGCAAACGTTGATTGGTGAGGAACATTACAATTGCCACATAAATGCTGTTTATTTTTGTCTGCAAACGCCCGGCTGCACAATTTCAGTGAGTGTCCCTGGGTAATCTGATCTGTGCCTCAGAGTGGTGCAGAGAGAGAGAGCGGCACGCTGCAGACATGAGCTGAGTCAATAAGGAACTGTATTCAGCCCGAGATCCGGATTTGATTGGCAGACCCGCAAGGGTGGGACTTTCGCAAGCAACAGCTCAGGTTTTGGCGGCACTCTGCATTGGCAGCAACGGCTTTATGTCTCTTTCGCAATGAACCCAGTTCCTTCTGGAATGTTGTGCACGCTGGATTTGTGCACAGCGCGGCGGAAGTGGAGTGTGCAAGGGGGCCATGCTTTGTGAGTACATATGCTACGAGAAGGCGCCTCGAAACAGAGCAGAATGAGGTAGGATTCCTATGTGAACAGCTGGTGTAATTGAAAACTGCCCTCCTCGGTGCCTCCGGGGCAAGGACACGGCATTACATAGGAGCGCTATGCTTTTGGGCGCTCCGTACCAACAAGTGCGTGTTTGTTGAGATGCACCGGTGTGCAGGAGCGAAGGCTGTGCGTCTTCAGTTAGACAGGACGCCAAGCTGCGCATCATGTGGCCGGAAGCGCCGGCGTTTCTGCTTTCATGTAGACCGCACCGAGGCTGCATCTGGAGCGCCAGCTTCTTCACTTCCTGTTCCAGGTCTGCTCCGAAGCAGCTGTATTTTTCCACAGGAAAATGTGCGCCTTTGATGCTGGCAGGACGGTAAACGTTCACTGCTATTTCGTGCATAAACCAGTCATTATTTGAGATTGTTTGGGTTTTTGTGACAGATTATTTTTGTAGTTTTTTGTCTTTATAAAGGGCAGACACGATGCGAGCTAGCGTTCCTTTGGCTAGAATGAATTTTCCCCCCGAAATTGTGACTGCCATTTGATTGGTAACAAAAGTCATATTGTAATGTGAGTGTACATACCCCTGTGTCATCTTGGAGCAGGACACCTGGGTGGCAGGGGCAGTTGGGTGTGAATGCTAGTACTGTACGAGTGGGCACGCTTGTGGTTTAGGGGTGTTAATACTAGTGTTGTGTGCTAGGCACAGGTCGGCGGTTAGGTGGTGTGAATTGGAAGCAGTGAAGGACATACTGTGCGAGCTGACAGGTATAGACCATCAGTCAAGGAGTGTGAATGCCAGCATTGTTCAAGATCACAGGCTGATAGATGGTACTGCGAACACTCTGTGCATGGTTTAGTGAGGCGCACATAGGCCACTGGCGAGCGTCTGTGGTGTGAAATGGCGTTACAATGTGAGCTAGAACACTTAAACTTGTAACTAGGGGTTGTAAACTAGTGCTGTACTAGCCGGCTCACACAAACCAGTAGGAAAAAATGTGAATCCTAGTAGTGAACATACTGGTACACTTTTGCAACAGCTGAGAGTTGTGCATGCTTGTACAGTGAAAAATAATTGGCGTGGCGTGCAAAAAAACGGATGGATTTACCCCAGATCTGTCACTAGGGGTGAATGTTTGATTTGTTCAGCATTCCGTCCATCATCTGTTCTTTTTGCATATGTCTCCCTAAGTGGAAAGGGTATGCCCAGACATGGGTCCCCTGCTCGCTACGCCACCAGATTCAAGCTAGCCTGGATGATGAGGGATGATACTCTGGAACCGGTCCCATGATTTTTGTTTCTGGTCCAGGGAGCACCTGGCCTGGCAGTTCGGACTGGACTGTTCCCATGGGGAGCAGAGTCAAGACTGATTTACATATGGCTGGGTCTTAACCGGAATGGCATGGCGTGCAAAACATGATGGATTTAACCCAGATCTGTGACTGGGTGTGAATGTTTGGTTTGTTTAGCATTTCATTCATCGTCTTTTTGAAATTGTGCTGTATAAACGGGTACACCTAGACGCAGGTTAAGATGTGAATGTTAGTGTGAATGCTAGCACCATAGAGACGCACAATTTGATCAGCAACTAAGGGTTATGAATGCTTATACAGTACTAGCTGTCACACTTGGATCCAACTAAAGGACGTGAATGCTGGCACTGAACATGCTGATGCACTCTCAGAAGCTGCTCAGAGTTGTGAATGCTAGTACTGTACAACCTGGCACACTTTGATGCAGCAACTAAGGAGTGATAATTCTGGGTAAAGAAACCCAAATTAATGTTATGCATGTCTCTGGGCCTGGAATGACAGGGTCTGAAAACTCAGGATCCGATAATTCAGAGCCCAGAGACACTGGACCTGTTGGACACGCTGCAGGGCGAAGGCTACGGGCAGCAGCATTGCCCGGCCCCAACCCAACCAGTAGCAGGGTGAGTATATAATGCTCCCCCGGACAGGCAAAAGTGTGCCCTTTGTCTACCCACCCCACCCGCAAGGGCAGTGCCACAGACACTCTTCTTTCTCAGAGCAGACGGAAAATGTCAGCTTTTTTTTTACCTGAAATGTGGAATACTGGCTGATAAAAGAACTGGTAAATCTGAGTATGACAGTTATTCCCCATTTCAGAAGAAAAAAAAAACTCACAATAGCTGGACTTTGCTGTAGAAATACCTGCTGGCAATTTAAAATCTGGCCCTCTGGTATGTTCACCGCACATTCTGGTCGACTCGTATTGAGGTCCTGAGGTCCTTTCAGGCAGGCCTCTTCATGCATTGGTCTGTACAAACGTCATTCACATTTTGCTCCCACCCTCCACAGTATACTGCATGGGTCAGTGAGTAAGCCCTCATCAGCCTTTGGCTCTCTTCACTGTGACTAACAGTATTTTGCTTGTGCACATGTGACGGTTCACCCAAAAATTAGTCTTGTTTGTGCCAAGGCTAGGTGGTAGAACAATCTGTGCTTTGATTTCAGCCTTAATTTCATGTTTTTTAAAATGTATTTTTGCAATGGTTCAATTGTTACTATTTTTTTAAAACATATGCATGCCGCATAGAGACTGCAACATTTAAAAAATCTTTTTATTACTTTAACTCAGTGATAAAATTGAGACGGTTGTTGTCGGTGGGGCCCACCACTACTCATTTTTAGGGACCCGCACATATTTTTTAGGTCTCGCCTAGGCAGCACTTGCGCTGTCTCTTTGAGACATGCTGTATTTAGGTATGGACTTTAAGCTCCGCCCATTCTCCGCCCATCTTTTCTATTGGCTCCTCTTACTGTCCTTTGTAAATGTTGGCTTTTTATTCGTGAATAGGGTTAGTAGTCCCTCCTTTTAGACTTTTGTATCCTCCCATGAGGACTGCCCCTGCTACATGTGTTCTTACTTTCACTGTTAGTTATAGTGCTCTGTGAGCACTCTTTTCTTATTAGGCCTCGTTTTGTGGTTTGCTGCTGCACACGCTTCCGCTTATTACACAGCATGGCACATGCTTTTCTTCATTTCTGCACTGCGCTGCTTTCACTTTACATTTAAGGAGTGGCATAGCAGTGCGTCTTTCTTTAATTTTTTTCCACGGCGTTGCTTTCAATTGAAATTTAAGGCGTGGCAGAGGTGAGCACCGCGCTTTAATATGGTGTCTTTCTTTAATTTTACTCCACGGCACCACTTTCAATTGAAATGTAAGGCATGGCAGAGATGTGCGCCGCGCTTTAACACATACCATGACCATGCGCCTTTATTTATAAATGGTGCCGCTTTCACTTTAAGCGCGCCTTTAATTGTTTATGAACAGCGCCGGCTTCCTCCACAACCCACTACCGCATATTTACAATTCTTTATTTCAGACTGGCAAACCAATTTATTTCTTTTCTGAACGTGCTCAGCCGACAGCTAATTCTTCTCCCGTCTTCCGTCCCCCATAATCCCCCTCCCGCTGTTCACTGTTGATCCAACTTGCACTCCTGTCCCAGCCTCTCGTCTCCCCACCCCTCCTCCATCCTCAACCACTTTCTTTGCCACTGTCTCCTGAGCGCTGCTCACATGTCACAGCAGCCAATCTCAGTGAGACTTGTAACTTTTTAAAAAACAGACGGCTTTTCAACCACATAAATAAAGTTTAACATTTTAACTATACTTTCGGTTCATTTTCATTGTCCAGTTTCACAAATCTCTCATGCCCCATAGCCACTATAGTGGGCTTTGGACTCGTAGGGGCATGTCGAAGTAGCCCTGCCCCTCACGGCACAATGCTGTGTTTTCGTGGCTCAACACGACGCCCGCTTCATGGACGCCGCACTTTCACTTCTACATCTCCACAGTACACGCTTCACAGACGCCAAGCTTCAAGCTAAGTTCTTAGAAGGTAATTAGCTCAGCATCACCACCTGCAGCCTGTCGATCACGCCCTCTCCCCCACAGCAGTCGCTCTTCTAGTTTAAGCATGGTGGGTAGCGGACCAAGCTGCAAGTGCGCCTACACTGAGGGAGGCAGTGGACTGTTATTACATACCGCCTAAGTTCTTAGAAGGTAATTAGCTCAGCATCACCACCTGCAGTCTGTCGATCACACCCTCTCCCCCACAGCAGTCGATCTTCTAGTTTAAGCATGGTGGGTAGCGGACCAAGCTGCAAGTGCGCCTACACTGAGGGAGGCAGTGGACTGTTATTACATACCGCCTCTCTGCCATCCCCTCAGCTCTGTACTTACAGGTGCATCACAACAAAAATGGGGCAGGCAGCCGAGCCAAGAGCGGGGGCAGTGCCATACTGCATTACAGCTCAGCCCTGGGGCGTTCAGAGCAGGCAACATGCAAGGCAAGGGGGCACCGTGCACAGCACTGCTTCCGACTAGCCTCCCCGACTGACAACATCTCCGAAAGTCCATTTTCATTCTCCCCCTTATTTCTAACCAATCGCAACCCCATGCAAAGGCGACAGATGTATTCAGCTTCCTTTGTGCAGCAACACAACGAGGAGCCTGTTTTGTATGTGGTAAAATTAAATGCAGGCTTTTAAACTATTGACAGTCTTGCTTACTCAAATGTGCTGTTTTTTCACACTTGTCTTGTGACACATGCTTCAGTGACACTTCCAGGGGCCTCCGAGGCTAGTATAAAAGGAACAGAATTGACATTTACAATGCCAATAGCTCTAACTTTCACAAATGCGAGACCGATTGCATCACAAATGCTTGTCCTTATCAGTCTTTGCCGAGAGCAAGAGAGGGAAAAACACACAAAAGGGAAAGAAAGAAGGCGGAAGAGACATACGGAAAAAACGTCATAAAAGGCGAAAGAAGGGGCCAGAAAGAGTGAGATAAAGGGGCAGGGAGTGTCTGATTCACAACTACCTAACCATGGTTTTCGGTGCACAGACATTTAATAGCACTGGCTTCGAGCTTCTGAGAAGAACTTCAGGCATCGGCACTCATTCTTTTAGAAATTAAGTACTGCTTTTACTGCCTGTTTAATTCTTTGGCAAAAAATACAATTATAGGCTTGCCAAGGTCAGACCTATTGGCTTTGCAAGTGCCTGCTTAACTATAGAAATTCCCCAACCTTGTCACTCGTAATCAAGAGATAACATCAGTTAGGTTACAGCTGTCATTACATTAGACAAATACCAATGTGCGTGCTCACAGTAATAGCCAGAGCTATTGACCCGATTCATAAAGAAAGATGAAAGCTTTCTCCCTTGGGGTGGCAAAGATTTTTAGTAGTACTTGTGGGAAGCTGTGACTTGCGGCTTCCCAAACATATTCGCCTGGTAAGCATTACACATTTGGAATTGTAACAGTTGTCCATTTCAGAAAGGGAAAGGTAATGCATTTGTTGTTTTCCATGTTTCTTCGTATGGAAAGCTTTTTCCCTCATTCCGCTACATCCCAACTAATTTTAGGGGTGTTCCATCCCCTTTACCATCCTGCCCACTGCAGGAGTAACTCTAACCATTTTCAAGGTGGATAATTACCTGCAAATGTTTTGTGAATATCCACAAACTCGTGAGTTGCCTGTTAAAAAGCATTTAAAAGTATTCTCCACCCTAGAAAACCCAAAACTTGTGCTAGAATTGATAAATTGTTAGGTCGAGCATTCGAGACCTGTTGTAATTTCTCATGATGGCTTAAAGCCATCCCCCTGCTTTTGATTTGCTTGTTTCAGTGTCCTTTAGAAATCCTTGCTTGCTAGTGGTCAGCCCTGCCTCTTTGTTCCTCCTTTTTCCCTTCTGTTTCTCCCATGCAGCAGGAACTAAGTACTGTCTCGTTCCGCTATGGCTCTTTTTGTGTTCTTGGGGGGACTATTTTTTTTCTTTGTTTCCTGGTCTGTTACTGTTTGCCTGTGTTCAGCTTTGGAGGCAAAGCTGCTTACAGGTAAATATATTGTTCCTCCCTCCCATCTCCTTAGTACTGCCTTCCTCTCTGTTCCTCCCGCTCTGTTGATTGTATTATTTCATCCTTTTTCCACTTTTCGATGTGTACAGCAGTTGGGTTCATTTTTGGTAGGATATTTGGTTTGTTTTGGGCTTCCTTTTATGGGGGCTTGGGCTTCTTGAAGTCTTGTTTAATTTGTAATTATTTCTTTAGTGCACTTTTCACAAGCGCTGCTTATGTCGCGCTGCCATATGCGCATCGCAGTCCGCAATGCTAATCCTCCTTTGTTTTTACAACGGCCACTTTTCGACACACTGTAATTATTATATACATTTAAAGAACCGAACTCTCACGATTTGTTAACAATGCCCTAAAGTTTTAGCCACATGCGAACATTCAAGTTTACAGATTAAAAAAATTAAATAAAACGTCTCCAACCCGCATTTAAGCATTAACATTTGAAAAATGAGATGTACAATGTAGTCAAGCTTCGTCTTTGCTATTTCAATATGGCGACTGGAACTGATACTTGCTGCAGCAGAGCTGTTTTCTATGTCCATTATCATCCTCTCCGCTCTGCTTTCGATTATCTTTGGTAGTTTAAGTGCTGCATGCCGGGATTCTGGAGGAACAGATTAATAGAGGCATTTGCTGTTGTCTTGTTGTTTCTAGTTGCTTTCTGATCAGTGTATAAATCAGACACAGCGCCATCATGTCCTCCATTACAAGTTATGTCCCCGACCTTGCCAGTGCATCTGCCGTGATGTCCAAGAATAAAATAGAGAGTAGCGTGTGGAGCTGGTGCCAGGATTGGCATCACGTGACAGAAGTACCTGTGCGCGCCGTTTGGATGCTCGAGTCCCAGCGATGGCCAGAGCTCGTTGTAGGTTTTCACTCCTCCCAGTGGCGAATGTGATGGAGTTCTATACTGCAACGAACGAAATGAACTCACTAAGCACAGGTGGGTAGTAAAACGTAGCAACGAGGTGTAGAAGGCCTCTTCCATCCCCGGGCCCGGTATCCCTGCACCTTGGTAGCTTCGCCACTCGTTACTCTTTTAATGAATCACTTTCTCGACCCCTCCTAAATCTGCTCCACATCATTGGCACCACTCTGCGGTGTTCAGGAACGTAACTTCTGGGTTGAATCTTGCTAAGTGAAGAGTGGTCTCCAAGTGCCAAATTAAATAAGAGGTGTACTGTGGAACGGGTGGTGCGTCTCGGGTGACAAGAAAATATTCCCACACGAGCAGATTCCAGCGTCAATAACTCAGCAGGGGTAGCGATGGTTTAATTAATGTGTTGCCATAGATTTAACACGCACACTGAATATTTGTTCTGATTTTTTTCTGGTCAGTATCATATTTTAAAGACTTGTCTGATTGTCCAGGTTACACTCTGTTTATTATCCCATTGGTGGTAATCGTTTCTAGCTTCATCCATTGGGGATTTTGCGAACCCAAACTGATCCTGTTTTTGGATCACTAAATTGTGCTAATGTGAGGAGTTTTTTGCTCAGAACCTTCTTATATTTCTTTTCAAGGTAGAACTTGCCTGTAAAATGCTTGCGAGGTACCAGGGCAATGCTGGTGTCACTTTCAGGAAATGTGCGCCTCTGGTTTCAGCACCAACTAGCATTACCCGGGATAATGTACGATAGGGCGAAGGGAAAAGCTCACCAATCAACAACCAAGCCAGTGCGCTTGTATTAAAAAAACAATGCACACTCCGGAACTCAGCGGGAGGTGGTCATTACCGCCTAGAGAGTGATTACTGTGTGTGGAAAGGATCCTCACAGAAAATGGTCAGGGCGATCTAACTATAGAACATTCATCTACCATCCCTTGGAGCTCAGACATCGATCATGCCGCTTCAAACTTTGCAGTGATTCAGGGTTACAAATGCAAGGCTGTTGTCCTCTTTACATGCATAGCCAAATGTCGCCTCCTACTCAGTGATAAATGCTGCTACAACAAACTCTTCTGACTTCTTGGTTCTTGATGGCACGTTTGGTTATATATATAAACTCAGGTGTCCCAGGGTCTCAGCTAGTATTGCTCTCCAAGTGCATGATAAACTTCTGCATTTGTTCATTTGTCTCTCGAGCCATGGCTCGCTAGATCATCACGGCTCACTACAGGAGGTGCCACAGGACACAATGATGACAAGAAAATGTCATTATTAACATTGGAAATGTAGGACAGGTAAAAGAATGAGCAACAGAAAAAAGTCATAGCGCCTTCTGGTACCGAGGTACCAGCAAAACGGTTCATACCACCAAGCAGTACTTCTCTGCAATCATAACAAATGCCTATCTGTAGACAATGTAAATATAACAGCCGGTGGTCATGGCCTATCTTTGCAGGTCTGGGGTAATGTACTACCATACGTTGATGACTGGCTGTTGAACATGAGCTCATCACAGTTAGTCAAGGACTACCTGCAGATAACCATATTGCTCCTACCTTCCCTGGGGTTCCCCATCAACAAGCTGAAATCCTGCCTTCGGCCTGTGCAGACGATTCCCTTTATCCGGCTGTTTTGTACACCGTGGCATTCAGTGCTTTTCTGCCCCCCACAGCAAACCTAGAACTTTCAGGATATGATCCAATGTTCCGGGTTCGGTCCAGTCTTCCGTCCAGGACATGGTCTGTAGGCTGCACAGTTGAGCCCTCTAAGATAACTGACACCATTGACACAAATGAAAGCATATTGATGCTTTACATACTTGATAAAGTGAGTTTGTTATAACCATTGTGGAGACTGCTTGATATTGATGTCAAATGACAATGCCATTTATTTATATGTTTTAAAAACCAACACATAAATAAAAGGCTTGTCATTTACAATGCCAATAGCTCAAACTCTCGCAAATGCGAGACCTATTGCATTGCAAATGCTTGTTTTTGTGTAGCACTTGCTCTTGGTTTCTTCAAGTGTTGTAAGTAGCAAAGCTTATAGTGAGAGTCCTTTACTATATGTGCCCTTGCTTCCACATTAGGCCTTGTATTTGTCCAATATTTCCCAATCTGTACAAGCATATATGTTGTAATTCTCATAGCAGCCCAAACCTGTCTCTAGTAACGCAAAGACCTTAGTCACAGAAAGTGTGATTTTCCAGTGTACATGTGCAAACAACTCTCAAAGTATATTCAGCAGGAATACCAGCCCTTCGTAGCTCTTGATTGTAATACCCTTAATGGAGGCAAAACTTTGGGCATTTTAGGACTACTCAAGACTTACAAAAAACAATGCTCTTGTGAGAGAGACACTTTTATTTTCACCATTCTGTTGTGCATAAAAAGGAAGTAAGTCCTTTAAGGTTCAAACAATTATTTACAAAGCGAATTCAGGGTAATTCCAAGTGAGTTGGAAATAACTGGCCTCTTTATACCAAGAAAATATTGTAGAAAGTATTTGAAAGATCGTAGTTGCACCACTAATAAAAACTGTTCTGGCTAGTGAACTTCCTGCAACCCAGCTGGGTGCCCGGATTCATCCACGACATGCAGCTGTTTGCAAGCTTGTCGATAATTTCCTATACCCTATGTGCAGCTAGGGTATTAGTGACCCCCAAGCCTTTCTGAACCCAGGCTACGGTCACCACGATTAAAGTGACAGCAATGGCTGAGATCACATAAATAGTGCTGGAACACCCACAAAACATGCATGAGTGCTAGAAAATTCTTCCATAAAACTGGTAGTCAAGTGCCTGACCTCATTTCCCCATCTACTCGATCTGTTGAAGGACATCACAGATCCCACCAAAACCTGTATAAAAATGCCTGGGCCAGCCATGATTAGGTATGTGCACGCCATCTGTGGGAATGCAACATTGTGACATAATTTTAATAACCAATGGTCATATGTCGATTTCTGCTCAGTGTGAATAACTCGGTGTTGAGTTTCCTGATGCATACAATCAATTACTGGTCCTGTGACCCGATTAAAAAATGTCCAAGTCACCATTTTCTTCTATTTGTTCTGAAGAATTGTTTATCATGTAAGAAGAGTGCTTTGGGGCAGATCTCATTGCCATTGATTCTGTTTAGTGCGAAAAGGAGTAAAAGCGTACTGAGCTTCACTTATGGCTGAATTTGTCAGATAGTAAGTGGGAGGGAGACTGTTGCTATGGAGAGATGTAGTATTTTAAAACAACAACATGACATGGCTGAATGTTTTTCTGTTCCATAATCTAATAAAATTACTATTGTGGGTTGTGGTAGAAAAATAATTCCCATCTATACACCACCGAACACGCCTTTTCAGCCTAGATGTCTCCCCAGAACTCAGGCATAAGTAGAAGCCATGGGTAGCATCTGCATCGTATCATGAAGATTTATATTGTGTATCTTAGCGAAGGTATATTTATTTATTGAACATAGCAGTAAATGTTTTTTGCTTTCTTTACTTGTATATTGGTGATATAGGTGGCTAAAATCCATGCTGTGGAAATCAAATAACGCCTTTATGAATTTTACCACTAGCAATTCCACGCCTGCCAATATCCCTAGATTCACTTTCTGCCACTGGCTTGCCTTTTGAACCCTTCTTTATTTGTTGTGATTTGTACTTTACATCACTGGTACACTATCCAATTTCAGTTTCTTGTACCTTCTTTCAGCACACTTATGCACTTCCTCATGTCTCTCCCTCCTACCTGTACCTGAGGCCTACAGGTGTAGAGCAGGAATCATCACTTCCTCTGCTTTACGTGAAACATTGATTATTTATTGATTTTGTATAGTGATAGTATATGACAAATTGCAACCCAGTAGCACTAAAGATAACAGATGATCATTTTTTGTAGTGCATCCCTTTCTGGCAAGTAGTTGGCTAAAAGACAATCCGGAGATGTGGGCTACCAGACATTTAGACTCCGGCAATGTTATGACTTTAGAGTGGGATCCTGTCCATCATCATAGGAGGGGGCTCCTACTGTCAACCTGAAATGGATTAGAGTATGTCTATGCGGGGACTCGCTTTCAGGGTTTTTGGAGGCAGTTAACCTGGTCAAACTGAATCCCAGATTTACATGCCCTTGACGTTCATGACTCTGACTCATTGAGTCTCCTATTTGGACCTGGTAGTGCGGTTACATTTTCTTTGCTCAAATGACGGTTCCAGATGGAGATGTAATGTGATATTTCTTTTCGTAGGTAATTTGAGCTGATGCCATTGTGCATTCTGAATACTGAGCAGAGGAGTGTGACCTCAAGTCTGGATTGATGTGTGATGATTTGTTCCTCTTCAGTCAAGTCTTATAGTTTAATTCTACAATCCTAGCAACTTTTCAATTTCTAATTTGAGTACTCCTGTGTAGGTCATATTGCAGTAATCAAGTTTGACAACACCAAAGCTCCAGTAGGTTTACTAAGTACTTTCACGGGAGCTGTGTAACATCCTTCTCAGCATCATGAATTCATGGTTGGAGTTTTGAACCATACACAACATTTTTTGCAGAGGTATTTGTGCATCCAAGTTCTTCTCGCCTTAGTAATGACATGTTGTCAGCTAGGGTGCTCCCAGGTCTAAGTATTACTGTTATCAGATGTTCAGTTTGAGGTAATTATATTTCAACCAGCAGTAGATGTTCTTAGGCATCTTGTGGTGGTGTTTAGTTTGTTTGAGTTCTTGTCAGCTTGGATGTGGAGCTGTATGAAATTTGTATGCATTTAGAATTGAGTGTTGTAGGGGGAGATAAACTGGGCCAGGAGTCTCATTTATATGATAAATAGTAGAGGGGCTAGGGTGAGCTCTGTGTTGAGTCCCACAGTTGATGAGTACACACACACACCAATATTGATTTTTTGGCTACGGTTAGGGAGGAACGATGAACACCATTTTAGAGCTGTTCCTTTAACACCAGCCTAATTTTACAGGCATTTCCGCTGTATCATAGGCTGCCAATAAACGAAGTCGAATAAGAATTTCTATATGACAGAATTTCAGGAAGTAAGTGATCCCTCAGTAATATCGGGGTAATGGCTTCAGTTCCTCTCACTGGTTTAAACACAGATGTTCTGTTATGGAGAATGTTGTACTTCTCCACAAAGTCCACCATTGGCCATGACTTCTCATTCCATGATATTGCTAGTAAAGTGTATCTTTAAAATGGACATAACTGTTTACAATGCTTGCGATGCCTTTGCTGAGTGAATTTTAATGATCTGTGAGGCCACAAGGCACAGCTCAGGTGGTAGATTTGAAGTTTTTGTTTTCCCGACTCTTGATACTGACATTGGGTGTTAAAAATCTTTTGTTCGGAGCTTTGGTTGACACAAAGGTTATAGTAATTTCTTGGTCTTTTGCACTGCCTTGTGGCAAGTTCTCATTTGGGATCTGCATAGTTTCCATTCCATGGATAGGTATTGACTGAATCTTTTTAGGATGTCTAGGTTCATATCAAACAACTTGTGAGATACTATTTCTGTTGGTTTTAGTTTTTATCTGCCAGAGTAGGGCTACCAAGTGTAGGGTTTTGGTCATCTTGGTGTGTGGAGATTCATGGAGGCCATTTGGGTCTGTGGATGAGACCAAGCGTTTGTTGAGGCTTTATGGAGCATCGTTTGACAGATCTTTCTTGGGATATGAAATATAAAATTAGGATTGTATGCTTATGATGGACTCGTTTGTTAGAGATGTTTGCAGTTAAGTAGCTAGTATCAAAATCCCCAGCAAGTGATACACCAAGAGATGGAGTTATAGTGGTGTTTAAGGCATTGCTGTTGCAGGTGAAGACCAAGACCAGTGTATGACGTGTTAGAGTTTTTTGTGTAGCAAAGGGCTGGTAGGTACATTGAAGAAACAGTGTCTTTAATTGAGGATGGAAGGAGAATATTACTCCACCTACTAGTAAGCAGATGTAATACATTTAGAATTAAATTAATATAATGAGCAAATATGGGTTTCTAGGTATTAGTCGTTTACTAGACTGTCTGTATATAGGGTGGGGCTTTGAAAGAGTTCAAACACCTTTGAAAACTGATATTCTTAAAATGTAATCTTTATTTAGTGCAAGATTTTCCATAGCAGATATTTGTTAAAAATATATATAGTGACCTAATTTGGTGTCTGAGATTAAGCAGATTTTAAGTAGGACAGCATACAATTTCAGTGAACACCTGCTTGCATAGGACTGTGGCCGCTGTAACCAAATCAGTGTGTGGGTCACAGATGGACTTCAGCAAAATAATGGCTTTCCACCTAAGGGTTAAAATATTTTTCTACATCTTTACAAAAAGCCATTTTTGGAGGGGGCAGGGTTGATAACCATACTACATTACTTACTGACATGTATTGGAAAGAACTGCAAACAGGAAGAAATAGGTTTGTCCAATCCATGCTGGGCTTTGGCAGTGCTTTTGCTTGTGAGTGGTGTTGTGTCACTGAAGTTGGTGGCATGTGCTGGTCATGTTAGCTGTCCTAAGAAAAGGGTGGGGCAGCACATGACCCAGTAACCAACCAGTGTGGGTGTAAATTGGTTACTCCAGGACACCTCAGTCAAAACTCATAACTCACAACTCATGAACAAGTTTAATTATAACTAGATAAGATCTATTAACCTCCATAACAGTTGTGGTGGATGGAACACCAGTGACACCAACAAAGGGATAACGGCCTCTCACAGCGCAGCTGATTAAAATGTCATGTAAATTTGGAAGCTTGACTGACGTTTACATTGCCCAACATTATGGTCATATTTTCAAAAGGAACAACAAATGATTAATCTACATATGCAAGTACAAAATAAATTCATGCAAGACCAATAAAGCCTGCATTCTAATTCAATGTAGAACAAAACATAAACAAACATATTTCTTGGGGCTTAAATAATAGATGATATTATGACCAACCCAAGGGCAATTGTTTCTCAACCTCAAAAGAAGAAGCTGAGTCGGTTCTGCAGAAATTCAATCAGTGACCTGCAGGTTCTAAACACATGTCAGCAAAAGACAGCTGACGGCTCGGAGCATTTTCTTTTTTGCCTTGCCTTTTTGAAAAACTGCCTGGCAGGCATTTAAAAGTGGATGCATCACGGTTGGCTTTCTCTTAAAGTCTTCAAGATCGAGGTAATAATACTATTATTGGGGGGCCTTGCTTTCTTTCCAAGTGGTCTTCTTTCATTTGCCTAACATCTGTTAAAACATTTGCAAAACCGATGGTGTTCCTGATCCCAACATGTAAATCATTACACAGGATAACAATGCTAAAGAAACAAATTCTACTATCTATACTATGCCGCTGCATTACACAAAGCATCAGCAGTCTTCTTCAGTCAATGCTCGGGGCTGGGGTGGTGCGCAGAAGAACACCTGGAATCGAATTGTGTTGGGTATTTCGGATCTTCATAGAGGTAATGATACTTTGTAGTGATAATCTCAGCTTGGAGATGTAAGGATTGTTTTAAAAAGGATCCTATTTAATGATTGAAATGGTTTAGCTAATAATAATCTTAATCCTACCTCACTTACAAAGTTTACTTTATTCATTAAAAAAACACAAGTCTTGTGTGTCGAATTCAATAAACCCTATTTTCAGTGGCCTCCATCCCTCCGCGTGGCAGAAATATTCTATAAATTCGATGCATTAAATGCAGTAAGGTAAGTAAAATTAAGACTGGGCTGAAATCATTGGCTACTTGCGTCCTTACCTCAGTCCTACTTTTTTACAGCATCTATTTAGACTCTGTTAATAAAAGATCCTATTCAATTATGAAGCTTCCTGGGACTCATTATCGCTGCTTTATGTATTCTAATTTGCACTGCGATAATATACATATTTCAGGCCAGCACTCCGAACCAGCTGGAACAGTTCTTTCCAAATTAAGATGTGACCAAAAAGATACTGGAAAATATATTGTTACATGACTTTTAGCTTGAATGAAACAGAGATTCTGTTTTAAGAAAGGGCGTGTGTAGCTGTGTAGAACATCAACAGATAAATAAATACTTATTCTTATGTTTCGAATGCCATCGCCTATCAACCTGTGGAGACGTGGTTAACGTGATGGTCTAACTAGAGAAATCTGTAAAAGAACAACCAGAAAACGTTTCCTGGAATCCAAAGACTTAGTTTGTCATATGTATTTTTCAGAGTCCCTTCATACGTTTTACAGTGCAAATCTTGCTCTCCCTGGAATGGAGACATTTCAATTTAATATGAAGCTGTGCATAGAGATATATGAGTTGTTCTTGCGAGTGCAGAACCAAATACACTTTGCCTGGATTTTGAGTGGTTAATATATGACCATTTGTGGCTTGATTCAAGTAAATACAATTCCGCTTCATTCGCCACAAGATGGGCGGCTGCTCCCTGGCCGTGAAGGCTGCCCAGGCATGGAATGCCCTTCCGTTTTCACTGCGCAATACCCAAGACCAGTGGGCCTTCAAAAAACTTCTAAAAACCTATCTCTTCCCCTAGTGACAGTTCGGTGACTCCTCTTGGACTCGCGCCGGGACACTCCTCGGAGTAGCTGTGCGCGTTATAAGAGTATATAACATAACATAACATAACATCCTTAGCATGCCTGAATAAACCATCACCAGTTTACCACAACTGCAGTAATATCCCATAGATCTGTGGCAGTTTATACCATCTTGGTGCCAGAGCACACCCTCTCCCTTGCTTTTAAGGAATATTTTGAAAAATTGCTCAAGGACAATCATTCATTGGCACATGGTAGTAAAGTAAAATGAGACAATTAGCGTACCCATGTACTGTCCAAAAATAACTGAGACAGCCTTCAGGTTGTGTGTGGTGCCCAGAGGACATACATTGGCCCATGTCAATTCTTTGAGTATGTTCGAAGTCAAAGCAAGTGACAATTCTTTTATAAATTATTTGGTACTAAGGGGGAAGTCTGTGCAATAGTATGATGTCCTTTCAAGAGGGACCACCTTGGTTTTCATAAGACTGCCCAAAGTGTGAATGTTTTTATTTGATTTTTTCCAGTATTTACATTAATTTTACGTCTTTCAGTTAATCCTTGCTGCTATACTTTTGTTTATATTTCACTCTTGATTTAAGGTGTCTTTTCCTACCCTCTCATGTCCATGCATTTTTTGAGATCCCTTTGTATAAACTTCTTTACAACAGACTTTTTTGCTTTTTTATATTTCCTATTTTCATGCTTCTCTTTAATTGGTCCTAGCTTCCATTTTCTGCTAAATGTCAGTATAACTTTTCAAGATTTATTCATGCTAATTTGCAATGGATTCTACAACAGGTTGCGAACATGCTGAGGTATCTTACCAATACCACGCACTACAAATAATCATATATCTTCTGATCCACGAGGAAAGAATCATTTATTTGCTTGCCCTCAATGGCATTCCAACTTTTATTTCAATAATAATAACAATAATATTATTGATAATATTATTATTAGAAAATGGAGTATGTCAATCATATCTCCAGTGGTCATCAGTTAGTAGCTGATAGGGGAACCTCAGTGAGGATGGGCATGGAGTCTGCAGCTAGAACCACTCTGTATTTCAAGGAGGAAAGAGACAGCCAAGTTCACGCAGAGTGTTGATGGGTTCTCCCATGGGTTCTCTCCAGCGGTGATGGTGGACACAGGTATATACGTATGTGGAAGTGTGGCACACAAAGTTACAGCATGCATATGTAAATCTATGCTGCCATGAAAACTAGCCATAAGAGGAGGAGGTGACATTGCACAGGAACATCCCATCTATAAAACTAGACTGCTGACTCGGAGAACATGCACACGTTATAAGACCTTGCAGGAGTTCATAATGCAAAATGATACTTGTAAAAACACTTGCTTCAGCATTAAATTGTTGTTGTTTTATAAGTAAAGAAAGAGCCTCGAGGGCACCTGAGACCATGTATAGGTAGCAGAAATTACTTCATTTAGGTGACAGTTAGCTCAGAATGATAGCACTGCTGACTGTGGACACAATATTGCTTTAAAATATCTGTACATCCGCATGGATGTACAGGACGGGTAGGCACATATTTATGTAGAAAGCTGAATTTTCAGACAAGTTGTGTTCTGCTAAAAAAAAAAAACTTTCTTATCAGAGGAAATGACGGTACCATAATAGGATCAGACTTGAGATAAAAGTCTGCTCGGTGTGCTTCACAATGATCCCTGCACTAGACACCCGCTTATGCACATGCAGGCAGACATACACAGACTCACAGATAAACATAAGTACGAGTGTTGCACTTCAAAAAGATGCCTAGACTAGGGGCCCTTTTGTGTACAAGCAGACAGTCATCGAAGGTCTCCAAATAAATGTCTGAGGGTCGTGCTTTATTTACACAGATCTCTGCAGTAGTACACTCCTGTGCACTTCTGGGGGTCGTGCTTTACACAGATCCTTGCAGTAGTACACTCCGGCGCACGTCTGAGGGTTGTGCTTCACACAGATCCCTGCAGTAGTTCGCTCCTGCGCACGTCTGAGGGTCGTACTTTACACAGATCCTTGCAGTAGCACACTCCTATGCAAAAAAACGATGGATTTAGGCCCAGATATCTGTACTGGGGGCGAATGCATGACATTGTTCAGCATTCTTTCCATCAATTGTTCTTTTTTGCTCTAGAACCTGCCTGCGCACAGGCATTGACAGACCTGCAAACAAAATGCGAGGGGTTCGCTTCATACAAATGTCTGCATTAGTACCCTCCTGCGTACAGGCAGGTAGAAACTGAAATCAGTGTAAATAAAAGCCCGAGGGGCGCGCTTTACGTGGATCCCTGCTCTAGTACCCTCTTCCGCACATGCATGCAGTCATTCACAGACCCATGAACAAAGTGTGAGGGTGCGCTTCACACGGATCTCCGCAACAAGAGCCCTCTTGCACACACGCAGGCAGAGATCGAGAGACTCACAGATCAAGGGGCAGATTTACAAGCCCCATGCGCCACTTTTGCGTCACTTTTCCCATGTTAAAAATGACGCAAAAGTGGCGCAAGGGCCTTGTAAATAAGCCCCGAAGTGTGAGGGGGTGTGTGCTTCATCCAAAGGCCTGCGCTAGGCGCTCTCATGCGCACACGCAGGCAGAGTTCGAGAGACTCGTAGATAGTTTGAGGGGTGCGCCTCACGGATTCTTGCACTAGGCGCTCTCTTGCGCACTCGCAGGCAGAGATCGAGAGACTCACAGATGAAGTGTGAGGGTGTGTGCTTCATACACAGGACTGTGCTAGGCACTCTCCTGCGCACACGAGGCAGAGATCGAGAGACTTGTGGATAAAAGCCTGGGGCGTTAGCTTCGCGCGGATCCGTGAAATAGGAAACTCTACTGTCGCTCCGAGGTGCACGTGTTTACATCGCCTCGGTTTGCAAGCTATTGTTAACAGGTCCGTGCACGTGGCCCAGACAATGAGTAATGACAGTGATGCTCCCCGTGCGCGAGAGAGGAATGTGCAGAATGCCACGCCTCATTAACCCCGTGGCCTGCCCTCAGTGCCTCCTCACGCCCCCCTGTCTGAGCCTCAGACCGCCAGCTCATGCCACAGCAGACTTTAAGGGAAAGCGTGGTTTGCGTAGATACAGCATATCACAGTTGCCAATGTAGGGGTGCTTTCTTTTTCAAGGGACTTTACATTCATGTTGGTAACAGGCCACCCTTTCTAACCAACTTCAATAAACCCCCGTTGTCAAAAGGAAATATCAGTGCTTGTCGCTCAAGGCAAAAGGGCGCAGGCAAGCCTGAGCCGGGAATCCCCGCGTGCCGGCCGTGCCCTTGGGGCACAGGATTAGGTGTGCAGTAAAAGAAAAGAGTCAGGGTCAGGTCCAGTCCAAGAGGCAGATTATTGGGCGAGCGCCAAGCTTGTGAGGGAGAGCTTTTGTACCAGCATCCGGGCCCTGACAGTTCTGTCGAGTCAGCTGAAAGTGGGCTGACATCTCTAGGTCAGGCCTGATTCCCCGTTCTCCTCTCCACTCCTGCCGAGTGAAGGGAAAGCGGCTTTAAAGCTCACCACGCAGCTGAGAGCGCTATTCCTCGGTGGAGAGGGAGGGGAGGGGCGTTCTCTGAATGAGTGCTGGATCCGTCTAGCTCCTTGATGCAGGGTGTGACTTCATTTCAAACCTTTAACACGTGCTTTGCTCTGTTTTTTCAATATCACATTTAATAGGCACGCAATTTTCGGCAACAAGGGTATAGAAGTGTACAACGTGATGCCACACGCAGCACAGTAGGCGCAGCCTTTGATTAATACTCCAGAGTCCTGCTGAGTCATCTCATTGCTGCGCCGTCACATTGGATTCTACTACACCTTCTGATGACATTTGATTTTACACCAAGTTTGGACTAAGGGGTCGATTCCGATCTCGGCCGGTAGGGCTCCGAATCGGACTCGGCATTACCGGATCCGATTCGTAGCCCTGATTCCCGACGAAGTCGGACGTGCGTCCGGGCGAGCAAGTACGATGCGAACGTACGCGAAATCGCCGACCGACTCGTTCGCAAGACCCAACCGCTCCGACCGACTCGCACGGACACGACTCGCACCGCGCAATGGAGACGTTCCCCGGCCGGGTAAGTACGATGCGCGCCGCGAGCAGTCCGACCGACTCGCGCCGTCCGGCTCGAAAGAGCAGTCGGAGCCGCACTTTGGGGGTCCGTGTCGGACCCCCCTGTACGGCTAGCCGCACGAGTCGCACACAGGGGGAACCCATGGGTCCCCCCTACCTGTGCGTGTACGGCGCGACCCGCTTCGACGCGTACCCGCTATAGGGGGCGCCCTTGTTCGCCTCGCACCCATTGTGTCAATGGGAGCCCGCGTACACGTTGTACGACCGGCTCCCATTGACTTCAATGGGAGTCCGACCGAATCGAGTCCGATAGCATGCGAACGAATCGTACTCGTTCGGTCGGACCGCTAGGGTCCGATTCGGTCGGAAATCTCTCCGGGTCCGGCTCGGTCGGAGAGATTTCCTGCCCGAATCGGAATCGGCCCCTAAATGTGAAAAACGTGGGGGCATACATCACGAGTATCTGCACAGAAACATAAATAAAAATACGTGTGAGTTAAAATGCCATTGAAATACTTCTTCCACGCCACTGCTTTTCAGGGTGACACACCGTCCACCATGTTTATGTTCAGATATTTCAGACCCATAAGAATCCATCTTTTTGATTTATATGTGCAATTTAAGTACAGTAGAAAGCAGAAAGACAATGTATGCACTTTGTTGTGGTTTGTCAAACGAATCTGACAACCTATCTTTGCTTTAATCCAAGCTCCACACGAGCAGATCTCACATTGCTTGGGGCCCCTGTGCCGCAGGTGTCCTTCAGCCATGACGTCATGTAAACAGACTGGCCGGCCTCAGCATGCTTTTCTCCAAGAAAAAGATACATATTGTCCATATCCTTTAATTTAGGGGTCGCATTTTTGCAGCATATTTTGATCTAGAGCTCTCGGAGTGTCTGATCCAAATAAATTTACACATCATGAGAAGCCAAAAATGAGGTACCATAGCATTATTTTTTTCTGTCTCTTTCTAGCTCATCAACAAAGATAATAAAAAAAAAAAGGAGCGTATTGTTTTATTCGGAATCGCTGTTGTTTTTTTTATATTTTAAATATCTGATAGTTGAACAGGATTTAATGTAGGGAGAAATCCTCTTTCAGTCATTAGCCCGGAGTACATTTTCACCTTCATCAGATTTTGCATAAATTATAAGTGGCTTCCTCTGCATCTCCCTCACTTTCAACACAAATATTTTAGATATTTAACAGTATAAGGAGGCCACATTTTTTCCAATCTGAACTCATCGAATATATTTTTTAAAATAAAAATGCATCGTCCACTGTTTCCCAAAATGTGGAATGTAACATAAAAACATATACACGTTTTCTTGCAAGTGCATTTGTATTTACTGCCATATACAGCTTGGGCTCTTATTTACACCATATGCTCAGTTGACAAAAACATGTATATCTAATTAAGCAGGTTTACAACCACATTTACATTAGATTTATATTTTTTAATATTCACAAAGATTTTCAAGTGTACTCCTGTGGAGCTGTGACTGTGTTACTACTAAAACAGTGTCTTTCTGCTCCTTTAGGGTGTACTGTTAACAACCACTCTTTATTTTCTACGTTAGTGGCACATAGAAACCTAAATAAAACTAGCAAAATCCGATATTCCTTAAGGCCTTCTAAATGCCACTCTGAGTTAATTTGCTGATCCACCAGGTTTCTCTGAAGTTTAATCAACATTGTTCATTGCCCACCTGAAGGAAGGGTTCATCACTTCTAGAATTAGTACACTCACTCAAAATTTCTGGCCTTTATTCTGAGTAGTGTCTGGGAACTGCAGACTTCTAATCCTTCCAGCATATTTCAGACTAATTCTCTGTCCTGCAAACTCTAACATTTCTAACATTTAAAGAAACTAAAAACAGAAGGTGCAGCAGGCCCAAACGGGGTAACTAATGCTCTCTTTAAGGGTGAAGCTTCTTATTGGGCGGTCTACTTTACCCCTTTTTTCAAGGAGCTGTTTCGGACCAATAGAATCCTCGACTCATGGAAGGGAAGTACATTTCAGCCAATTTTTAAAGGCGGTAATCCGATACTGCCCAGTAACTGTAGGCTCATTGCACTAATTAACGTTGAAGCCACGCTATATGCCACCTGTCTGCTAGAACATCTAAAAAATGGTCAGATGATAATAAACGGATATCTCGGTCCCAAACTGGGTTCAGGGTAGGGGCAGGTACATTAACCAATCTCACAGCTGTAACATTATTAACCGAAAAGGCCAAACACCAGAACAAGCGGTTGTTCGCCTGCTTTGTGGATCTAAAGTCAGCTTTTGATCGTGTGCCCCGAAAACACTTATGGGAAAAACTGGCAATGTAGGGTATCCCAAACAACCTATTGAATGCCATTAAAGAACTGCACACAGGTACCTGGACCCAGGTGAAAATAGGTGATTGCAGTCGTGTAACAAAGAAAATAGACACACACAATGGTTTAAAACAGGGGTGTGTGTTAGCACCAAGCCTCTTCAATTTGTATTTATCCGATCTCGAAGAAGCACTTAGTGAAGCTAACAGCCATTCTCCAACGCTAGCCAACGAGGAAATCAAGTTCCTGCAGTACGCTGATGACACAGTGCTTTTTAGCCAAACCCCAATTGGGCTTCAACGCAGCATGAGTATACTAGCTAAGTACACGGATCAGCACAGGTTAGAACTAAATTTATCTAAAACAATGGTAGTGCGTTTAGTGGATGCCTAATACAAAAAACACGCATGGTTTTTGGACGGGAAAAAAGTCGAGGTCGTCGCCTCATTCAAATATCTGGGATTTAAAATCGAGAGAAATCTGAGTCATAAGCATCAGTTCCTAGCAATGAGGGCCAAACCCCAAAATCTCATATATGGGTTCAAATTATTAAAAAGGAAATTAAGCTGTCCTTCCCACAGCCGCCTTCTATCCGTCATGGCAGCAAAATTAATGCCTTCTGTCACATATGGTTGCGACATTATGAGGGGTCACGAAATCTCAATTATAAATAATATCCAAACAAAGGTTTATAAAATCATCTTCCTCATCCAGCAATCAGCATCACCGGCTCAAGTCCGACTTGAGTTTGGTTTGACCAATCAAATATACCGGAGTAAAAGTGCCTTTATTAAACTATGTGGAAGGCTCAGAGCAGCCACAGCAGACTCTAGTGAGCACCCGTGCTGGAAAGAAATAGAAGCTCAAAGAGAAAATAAAATACAGGGTTCATGGGACTGCTATTCAGCACAGGTTATTGAGGATCTTTCTTCTGAAGAAATTTGGACCGCAGGCATGGGGAAACTGGCCCTTAACAAAGCAATTAATCTGTCAACAAAACTCCTGTCTAACATAACAGATGAAAACATCTTACTACAAAGACGTCATGCCTGGACGGTGATTAAGTCATATGGTACCAGGAAACCGCAGGCGTATCTATCAGCTCATTTCTCAATGATTTTAAAAAATCAATTCATGAATTTACGCTTTGGTATGTGGGAAACAAAGGATCTGATCCCCTCCTGCAAAGACCAGCACCAAAATCAAGACTGCAGATTGTGCAACTATAAACACGAATATGTCGCTCATATTCTCTGTGCATGTCCAAAGTTATTAAAAGAAAGAAAGACACTTTTGAAAGAAACATTTATTAATATGAACGTACGATCATGCAGAGAAGCTGTAACTACCTGATTAGGAGGGTATTCGATTCCTCTGGTCTGCAGGGGGATACAATTTATAAATGTGTACCTAAAGGAATTAGGGTGTGTTCCAGAAGAAAAGCAATCAATTTAAGGCTCTGTTTTTACGATGATGAAGGATTTTATGAAGAGGACGTTTGTCAGGGTTGCAGTACTATATGAACAATATAATCTGGTCTTGATTTTAATGAGCGTAGAAAAATGATCTAAGACTTTTACTAATGTTTGTCATAGGATATTTAAAAAAAAAATGTTAATGAAATTATATGTTGTAATGGTTTTAAAAGACCGAACATTTGAATAAACTTGAAACTACACTCTCTTTGTTAGTCTCACCAAAAATGATCGTAGGCTTTGTTAAGTACAAGTATACAACGATCCAAGCACCAAAGACATTTTTCTGATTTTTACAGTCATGGTAAAGTAATAGTATGAAGAACGATTCAGTCAGTGGGTTTTCTAACTCAGATCGAGCAGGTGTTGCTTTTCACTACTCCTAGCACATATTTGTACTCAATCTGGCGTGACACCTTGTTGTCTGAATATGTACAACTTCTCTAGACTCCGACCAAAATAAGTTTGTGGTCAGACAGTATGCTTTCAGAAGAGTTGACTGAAGAGTAAAAAGCAGTGCGTATAGGGTAGAAAAGCAATGACAAAAGGAGATTATATTCATCTCTTGGCTTAAACTATGGAGTTACTGGGAACATTATCTTTTTCTTACAGTAATACTCTTACATCAAGAAAAATAACCACAGAATTACTTATCTCTATGGTGCACTCAATGCGATTATGCTAAACTGTAAAAAACATATTGTAGCCTGACTTTAATAGAAGGGCACCAACTTGCACTATTTTTCAATAGAGTTAATAAAACTTTAACATAGGATGCAGCAATGATGTTCAACAGCATGACTGTATCCCCTGACTAGAGAAATAAGTGGTCTTCAAATTGAAAATACACTTGAAGAAAGTACTACCTGTAATAACATAATCACTTAACCATTTCACTTCCTGGTTCAATAGCATCCAATCCATTGCATCTGTTCCGCCATGTCTCTAAGGCCCTTATTACAAGTTGCATGGCAGTATTGGTGGAGTGCAAACTCTGTGTGATAGCACCCCGCCAGTGCCACGCAGTTATTAGTTTATCCTCATGGAATGGGGAACAACAGTGCTCAACTGGTTTTACCAGAAGGGCGGGGTAGGGGACAATTATGCACGGTTTTCCCTGTTTTGGGGGTGGGCGTTACAGTTATTGATCATATTTACCTCCTCCTAGTAGGTGGTAAATGTGGGTTTGGGGCCAGGTGCTTTGCAGGGATGGGGGAGTTGGGTGGGGAAGGTATCAGAGGCAAGGGGTAAAAGATGCCCTGGCAGGGAAGAACACTTTATGCTGGGCAGTGTTGGAGAGGCAGTGGGAAGGTAGGGGGAAAATATGCCATGGCAGAGCACTTTATGCTCACCATTGCCAAAAAAATATGCGTCTGCACTGACGTGGACAAAGGCTTGGCTGCTATTGCCTCCAAAGCCTTTTGTAATTTTCCTGACTGGTCCTGTCTGGTATGAGATCCAGTGGTCTATTTCGAAGACAGTGATTTGAAAAGTGAAAGCCACTGGTGAAACATGGCATTCTCAAATTGAAATTTCTGTAATGTTCAGTTTGTCTGATCAGTCACCCACTGTTATGGCTGATTCTCCCTGAATTGAGCAATGTAGGGGAGGAGAAATTCCATTTGATCATGCTCACACCGGTGAATGTCAATTAAAATGCACAATAGAGCTATTTGTGCTGATACAGTCAGACACCAGGCATTTCTTCGTGGTGGCTTAATGATGGCCCCTGCATTCCTGTCAGCAGCGCGCTTATGCATTGTTCGGCTCTGAGAATATATTCATTGAGTTTGTGCATTAGGAGGGGCCCTTGAATTAGAATTGCTTATGCCTACTTTTGTGTTTGTGCCTGTAACCATGTTCTATTTCTAATTTGACTGACTTCTAAAGAGTGGCACATATATGGCAGGAAATGTTTTTTGTTGGTTATACTCAATATAAAATACAAGATGTACATTGAAATATGCACACTATATAGCCCTGCTGAAGCCCTTTATCAGGGGATTCTACTCTTTAATCACTGCATTGGCAGTTGCAGAGGGTATCCAGATGCTTGTGGGGTACACCCACATTTATGCTTCATGTACCCCAAACGTGTGCTCAAAGTAATTCCATAATCTAAAACCAACAAAATATTAAACTCAAGTTTGCTATTTTAAGGCAAACATCTCTTAAGATTGTTAAGTAGTCACAGGCACATGTGCCCTGTCTGGGTATCCTACGTGTGGTGATGAAGAGTCATAAAACACTTGACACATTCTTGTCTGTATTCTGTATCTGCTAGTGTCCATCCTTGAGGGTGAACCTAGCAAATGTATAAACTGCCTGTGAGCTCTTGCACCTCTGCTAGGTCGGCTAGTCTTTAGATCAAGTGTAACCGTTGCTAGGACAGCGCACCACTGCTCCCCTAAGTCATGCGCATGTCACTGAGCAGTTTCAAGTCGGCATATGGGACTTAAGTTCTCACAGAATCTGGGATGTCATTTTTTGATAGCAATGCTATTCTAATTTTTTAGAAACATCACTAGATACTTGTTAAAAAGTGACCAGTATTGTGACCACTATTTTTTGAGCACTGCCATCTGCCCCAAACCTTTGTTTGTTATAGTCCATTTTGCATTCTTGCCTGCTCGCGCTATTTATGCATGCCTGACTGTTATGGCTGGATTAAAGGTAGAAGACGAAGGAAGCATGAGAAATTACAGCGATACTTTTTTAGAAGCTCAGGCAACATAAGAAAAGCTATTTATAGCTAGGAGTAGCAGTAATTAAACAAATAAAAGAGGATACAAAGCAGTAAGAGAATGAATAGCTGGGCCTTATTACGGGTATGCCAGTTGAGTGAGCAAATGAGTAAGCTAGTCCATTAGTGCATTAGATAACACTTGAATAAATAGGTATGGCCCGATTTACTCGAACACTCACTATGGCGAGTCAGATTTCATCAGGGCGAGCTATTTTTAGGGTTTACGCGCCCGCTTTGGCGAGCAGACATATATCAGCTGTTCCATTCTCTCACAAAGTAAATGAGCAATAAAGATGCCCTTAAATCTTGTTTTTATCCTGTCACATTTGATCTGCATTCAGAGACAGAAGTCAAAAGGGAGTTTGTCTACCTACATTTACTTTTCTTCCTCTGACTGTGAGGTTAGAGGATTTTGTAAAATGAACTGTGACAATGGCATGTGAAATGAAAGACTGTTAAATATCAGACTTTTTTTCTAACACAACATTGAAATAGCTAATAAGTGAACTGTTACAAACATTTCAAAATATATTTCAGTAGTTATGAAGGTACATTTTTGTATTTCTGTGTAGTGAAAAAAGATTTTTATCGGATGAAAACAAATCGGAATACTACTTGCTGATGTGCAAATGATAACTATTTTTGCTGAAACCCAATTTCCAAACATTGTTTGTACGTTATATAGTTTTATCAGTAAAACTGCAAGTTAGTGGGAACGTTTGTGGCCATTTAAATGGAAAATATGCTCTCTGTAAATGGCAGTGCACTACCACATCGTGCGTTAGGAATATATATTTATTAAAAGTGAGTTTTTAAACATGAACTGAGAAATATTCCTGCTCTCGCCCTAATGACAATGCTATTAGTGAATTAAGAGACAATTCGGGGTCATGTGTACCCTATATGTGGTCCAGATTCTTATTATACATGGAGGAAACGTTTAGTCCAATAAATAAAAAAATATTTTTTTTGTACAACAGAAATACTGAACTCTTATATTTTGACGGTGCTCTTATATCTGATAATGAAGAAAAAGGCAGCTCCATAAAATAAAATATTTGCTTAGGATATCACAATTTGAGGCCATTTTACAGGTCAAGTACATTACAGTTAGGTCAAGTAGATTATTCAAGTCACTAGACCTGCAGGTCTAGTAATATAGCCTTATAGCCCGCCGTAGTGGGCTATACCGGCTATTAAAGGCCCGCTCCAGCGTTAAAGGCCCGAGCCGAAGGCGAGGGTCTTTAACAAGGGAGCGGGACTTTAATATAGCCTTATAGCCCGCTGCCGAGGGCTATACCGGCTGTTAAAGGCCCTGATCCCGAGTTATAGGCCCGAGCTGCAGGCGAGGGCCTATAACGAGGGAGAGGGCCTTTAACAACCGGTATAGCCTGAGGCAGAAGGGCTATAAGGCTATTAGAACATTCCACCCACTAAGGGTGAATGTTCTAAATTAAAAATGGAGAAACAAAAAGACAAACATTGGAATGTTGGAGCGCTGGGCTTATACCAGCCATTATAAGCCCAGAGCAACTCCATTGTCTTCAATGGAGCTCCCAACATTCCAATGTTCTAATAGCCGGTATAGCCCAGCTACGAAGGGCTAAAAGGCTATTAGAACATTCTGCCACTAGAGGGCAGAATGTTCTAACAAATAAAACAAAGGCTTCAGGGAGCGCAAGGGGATTGAAATCCCCTCAGGCTCCCTCAAGCCTTTGTTCACAGCCGCAGCTGTGAACAAAGAAACATTGGAATGTTGGAGCTCCAGGCTTATACCAGCCATTATAAGCCCAGAGCTACTCCATTGTTTTCAATGGAGCTCCCAACATTCCAATGTTCTAATATAGCCTTATAGCCCGCTGTTGAGGGCTATACCGGCTGTTAAAGGCCCTGATCCCGAGTTATAGGCCCGAGCCGCAGGCGAGGGCCTATAACGAGGGAGAGGGCCTTTAACAACCGGTATAGCCTGAGGCAGAAGGGCTATAAGGCTATTAGAACATTCCACGCACTAAGGGTAGAATGTTCTAAATTAAAAATGGAGAAACAAAAAGACAAACATTGGAATGTTGGAGCGCTGGGCTTATATCAGCCGTTATAAGCCCAGAGCAACTCCATTGTCTTCAATGGAGCTCCCAACATTCCAATGTTCTAATATTTTTAATGATTTGGCGAGGCCTGGAGTAAGTATTGCAGACATAATATAACATTTTTCTTCTTTCCGCCATCTGAAAAATATGTTTGCAGTTTGAAAAACACCTTTCCATGTAAATGAAATAAGAATGGAATTTATACAATTATTTTCCTGCTTTTAAGAGTACACACTTGTGCTTTTCAACAGGGGGAAAAGCTATGCAAAATATTTCTGAATTCCAACAAGGTTCTATCTTTGTAGATTTTAGAAGCATTTGGCATGCCTCACACCAGAACTATCTGAATCTTCCTTTTCAGCATCTTTTTTTGCGTCCCTTTTCCCAAAATTTCGAAATGTGGAAAATCTGTTATATATGTGGATCTTCTAGATTTCTAAGTTGAACTTGCAAGTCGAAAGATCTACAACTCCTGAGTCCGTAAGTTAGGCTTTGAAATGTTGCCTTTTGAAATTTAAATTTATACGTGTGCAAATGTAACGTGAACCTGGCCAAAAGTCATTACTTAAATATTAATAAATGCTAATATTTATTAGGTGCACACTACCCTTTCTAAATGTAAATGTGCATTTGTAGAGCGCATTAAACGAAAGGCATCAAAGCGCTGCAATCAGTGAGAGAGTACAGGGGAGAGCCAAGAACTATTGTAATTGGGAAAAAGCCATGTTTTCACGTTCTTGCGAAATACAGCGTATGAGGCAATACTAGCAATATGTACCGGGAGAGTATTCCATAGCCTAGCAGCGGCCACAGAGAATGCCCGCTCACCCCATCTTGCTTTCCTGATGTGGGGGATCATAACTTTCCTCTGATCAGCTGATCGTAACTCTCTACTAGGACGAAACCAATTGAACATGGTTCTCAAATTGTCAGCGTCCTGGTGATTCAGGGCCTTAAAGACCAAACATAGGGCTTTGAACAACAGTCTCTTCCTAACTTGGAGCCAATGAAGAGCCCTCAGCCCTGCCCTCACTGATTGATGTTTGGGAACTCCCAAAACCAGTTGCGCCGCCGCATTCTGAATAACCTGAAGTTTATTCAGAGAATACTGGTGGACGTTCAAATACAGAGAATTACAGTAGTCAAGGCGAGATGTTATAAGCGCAATGACCACTGATACTCTTAGCTCCTCGGGGAGGAAGAGCAAAATCTTTTTCAGGTACTTAATGATCCAAAAGCAAGAGCTCACCATCCTCTTGATCTGGAGGTCAAATGTCAAGGTGTTGTCAAACAGCACCCCCAGGTTTTTGGCATACGTTTTAGGAGTAGGTAGTGAGCCACAGGTCTCCGGCCACCAGCGATCGGACCAGTCCGAGTTCTTTACCCCGAAAATCACAATCTCTGTCTTCTCGGCATTTAGCTTGATCCAATTTTCTTGCATCCAGGTGCTGACTTGCCCCATGCACAATCTGAACGTATCGGCTATGCCTTCCCAGTCACCTGATATCGAGACAATAATCTGGGTACTGTCCGCGTGGGACAATACGGCCCAATTTAACCAGAGGGGCAACATATAGGTTAAACAGTGTGGGGCTGAGGGGTGACCCCTGCAGAGACCCCGCATGGAAGCTGAAACTCCTTGGCTCTAAAGTCACCGCAGCTCACTGTTTGGGTCCTATTCGTCATAAAGGATTCTAGTAGGTTAAGAGCTGAACTCCTTAGTCCACCCTGGTGCAGTCTTTGCACCAGTCGCATAGGAGAGATGGTATCAAAGACTGAAGATAAATCTAGCATAACTAGGATCGCAGCGCCTCCCTGATCTACTTGTGGCGTATAGAGTCTGCAGCTGCAATAAGCGCAGATTCCGTGCTGTGGTTCCTTCTAAAGCCATTCTGTTAGGAATCTAACAGTTCAGCGTCTATGAAAAAAACGGTGCTAGCCTAGTTCCTGATTAATTTGCCTCTCCAGGATTTTAGCAGGTACTGGTAATAAGAGAGATCGGGTGCAATTTTTTCAGTTCTCGTCTATCTCCATGTGTTTTTTTTTTTTTAGAGGTATTACAATTGCTTCTTTCCAGCATAGGGGATACACTCTGGAGTCCAACACCTGGGCATACACCGTCTCCAGAAAAGTGGCTATTAGATTTGGTGCGAGTTGCATCACCATAGGTGGACAAGGGTCATCAGGGGAGCCTGATGTAATTTTTCCTAAGATGGTTTTAATTTTAGCTGCTGACAGACAGGAGAAGGAAGATAAATTGCCCATGATAGTGGACCGTCCTAAGAGGTCTTCATCTGATAATAAGGGCACTGGTCCAACCTTCACCAACTGAAATTCCGATAGAAGTTTCAAGACCTTGTCCTCAAAAAACGAGGGTCTCTTTTGCGTGATTAACTAGACAAGTAAGCGAGTTGGTGATTCATTTACTCAGTAAGTGAGTAAGTAAGTAATAGGTTACTGAGTCAAAACGGAAGTGAGTAGAGTGGTATGAGGATGGATATTAAAACGTTTTGCGGACAAAATTAAACGTACTTTCATAAAAAGTTGCCTCTGCTCCTGCATTTTACAGACCCTGAGTCACAGTATCTAAATCTGTGGACTTTGGTTGATGCATGAGGCATTTATTTAGTCGATAAAGTTGACATTTTTTTCACTCCTGAGACTGGGTTAGACCTTTACTTAAATAGGAGTAATAACAGTAGCATTTTAACTAACAAGCAGGCAAAGTTTGTTTCATTACAGAGAAGTTGCGTGTGTTGGATTCATGACCTTACCCTGCATATTGCATGCCAGGCAAGGAGTGAATCAAACGACAGGAAATAGAGAGCAGGCGGTTCATCTCTGATAAGTCACATATAGTCAGTGCTGGCTTCTACAAGTCTGGCATACAGCAACTTCTCAGAATGCATCATTGTTTAAGTCACCAGAAACTTGTCATTCCATTGTTTTCAGTGGGATTGGTCATGTTGTTAGTAACAACATTTGCTAAGATACCACAGCATACATCTACTGTAAGTTGAATGAGCTCTGAATAATAATTTGTTTTTTAGAATGATTAACAGCGTGCCAAATTTCACGATAAGGCCGCTTCCTGAATTTTGCAGCCATACAATGACCATTTAGCTATTTATAACAGACAGGAGTGAATGGAACTCAGATTGTGCATATGAGTTCCCTGTAGGGAAGGCACATCATGATAAGCACACTCCCATTATTATAATACAGATGATCATGCTGATTTGTGCTTGATGGGTTTAACTCTTCATTGTGCTACAATGTTGTCAACTTCAAAAACTACAAAATTGTTTTAGTGAGTATATTTTCCATGCTGCTGCAGAAGACCAAGATATCTCCAAGAATAAGTTCAACCATGTCCAAAAATAAGTCACTTGTACCAAGAACAATGTCAAAATGTGCCAAAGAGGTCAACGTTTGTAGTAGAGAATATTCACCAACATGTCAATCAATAATCTGATGTACCTTTACACTAGACAAAACATCCATGATTGTATTGTACATAATAGTAGTTGTATCTAGAAATATAGTAGCTCTTGCAGAGGATTATGCACAACGTAGTATGTAAAGTGGCCATTGTGTCAGACACCTTTACTATCATTCTGCTACATAATTTGCACAGTTGTGCCACAGGACAAGGCCTCTGTGTGCTCTGCAAATTCTTTCTGTAGGTGGCATGGGTCAGTGGTTTGAAGCTGTAAAAAAGAAAGTAGTATCTAACCACATTGTTGTATCACAGACTGCTTAAATAAGGTCAAAGGTATATCAGTCATTTTATTAAACCAGCCGCCATCTTGGCCTTTCAGCACTCTAACGTCCTTCTTATATGTACATAACTCCGATATACACCCCCTTAGCTTAAATCTCTTGAGTCAATTCAATGCAGCAGACTCAGAATTGAACACGTTGAATAATTCTGCCAAAAGAAAACTTATAAACAAGGTATAACTGTTTACCATAAATTAGTCCTTTCACATAACTGTGCCTCCTAATTGACATACATTTCTACCAATTATAACTAGTAAATGCCTTTTCCCACTGTCCAGAGTCTTACAAAACATGATATAGATTTAGGGTGAATTACCCCTACTCAACCTCTTTGTTGCTTTTTTTCTAAATTGCTGAGAAAGCAGCACACAATTTCAACAACTATTGTGGCCCTGACCGCTCTGATTTCTATCCCCCCTTGCTCTCCTTCTTTAATATTACATAAACAATGACCTAAATATATTACCCAGATGGGTAGATTTAAAGTATTCACAAATAGAGGGACAAAGGGCTTTTATACATGAGGTCCAGCACAGTTGCCCAAATGCAATATGAAAATTAAAGTTGTGCTGTTCCTGAGTGATCTAGAATGTAGCAATATACAAGGGACAGTAGGCTACAGAGTCGAAAGAGATGGGAATCCATTTCTTTGGAATGTAATACCCTCACACACCCAGTTGGGTGTCATGCTTCATCATCGGGCTGCTTCTCGTCTGGCCGGCGCTGCAATGCCTGACGGGCTCCCGATGAGGGGCACTTTGGCGGAGATCTTTTTCCAAATAGCCGTCTGGTGCCGTGGGTGTGAGAGATTTTAGTGAGTGTAGATGAATAAGTGGTGTGTGATGTTTATGTGAGTTAAAACAGGGTTGGGAGTGCCATCAAAAATAACTTTAATTGTGGGGTCTCCTACCCTGATTTAAAATATAGAGGAAAGGCGCAATGCTAAGTTAATGTTTTAGGTGTGGCGCTCTTCCGTGTGGTTGGTCAACATGTTTCTTCGCAGTTCTACTAGTCTAGAGGCGATTCGTCAGGACCTAAAGTTTAAAAACTATCTACACTAAGGTGGGCCGGAAACCTAAAATAGATTAATGTGGATCAGTATGTCTTTCAGATTCTTTGATCGTCTGAAGGCAAATCGTGGTTGTTCTAGGGTCATACTCCCAGTATTTAATATGCCCCAATGTTTCCTGATGACATTTTTTATCCTATTGGAGGCTGGAGTGTATATTGTTACACATGTCAACATCTCTGTTTCTGCTTTTTATCTGGGTTCTAATAGAGCTTCCCTGTTATTGTTTCTTGCGCGTTTTTTAGAAAGCTAGTCTAGCGCAACGTGAATATCCCGCACGCAGTATTGCCCTTTCTAAAAAACGTGCAAGAAACAATAACAAGGAAGCTCTATTAGAACCCAGACAAAAAGCAGAAGCAGAGATGTTGACATGTGTAACAGCATACACTCCAGCCTCCAATAGGATAAAAAATGTCATCAGGAAACATTGGGGCATATTAAATACTGGGAGTATGACCCTAGAACAACCACGATTTGCCTTCAGACGATCAAAGAATCTGAAAGACATACTGATCCACACCAGGCCTCAGACACGAATGGTTAACACACAAAGACAGTTGTGGGACCTTCCGCCTGTTCAGGGTCACTACCCGTGCAGCACTTGCACAGTCTGCGCCCTCACATCTGTGACTAAGAATATCATCTTCAATGCAACCTTTACATGGGAATTACGTAAACGCACAAATTGTAATACGACAAATTGCATTTATATGATTACGTGTCCCTGCAATCTCAGATACATAGGGATGACAACACGTCCGGTCAAAGTGAGAATCACGGAACATCGTAGTAATTTCCGGTGTCATAAAGTGAATATCAAAATGTGCACACACTTTTTAACACCAAACATTTACCTGACTCTTTTCGTTGGGTGATTCTAGAAACATTTACTAAAATTAGCAAAGAAGCTCTGTTCTACAAAGAACAAAGATGGGTGCATCGTCTGTCCTCTGACAGACAAGGACTGAATGAGGACATTCCTTGGAGCTCTTTACGCACTTAAAAACTCCCTTGGAATAGCACCTTATCACAGCATGATCGACACCTATTGATCTTCAGTAGACCCAGTACACTAAGATTCACATTTATGTGATATTACACGTTGGGGATACTCTGCTAGAGATGATAATGAAGCCTTATGGTGACTTCTACTCCATTCCAAAATGGCCCCCAAACTTCCCAAAGATAGCAAATTGCCCCCATCCTCCTTTGCCTCTTTTTACCATGAATGGAGGACGCGCGAATCTCACGATAGTTGTCAACCAAGATTACTCTTATAACTCGACACATAATTTATTAGGTTACTCTCTTATCTGCTTTTCACACAGTGCGGGGCAGAGCAATATATATCCTTAGTAGCCCAACGTCCGCTCACCATGTTCATACCTTCTAGTTTAAATAAGATGGATGCCCGGGCGGTGAATGTTCTTTTAATCTCACAACCTCCAAAACCTAGTACCAGATCGGGGTTGTTTCCATAGCCTTTAAATGTAGAAAATGACTAGCTGCTCAGGCCAGGGTAACCACTCCAAGATGGCGCCCGCAGTATAGAGAACAGCATACTGACTGTCCTCATGCACGCGAGCGGTCCAGCAACAGCTGGTAACAATCAGGAGTTAACGAGGAGGAGCAGTGGGTATTTAAACTGGGCCATTTCACTACACCACACCTCCCGGTCCCGGCAGCAGTGGGTAGGTCCCTGGACACATTGCATACTACGCAAACGTGAGTACTATGTTAACCTTTATGGTCTGTTAATGTTCGGCACTCGTAAACCCTGACATAGGGTTCCCCAGCTAGTTTAAAACGTTTAACTATGCAGATGCACCTTCCCAACCTCCTTTACTTTTTATTCCAACTCCAGTAACAGATATGAAGCCTGAATTGTTCCACCATAACTGGGATCAGTTTTTAATGATGTGGGCAATGTTAATGAACTACCCCTGAATGATGTGCAGATAGTGTGATGTAGGAACAAGTCCCTATATGTTCTAAGGGGGCCCACATATTCAACCCTACAGTTCTTTAAATAAATACACCATTAACTTCGCTAGCTGGCAGCTTTTAACTGTTCCTTTTTATCTGCATACCCCTGTAGTATATGGGGAAGTTCCTCATATCTTGACCTGCCGGGGATTGATGAAGCAGTAGATCATCCCTATTAGGGTGCGTCTTGTGCTCTTTCTGTAGTTTTTAGTTTTTGTGCTCTTTCTGTAGTTTTTGGTTTTAATACACGGATGTGGTCACTACACACATGAGCAATAATGTGACCACTTCAACATATGGCACCTGGTGTTTATATGCCTGTTACACCCCACCACTGTGTGCTGTGATTTAGACACACAGGGAATAGGACAGTAGTGTTTGATACTTGTGATATTGGTTTGATAACATACATTAATATGTGATTTTCTCTCCATATTAGGTAGAACCAGAACTACCAGTCATTAGACAGAGTAAGTCATGGTGGCTTAAATCTCAAACATTAATCTATTTGAGGTTTCCGGCCCACCTTAGTGTAGATAGTTTTTAAACTTTAGGTCCTGATGAATCGCCTCTAGACTAGTAGAACTGCGAAGAAACATGTTGACCAACCACACGGAAGAGCGCCACACCTAAAACATTAAGTTAGCGTTGCGCCTTTCCTCTATATTTTTAATCAGGGTAGGAGACCCCACAATATTTTTGATGGTACTCCCAACCCTGTTTTAACTCACATAAACATCACACACCACTTATTCATCTACACTCACTAAAATCTCTCACACCCACGGCACCAGACGGCTATTTGGAAAAAGATCCCCGCCAAAGTGCCCCTCATCGGCAGCCCGTCAGGCATTGCAGCGCCGGCCAGACGAGGAGCAGCCCGATGATGAAGCATGACACCCAACTGGGTGTGTGAGGGCATTATATTCCAAAGAAATGGATTCCCATCTCTTTCGACTCTGTAGCCTACTGTCCCTTGTATATTGCTACATTCTAGATCATTCAGGAACAGCACAACTTTAATTTTCATATAGATTTAAAGTATCACATATTAGATTTTTGAAATATAAGGAAAATTCATTCTGCACGCTGTATGGATTTTTGGGGCCTTTTGACTAAGGATTCTTGAAAAGCTATACATCTACTCTGATTCTGCACAAACTGTATGATAAGACCCATTCGTTGTAAATAAGTGTGCATGGTGGTATTTGAGTAAAATACTTAGATCCTTGTTATGTGTTTTGAAAGACCTTGCCTTGTCAGGATGCCACATCAAAGCACGTAGTAAACAGACTCATAATATAGATGGATACTTGAACAAAAGTACCAATATACTACATAAGGTTTGATGACTCTTTAGGGTTGGATATTACTGAATCATTCTTCTTAACTTTCCCAGAGTTATGTGTGTGTGTAAACCCAACTCATCCGAAGTGAAGTCGATGCTTGCCGGTATTCCGACCCCTACGGCTGCCATCAAGAATTCTGTATCTCTGTATTGCACCTATCTTACCCTCAAAAATAGCTCCTTTCATGCTTAAAGAATGCCATCATCTGTCCCTACAGAAATCTTCTACTTGTGACTGAACTGCTCAGCTGCCACCCAGTGGACAACCTCCCTCAATTAGTCATCTAAGTTTCATCCAGTCATAAATCCACAACAGCTCACTTCTCTGTCTGAAGTGACATTTTAACAGCAGTTAAGAGAGGTACTGCTACTTTTTTTCTTTCAACTTATTTTACTTTGTTAGGTTGCACAACATCCTTCTTCATAAACACTTGCACTTTACAGGTGATGATCATGAGCCTGGTTCAAAGACTTTAGGAAAGTTTCTACATAAAGTAATCAGTTTCTGCTACATTACCTGTGAAATCGCATCTTTTTCTTGTAGAGGATTTCCCTCTCCTTTTAGGTGTCACCTGCACAGCACTTGCTCTGTGTTTGCAAAATCTCTTGTAAAGAAAGAAAATCTTAAAAGGAGCTTCGAGCCCGCCCGTTACTTACCTTTGCTTACCATTGGTTGGCTCCTATGTCACTCTTGCTTCCATGATTCCTATTGGTCAGTGCCTCCTCACCTCTAGCTTCCTCCTGGATCTTCATCTGTGTCCGTGCCATGGAGCATGGACCAAATACACCCTTCTCTCTGTGGCCAGTGTTCTTCCACTGGCTGCAAGCTCCTGCTGATACTCTTTTTTGTTACTTTTCAACATGCATTGTAATTGAGAGCATGTCTCTGCAGTCCCTCTCCTTTGCTCCCCCTCGGTTGTGTTTCCCCAACACCCTCTGTCCTCCATTGTTTTTTACCCTTCCACCACCCTCCTCCTGCTTGCCATTGTTTGTCACCCGCCTTCCACCCTTCTCCCACTCACTGTTCTTTCTCAGCCACCCCTGACCTCCTCCCGGTCGCTGTTGTTTCGCAGCCACCCCACCCCCCCTCCTCCCACTCGCTGCTGTTTTACATCCACCCTCCTCCCATTTGCTATTGCATGTAGAAAAACATTGACAAAGCCAATTGATTTTGCATTGGAGAAACCTATTGGCTTTACCAATGCTTGTTATTATTATCTACCTTTGGCCTTTATTTTCCTGGATCCCCCATTTTGACTGTAATTATCATCCCTACCAGAGCAACTTGATCCTCCTCAGGAGTTTCTTCAAGCCTTTCAGTGGCACCAAAATAAAATTTAGTAGCTTCTGCAGGAGGCACAGAAGCAGCTGTGCTTATTCTTCATTAACCATTTTTTATACTGTCACAATGCCTCACCAGAACTCAAGTGTAAATGATGATTCTGAGCTCAGGTTAGGGCGGCAGCAAAAACTATTTACTTCCAGATCATCTGCTGAGTGCCGTTATAGTTTTTATTTTTACCAGACTATTTTCCTGTTAGTCATAGGTGATGTATTACACTTAAATCTTGTCTACGTGAAATATAGGTACCTATCTCACAAAGACATCCATTCATCTGTAAAAGAACATGCAGAATGTGTGATTTGACTTGCTTTGAGTTACAGGGAAAATAGGTCAACCTTCGTAATGGGCAAATTGTGCCATAATCACACACCATACCACCATGTAGCGTAAAAGGCCATTTTATCAAGACAGGTAATCAACCTTAACACAACATTTAAATTAACGTCAAAAACATCTTTAATACATTATTCCATTCTTCACCAAACACTTATCACTTCTCACCAAACTTTCACCCCAATGCCCCATACCTTGCATCATTCTTTCCCCTTTCACTCATTGACCTCCTTCCATTCCCCAATCTCTCTTTCAGTTCCCCTGCCAAACATCCTCAGATGAAAGCTCTTTGTCCCAGAGTCTTCCTTTGCCTGAGCTCCCTTCTCCCCCCCAAGGGACACCCACCAAAACACAGCCTACACCCCTGCAACCTGTCCTATTCTAGAATTCGCTGTGTAAAGTAATACACTCGCCACTCTCAAACTAGTGTAGGGTGGATGGGTGGTCCTGTCTTAAATCCCCCTACCCTCTGGTGGTGCTTAGGAGTCAGGAAGAGGCTGGACCCACCTCTCCTGACTCTATACTTAGATACAAAACAAAAAGATTCACCCTCAGATAGACTTGAAAGCCATGTCCTCCCAGATTAAACGTGTTTCCTACAATGGTGGGAAAAACACACAGTTTGTTTAAATACCCCTCACACACCAAAAGGGCCCTTGGTGTCATGCTTCATCATAGGGGTCTTCCCGCCCCTCTACGGGACGGGGCGTGCTACGACCTACGGCTACGCGGGAGCACTGTTGTTGTGAGACGACTATGTGTCGTGTAGGAGTGTGAGTGGAAGGGTCAGGAGTGAATGGAAAGGTGAAGTTAAAAGATACCTGGCTCGTTGGTCAAAAAAACTTTAATATACCTTTGAGCTGGTATTATTAAAATATGGGGAAGGAGGTATGTTGCCTCAATGAGCCGTGCCTCCTATGTCTGTCAATATGTTTCGAAGCCCTCCCCTGGCTTCTTCTTCAGGACCAAAAGGATCCCTCCTACACTCACTTACTAACGTGGTGCGTGATTTACTAAACTTATCTACGATATGTGTTTGTGCAAATTAATGGTTATATGTAGCGCATGTGAATTTTCACTGCACGTTATACAATACCTAAATAGGTATCTGACATCGTTATTTGATCGTAAATGGAAAAATGCCCCATGATCCTGTTACGGGTGGGAGGGGTGCCTGTAGTTGCAATTGCTCCTGGGACACTGCCCCGCCGTGTCTGGCCTATCCCGCGGCTCCGCTCTCCTGACTCCTCTATACTTAACCTAACACTGCCCCCTCCCCTAAAAACATCCTATCCCATGTCTAACATTGTTGCTGCACAATTGTCCCGGGAGGAAGACTAGTCTGCGACTGTCATTTCCCCCCGGGTCCCTTCTACAGACATTAGGAGACCACTAGAATATACTTTTAAAATCAGGGCCTGATTCACAAAAGTAAACATAGACTTTGTGTAAGTTTACTATTTTTTTAGTATTCACAAACTACAAGTTTAATTTTACTAATAGTAATTTTATGACTGCCGAAATTCCACAAAACCCCCCCCAGAAAGGCCCCTCCTATCTTTCTGTGCGGAGTTCTCCGCCCGAACTGTGGGGTCTCTGGAGTCGTAAAATTACTATTAGCAAACGGAAACTCTTAGTTATGAATACACAAAAAAATAGTAAACTTACACAAAACTGTAAGTTTACCTTTGTGAATCAGGCCTTCTGTGTCTACTTCACAAAACACTGCATCAAAGAGTGCCCGAGTTCCTATCTCATATTGTCATGCCTCAGTGCTCTCAAAATCGTTTTGGGATAAATTGCTTCTCGTTCAGCCGATCTGAAATAAAACTCTGGTTGAGAGGTTCTTTTTGTGGATGTCACATTCTCTTTCAGAAATTGACCGTAAGTACCATCTTGAACTAACCTGTACTTTTCATCATTTGCTTGAAGGTCGTTTGCTACCTAGTCACAAACAAGGGCTAAATCCATGGTGAATTCTGTAGATGATATTTAACCCTTTCACTCAGTCTATGCCAGTAGAACCAGAGAATCTAAAATATTGATTTCTTCAGCTATGGTTAGGATGCATTGCTTGACTGCAACATATGTGTGACATCAAAAGATTACGCAACACGTAGAAGTACGATGTCATAACAGAAATTGCTGTTTGAGTTGCATACGCTCAATTCATAAACATATCCATGAGGGATAAGAGACAACTGTCGTGTAGTTCCTATAAGACCTATATAGGATCTGCGCGTTTAGACAACATACACTGCGGGACTGGTGTCCAGACTGATTCCAGACACCCCCACCGGGTATGTTGGCCTGCTAGCTCGCAATGCCCCTATAACCTCCTCTTACCAAGGAGAGAATAGTTCTTGGCAACTATCGACATGACAACCCTGATCCCTCAGGACCGTGGAAACAGTAACTTACTTTTCGCTAAGTCACTCGTGCTCACTTGGTCTCAGAGAGATACACAGAATAAACGGTTGGGACGTTTTCAATAAGTATTTATTGAACAGTCATTATTCTAGCGTAAAATAAGTGCACTGAAATCACCAGTAGACAGTAGCATATATAAATGAGTAGCAGCACTAAGAAAGTAAACAGATGGTAGGTTTCTACCATTTTGCTAAAATCATAAATATAGGCGAGTATATAAAATACATGGCAATAAAATGCATACTCCTACGATGCACCCTAACTAGATGTACCTAAGTGTACCTAGCATGTGAGTAGGTGTAAAGCCAAGAATCCCTCTAGGATAAAGCCAACCCCATTACCTGATGATAGCCTGCGGGACCTCGTTCTGGTCTCGCGCTGAACACCCCGCAAGGGATGTCAGACCACTGCGAGCTGGAGTATCTGCTTCCAGGAACCTCAGCATCTCATGTCAGTGTGTCGGCATGGAAGCCGTGATCTCCTCCTCCTATCTCAGCACGATGTGGTGTTTATATACCCTAATGTATCCCCAGGGGTTCTACCTTGCTGTGCCAGTGTCGGACTTAGGATGACATCGGGAATGAACTTTATACACAGTTATTATGCAGGAGATGATGGTCCTGCTGTGATTCCAAGAAACTAAGAATCCTCATGCATAATTTATGAGGCCAGTGTCCATGGAAAAACCCTACGTACTTATGTGTAGTATTGTAACTGGGTAAAAGGTCAGTCCTCCAAATCCGTTATGTATGTAGTATAGGAGAGAATGTAGGTGGACGGTTATGATGATACCTAGACCTATATCGGGGTACCTATATGAAATATAACACCCACTCCTCATCCGACTGGACGACATTACTAAATTCTAGCGTACTACCAAGGCGTCTAGAGGTTTGTACGCAACAAATAATAAAATCATTTTTAAGAGAAGTTAAAAGCGTTAAAAACCCTTTAGCAAGTGGAAAGTTATTACTAATCCTAACCAGAAAAGAAAAAATAAGATACCAGTGATTATCCAAAGTTCTAGCCAAGGTGATACTAAATAAGTTTTTCTAAGAATGGTAAAAAAGTCTTTTATCCGTTGTCTGCGAGAAATTTGGGCTGGCGTCGTTTCAGGTTCACTTGCATCCAATGAGAATCGAAGTCGATGAAATAGCCAGATGCAGTTCGATCTATCTTTGGTAGCTCCGCAGGTTTTGTTGAACTTGTGGATTGCTCTTGTTGAGGCATGTTGACGTAGACATCTTTATTAGCTTGAATTGAAATTTGTCTTTCACTTTGATTTTGAGAGTTTGTGTCAAGGGGAACTAGTTCTATTGCATTGTTATTGATTCCGTTGCTTTGTAAAGGTGACTCTTCAAATGTTATGAGTCTTTCTGTTTGTACTTCCTGCATTGTAGCGAGAGGAGGACGTCGGCTACTCAGGAGTCCACGAGGCCTACTATTTAGTATCGGCCACATAGTGTGGTTTGATTAGATCGATTGAGACGAATCTCTTTTTTTTTCCGGCAAGAGGCGGTAGAAGTACAGTTCTTGATCCTTCAACGGCCAGGACAGGTACAGGCTTTCGATAGGATGGCCCGAATTCTTTCTTGTCCACAATCCTTTCTCTGATCAGATACCCAACTCTAGGGATCCAGGCAGGTCTTGCCGTGGCTGATTTGACTTCCCCAGTCGCGCTTTTCTTTGTCTCGACGTTACTTAAGGAGGCTCTGGATTCATTCAGATCCTGTAAAACAGCCAAACGTTTATTGATGTCAAATGGTTTTTCATCCGCCACTGTGCCTTCACAATCGAGATTAGGTACCCATATTCTTGTCCCAAACAGGACCTCGCAAGGAGTTGCACCTCCCAGAGAGCTTCTTGGCTGGTTATTAAGGGCCCGCTGGACCCCAATTAGGTGATTGACCCAACTACCACCCGAGCCTAATACCCTAGCTGCTAAAGATTGCTTTAAGTCCCGTTTTTTCCTCTCCATAACCGAATTTCCCTCGGGATGGTATGGAGAGGAGTACCGCAATGCTACACCCACACCTCCCATGGCTTCTTTGTAAGCCCTAGAGCTGAACGCGGGGCCACGGTCAGAATGTAATGTGCCAACCACGTATGTCCCTATAAAGACTCGCAAATCTTTTATAACAGTTCGGGCGTCAGCCGAGCGCTGAGGCCATATCCATAAGAATCTTGAACAGGAATCCACTGCAACCATGATATACTTGTAAGCCCCGTCAGATTGTAAGGGGCCGCAGTGGTCCAGGTAAATGCACGCAAGCGGTCTGTCTGATATTAACAATGGTGTCTGGGCTGGGCGAGCTACGGTGGACCCTTTTATCTGTTGACAGATATCGCACTTTAAGACGAAGTCTTTGGTCTGCTTTGTTAACCCTGGCCACCAATAGCGTTGTTTCAGTAAAGAAACTGTCGCCGTAACTCCGGTGTGCGCAGAACCCAGACCCTCGTGTGCAGCCAAGATTAAACCTAACCTGAGATCCATGCTTGGTATTACTCTATCCCCCACTCCAGGAATCTGAGCAAATGGAACGTTGTTTGCATCTAACTTGTAGGAGTACTTGAGTGGAAAAACTTTAGGTAGTGCTTTGCTGTTGTTGCGTGAAGCAATCACAGCTACCATTGTGCTACCGTCTACCCTTGTTTTTGAACGGGTGATTGCAGCTACGGACGCAGTGCGTACTGCCCCCTTCGCGGCTTCATCAGCCAATGAAGTCCCTTCAACGTGAAAGCCATCACGTTGATGACTCAGTGTGTGTATCACGTGAACCCTTGGTAGTTCGTTCTACAACTCTGCTACCTGTTCCCATAGTTTCCTATGTTTAATTGGGCCACCTTTTGAATCTCTGAACCCATTTTGTCCCCAATAGTGGAGATATTCGTTGTACGACTGGACACAGTAAAAGGAATCACACACTATTAGAGTGGGGAATTCTGGATTCGTATTTATCAGTGCCAGTAGTAGTGCTTTTAATTTTGCCAACTGAGCCGTGCAGTCTCCTAAAGACTGCGTTTTTGTACAGCTTGGACGGAACTTGCCATCCTGCATCCTACCTTTTACAATAGCGCATGCTGCACTGTATTGTTGCTTACTTCCTATGGCCGGTTGAGCAGATCTGTCAGTATAAATAATGTATTCATACCGATCTAGAGGCATTATTTCATCTGGTAGAGGATATTCTTGTTCATAATGCAGGAATGCTTGTGTTTTTAAACTAGGGTCATATCTGTATTCTACATCTGTTGCAGTGAGAGAATTAGCCCACTGTATCCATCTTGGATGTAATGCTTTTGCATTTGGGACGCTTGCCTTTGTGGCAGCCTCTAAGGCCGGTACCGGGGTCACGACAATTATTCGTTTCCCTTGAGCTAGTGCTGTTTCTCTCACTACAGCAGTCTGCATTGCTGTCAGAATTTATTCTGTAGGAGCAAAACGCATTTCAGTGTTAGTGTACAAATGCGATTTATATGCAATTCGTACCGTTTCACCTTCATTAAAGGTTAAGTAAGTGTACCCAGATTGACCTGCGACTACGCGGATCACCAGGTTGCGTACGTTTACGCCTGTCTGTAAATGTTTTGATGATATCATATCAGCTTGTAGGGAACGAAGGATATTTGTCTGTTCCTGTGTCCATTGTCTAACTGAAAAGTCAGGTCTTATTATGTCGTAGAAAGGTTTTACTCTCTCTGCGTAATCCAAAATGTATGTTCTGCCAAAATTCAAAAATCCCAGTATGGACTGTAAGTTTTTTAATGATTTTGGAGGTTGTAGCAGTGCACACTTTTCTAAAATAATTGTCGTGACTTGAAAGCTCATATCCCAAAAATAGGACATTGAGGTGGCCTATTTTCGATTTTTTAAAATTACATTTGTAGCCCTCAGAGGCGAAACCCAAAATTATGGTGCTCACCCTGGTCAAGTGTTCCTCTAAGTCATCATCCATCAGATAAATATCATCTACACAGGATAATGCTTCTTCATCCAAATTCTGTAGTAACTCTGGGCCCGATTCACAGAGCTAACTTAAGTCAGAATCGTAAAGTTAGTATTTTTCGGTATTCATAGAATGCACTTACCACAACTAACTTTATGTCCGCACTCGGGCCGGAGATTCCGGCCCAGTGGCGGAGATTCCGGCCTGGAAGCCGAATTTCCGCCTCTGGGCCGGAATTTCCGACTCCGGGCCGGAAACTCCGCTATTGTGTCGGAATACCCGCATTTAGGCAGTTTAAGCATTTCAAGTGCCATGAAACGGCCAAAATGCGGGTATTCCGGCCCAATAACGGAGTTTCCGGCTCGGAGTCGGAGATTCCGGCCCAGAGGCGGAAATTCCGCTTCCGGGCCGGAATCTCCGCCACTGGGCCGGAATCTCCGGCCCGAGTGCGGACATAAAGTTAGTTGTGGTAAGTGCATTCTGTGAATACCGAAAAGTACTAACTTTACGATTTTGACGTAAGTTAGCTGTGTGAATCGGGCCCTTTGTTACCCTCCTTGAGAACAACCCCCGGCTATTCTTATACCCTTGGGGGAGTCGACAAAATTGACGCTGGGACTCTAGCGCTGAGAAGGCTGTCAAATATCTGCTTTCAGGCGCTATGTTTTGGCAGAAAAATCCATTTGAGATATCTAATGTTGTTTTGTATTTTTTCCGCACAATGTTATTCATTAATGCGGCACTGTGTGCATTCTGAACTGCAAATGTCTTTGTACATGAGTTCAGGTGTCTATAGTCTAAAACTAGCCGATATGAATTGTCGGGTTTCATTACGGGAAACAAAGGATTATTCATTGATGAGGTGCATGGTTCAATTACACCTTGGTATTCAAGTTGAACTAAGATCTCCCTGACCTGTTTTATAGCTTCCTATTTTATGGGATACTGTCTTTGTGGAGTTGGGTTTGTTTTTATTGGAATTACGTGGTGGGGTGACTCTTCATCCCACCCTACGTGGTTGCGGTATAATGCTGGAGCAAGCGCTATCGCCAACTCCTGTGCATATGTGTGTCTTAGGTGTGCGGGGACTAGGTCGGAGAAAGCTGGAAAAATTACAGTTTCCCCCTTTGGGCATTCCATAACAATAGTAGGCAGCCAATATTTTTACGCTAATAGGATGTCATAGCCTGAAGTCAGGTTCTCCCAAAAGAGACCCTTAACTTGTCTCGGCTTGTCCCCCTCCATTTGGAGTGTTATTTCATGTAACTTGTGTGGGACAGGGGGTGAGTGTCTGAAAAGTTTCAGCGCTCCGTCCATCATCTCCTTGTGTTTGCTACACTCACCATAGTATCAGGTGTTTCCACCGTGTTAAACTCACTCAACTCCGCTGTCACCAGAAATTCCATCAGGTTCCAGGCGAGCTATTGTTACCTCGGCCGCACTGTCTAGCATCGTCAGAGCCCATTCCCCGTTCAGTAGCTGAGTCCTCAGAATTCTGGGCATGTCTAACTTTGAGACCTGCTACCTTCTTCTTTTTAAATTGAGGTTTTGCTTTAGGATTTTCTTCTTTCTTTGAAGCGTAGTCTGAAGTGCGTTGCTTGTCTCTGGACTTTGTACGCTCTTCTTGTCTTTGTTCTGACCGTCCTTCCCTTTCGGAGTTTTTGATGGACCCTGAAAAGAACGAGAGGAACGAGTATCAGTATCCTGATACCTGTCAGGTTTTTTAATGTTATCACTATTCCTAAAATTATATCTCCTTTCTGGGGGCTCCTGCTGAGAGACCTTCCCCTGGAGTGAGATCTGTTCTTTTGTTGTTTATTATTGTCCCATTTCTTCTTTGAAGAAACTGGTGTTTGCTTTGCCTGTTCTTTATCTGAACTCCCCATTAGTTGGGGTTTTACAGGTCTGGCTCCCAGACTGTCTCTACCTAACTCTGCGTAAGCAGTTTCAATTATTTTAGGTAGTTCTGTCTCCTGTTGTAATGGAGTGAACTCTCTCAGGCGTTGGCGTATTGCCACTGATGCTGCTTCTCCTTTAATATTCGCCAATATTATCGCTGATACCTGGGCAAAGTTATTTAACAACTTCAGTAGCGGCTTCTCGAGGGAGTGCTGCGGGGCGGTGGGGCGAGGGAGGGGCAGGGAGGGGGGTAGTAAACTCCGGAATTGGGCTGAACAAAGTTGAGTAAAGAAATAAATAAACAAAACAAATTACACTGCGCGCGCTGCAACGCCAAATCGGCGATGCAGCGCGCAATGTAATTCGTTTTATTTCTTTATTTCTTTACTCAACTCCGTTCGGCCCAATTCCGGAGTTTACTACCCCCCACCCTGCCCCTCCCCCGCCCGCAGCACTCCCTCGAGGTGCCGCTACTGAACAACTTCATCCCCAAGTTTAGAGCAGGCTCTGCTCCATTCTCATTCTGTATTTGTCTTAATACATCTGGTATTACCGCTAATGAAGGGATACTGGTATATATTGCAGCGATGACTGTGCCCCAAGAGGCACAATCCTCTATAGAGGGAGCTATCTCCATTGGCAAGCAAATAGTAAGTATTCTATGCTTTTCCTTAGGACCAGTGTGTGGAAACACCGCCTCCAGTTGTGTAATTTTCTGTGCTATCCAGAAGGGCATTTGTTCACGTTTTGTGGGCATTTTACCCATTACTGCGTGCAGTGCCTGTGGTGTAATTTTTGCTGTAGGAGTTTGGACTGGTCCTGGTTGTGTAGCCGGTGCGGGCTGAAGTGTGATTGTTCTCAACACAAACTGTGTCATATTTCTGTAAAGTCTTATTAATTCTTTATGCTGTACAATTAAGTCTCCTCCTGGCATTGTGTCAATGTCAGGATGTGGTGTGTATGCCGCTAAAACTGGCCATGTTGCTCCGTCTCTTCCAAGCGGACCGAGTCTTACTCTATTTCTTGTATGGGGAGGGCGCCTTTAAACCAGTAGAGGTGTTCTTCGTAAGTGAGTGGAATTTCAATGTCCTCATATGGACTATACTCATTTGGTATTACATCTTCTACATAGTAGTGAAATGTTTTGGTTTGTGCATTTGCCTGCGGGAATTTAATCCATGAATAGAATTCCTCTGTTCTATATGATTCGTGTGCCTCAATCACGAAAGTCACTTGCCCACCCCTAATTGTAACACCATATGCTACTAGTTTTAGGGTGACGGCATTTCTAACATTATCTGCAATGTATATTGCATCTGCATCGTCTTCTTCGGCTGAGAAGTTTAGTGCATTCCCTTCATCTACGTCTCCCTGTTCTGTCATTATTTTTAGAAAGGAGAGCGTTTCGAGGGAACTGAGATAAGGTGTTATGCACAATTAGAAACACTGTATCCTTCAAGCTTGATTAAACCAACAGCCAATACATAGGAATTTTCCTACTCAGCTGCGGCGGATTTGTTCCCTCCCACTCCAGACGTCTCTGGGGAAATGTGAGTAGGGGTCTCTGAGAATAGCACGACTGAACTACTCAGATTTGACTGTTAAATAAGTGCCAATACCAACGTTGGCGGCGTTATGTCGTGTAGTTCCTATAAGACCTATATAGGATCTGCGCGTTTAGACAACATACACTGCGGGACTGGTGTCCAGACTGATTCCAGACACCTCCACCGGGTATGTTGGCCTGTGTACCAGCTAGCTCGCAATGCCACTATAACCTCCTCTTACCAAGGAGAGAATAGTTCTTGGCAACTATCGAACATGACAACCCTGATCCCTCAGGACAGTGGAAACAGTAACTTACTTTTCGCTCAGTCACTCGTGCTCACTTGTTCTCAAAGAGATACACAGAATAAACGGTTGGGACATTTTCAATAAGTATTTATTGAACAGTCGTTATTCTAGCGTAAAATAAGTGCACTGAAATCACCAGTAGACAGTAGCATATATAAATGAGTAGCGGCACTAAGAAAGTAAACAGATGGTAGGTTTCTACCATTTTGCTAAAATCATAAATATAGGCGAGTATATAAAATACATGGCAATAAAATGCGTACTCCTACGATGCACCCTAACTAGATGTACCTAAGTGTACCTAGCATGTGAGTAGGTGTAAAGCCAAGAATCCCTCTATGATAAAGCCAACACGATTACCTGATGTTAGCCTGCGGGACCTCGTTCTGGTCTCGCGCTGAACACCACGCGAGGGATGTCAGACCACTGTGAGCTGGAGTATCTGCATGCAGGAACCGCAGCGTCTCGCGTCAGTGTCTCGGCATGGAAGTTTTGATCTCCTCCTATCTCAGCAAGATGTGGTGTTTATATACCCTAAGGTATCCCAGGGGTTCTACCTTGCTGTGCCAGTGTCGGACTTAGGATGACGTCGGGAATGAACTTTATACACAGTTATTATGCAGGAGATGATGGTCCTGCTGTGATTCCAAGAAACTAAGAATCCTCATGCATAATTTATGAGGCCAGTGTCCAGGGAAAAACCCTACATACTTATGTGTAGTATTATAACCGGGTAAAAGGTCAGTCCTCCAAATCCGTTATGTATGTAGTATAGGAGAGAATGAAGGTGAAGGGTTATGATGATACCTCGACCTATATCGGGGTACCTATATGAAATATAACACAACTAGCTGTTCTTCATCACTATTTAAGTTTGGAAACTGCAGAGCAAAAATAGTGGGGTAATGTTAATATATAGCATGCATAATGTATTCCACACTATGTCTTCGTCAGGCAGCCATAGAGGTTGACCGTTATTGTATAATTTGCGTATTTAGCCCAGAATTCCCTTTTCAGGCTAGTTGGTTATTTATTTTCAGATTTGACCTAAAAACAGTATACCGTGCTGTCTTAGAAGTGTCTGAATGCTACAGGATTACAGAATGAGCAGAATCCATATGACATAAAATGGTAGATATACATGGCTAGGACAGAATGCAAAAAAAAACCAGTTAATTTCCTATAGTGCAAGAGTTGATAGGCTCGAAAAGCAGCGGAAATCTTGCAGAGCAGCACAGCCATACTGCACAGTAAAAAATCATTTTCACATCTACTTGTGCCCAACGAGTGAATATATGATAAAAGTAACAAAGGTGCGCAATATATTTTTGCATACGCCTATCCATATGCATCACTGGGCCGGGCCATTCACACAGGCATCCCTTGTCAAAGAGAAATAAGTGGAGATGGTTCTTTGTTATCAACACACAGCCAAAGGAATCAGGGTAGAAAACACACTTTTGAATTCCACTAAAATGTGAATAAAATAGATGCTTTGATTTCGGAGAGGGTTGGACACCAAACTGTAAGCAGAGAACACTTTCCCGGGGACTGCTACCCACCTCACAAGGATAACACTACTGACGGCAGGACTGCTTCCCTCCTGGGTTTGGTCTGCCTCACTCCATTTGTCCTTATTAGCATCACAAAAGAAACGACTTGTTGCTGGAGCCCTGCCTATTGTGTGGCATCTCCCTTCTGCAGCTCCAGCTTGACTGTAAGCAAACACTGGCCATTGAAAGGATGTCTGAGCCCCAAAGGGGTATCCTGCCTCAGCCCTGCTGAACATGCTTAAAGGGCATTACCTGGAGTTCGTTCAAACAGATCTGAACTATTGTTTATTAAGATTGTTTAAAATGTATTTACACATCAGAAAATATTATATTAAAACCATGCCTGACCAATACTCTTAAGACTGTACAAAACAATATATCTCGTGTGATAATTTTAAGTAAGTACATATAAACACGTAGACTCTTAACGTGTATAAATCGGATTTAGAGAGCATATTTTTCTATGTTGCTCGATTTTTTTTCTGAGCTATTTGTTTATGGGAGGTGAGTCTGAACGGTTTTTTTTAGGCTAATTTACAAAGATATTGAACCTAGTAATTCGTTTTTAAGAAGTTCATTAAAATGTAAATAGGCAGGTTCCTTTATTTTACAATTGGGGTTTGCATGTGAGGTATAGCCTTAATATTCTGCATATATGAAGGTGTTAATGATAAAAGATCGATTTAATTAAGTTTTAGTTTTTACTTGCAGTTTCTGTAATTTTTATTTTTAGTGATTAAATAAAGATTTGCATCAAGTTAAGCTGCCATTTTCACTTCTATATGTTTACAATCAGTGCAAGAGCTACATGTGTGGTTTTGAAAATACCATGAAGTAACTGGCAAAACCATATCTCCTGTTTCTTTTTAGGGCTGACCTTAGCCAAGATCTTTTGATTTTATTAAATTTACATGTATAATGTACTGATAGGTGCTTTCAGCCAGCCCTTTACATCCATTGGTCTGTTATTGTGTCATTCACACTTTTCTTCCATCCACTACAGCATATACCCTGGAGCAGTGGGTCAGCCCACTTCAGACATTGGCTGATTTAATTCTGAGTGACCTCTTTCATCCCTTTTACAAGGATCAGAAGTATTTACCTTAAGTGTCAGGAAAAACAATGGCAATGTGTGCTTTCTGAGGCCCACAGCTTCCACAACATTAAACCTTTGCAAAAACCTCAACAAACAAAGCAAGCATTGACAAAGCCAAAAGGCTGGTGGCCAACATTAGGACTCCTGGCTTTCCCAATGCTTCTTTACAACATTCCTACATAATATAGATTTTTTCGAAATGTAAATGGATGAATAAGGAGCAAGTGAAGTTGTCCCAATAAATGGGTATGCCTTTTAGGAACAAAACAATGGCAGTGGCTAAATAGCAAAGGTATTTTGAGATTGTGTAAGTTCTTTTATTTCCATTCTCACCATGCTCGATATGTAAGGATAGATGCAGTATGCGACTGGTGTGGAAAACATACAGATGCTATGAAGTAGTTTTCTTCTGCCACATGCCCACACCCACATCGTGCTGCAGTAAAAAAAATGACATTCTCAAGGATCTAATATAATATAATAGACTGCATCTTTCTGAGTTTAGAGTCCAACGTGGAGAATGGCTTTTTTACTCTTGAGTCAAGCACTTCTTAATGAATACACCCTTGACATCTATGGTAACAGGGGTGCTGTGGATTTGTTACATCATTTTATGCTAGGGTGGCTTTTAGATGTTTGCAGGTCTTTTAAGGGTGCAGTCGAGGTACCCTTTTAGTACAATAAGTTCAGATGAATAATCTGGAGGTGATGAGACCAAACCCACCCTTTACATTGTTGTTCTGCTCTTCTTTCTTACTAAGAGGAGGTGTACGTCAGGCAGGACCAGAAAGTCTCTTCAAATTATGAGGAGCCCAGACTCCACCCATGCATCAAAGCAAGATTTCTGACCTGTGCTTCACTTGCTGATTTTTTCTTTCCTACTAGCGGCAGGTTTTCTGTTTCTAGTTGGAACAGAGAAAATGTTGCCACTCTGCCACACATGCTAGTTTTTAAGCAAAGCAAAATAAGGGTGTAAATTGTAGCCCCAGTTCAGTGTTGAAAGCATTAGAGGACATACTTGCTTTTCCTTAGCTGTTTTTGATATTCTTCTTCCCTGGGACATGCATTGGCCAAACCCCCCATCCCCAGTGCCAACTCAAGACCTGATGGTTCCTCACCACAATTGTTTACGTAGCAGATCATCACTACTTTTGATCCCGCTAACAGGCGAGAAAAGTGTGCCTTTTAACCCACTGTTGCCCGCACACAGAGTATTATACTAAGAGTGAACTTTGATTGGTGGAGAGATACACTTATAACAGCAAGGTGGTATTGTGAGTCAAATAGTTATTTGCTAGCTGCTAACCTTTTTGTGAAATCTGAAGGTTGCAAGCTCGAATCATGACGGCATCGTTGTAGCCTTTTATTGCTTGATCAATTGAGGACAATTAAATTATGGATATGATACACCTGTCATTTCCATTACTAATGCACAAAAACTATGGTAGAAAGTGCTATAAAAATGTATTGTTAGTGTGCCCCCAAAGGAAGTGCATAAGTAAGTTTTAACAAAGACATACCATTATACGAAAGAGATAAAAATCAGTGTCTGGCCTTAGCTACATGGGACCCATTAAAAAATATATTGAGCAGTCTCTTCATACTCTAAACATAACAAGACATAAGATGCATTTGCAGAGCACAGGCTCACCTGAAGGTGTGTCTTGGTTCTGTGACCAGATTAGTAGATGATAATACCATGGACCTTGTGAGGATGAAAGGATGAGAAGACCCCTCTGACCATGGGGGTCTAACCCAGATCGCTTCAGAGAATGTCCACTGAGCCACCAGACCCAGCTAATCATCAAATTCAAGTTGATGATTTTAAGGATAACATTATTGACAATATTCTTTTTAGTTGCACTTCTCAAGAGGGCAAGTTTTCAAATTTGAGACCAAGAATTTGCTATTTTTCGAATTACTTTTTCTTCTTTGGCCTCTTAAATACATTCGGGATAGTGAATGTCTTTGTTGTAGTATCTCCAAACATCGGGAAGCCCAAGTAACCCCACTTGAAAAATGGGCAATCAGCATATACTGTATAAACAGCTTTCGCAGATATAGTTATCCCCTAATTAAAATGAGCGTGTTATTAGTCACTTCCATGCCATCAGTAAATGATACTGAGGCGTTCGTTCCAGCCCTTAAACCCAGTTCCCAAAGAATTACTCGAGCACTGTTTCATCTTTGTACCTGCTGAAATACATTCCGGACAAGTAATGTCGGTGTTGGAGATGCACAGCCTCCATTTCTAGATCAAAGTGTACATTACTATACGTAATGAGGGTTTGATTGAGAAAAGACATGGAGGAAACTTGCCACAACCCCACTGCCTCATGAACTGCAAGTTGGACACAAGAGAAGGGGTCTCTAGCGATAGATGAGCCCCTGACTTACTGCAACGATCCACATCTGTTGAGCAAAGAGTGAAACCATCTTCCTCATTTGTGCTACTAAGAGACAATCTTTACTCTGTCTTTGTGTGTCATCTCCTTGTTTAGGCCACTGCAGGCAGATTTCTGCTTCATGGAGCCAGTGTAAGCTATGATTCATAACATGGAAAGGAAAGAACTAAGTCTGGTTCCAAGGGCCTAGGTACTGTCTCCGCCCAAGATGTATCCCCTTGCAGACTTTATGCACTGCCTCAGAGCAAAGCATGCAAACATCACTGAAACATAACGAGAATAGCTGTTCATCGCAGAAAGGATTACTAGGTACATGCGTTTGATGTGCCCAGTAGCCACTAGACAAATGATGATGTGTGGCATCCTGCATAATTGTGCTCTTTTCAAAGTATATAAGTTTGAGCATTATCGGTAAAATGTGCAGTGTTAACACAGACATCTTTTTTTAATTTGTATTTTTTATTTGTTAAACACACATCATTTTCCTAACAGTTCAGACACCTCATAGTTCGCAAATACAACAGTTGCATATCAAGTGTGTATACATTAAACTTTACCTATTCCCTCCTTCTGTTGATCCCTCGCTCATTTCTGGTGCATCTCTGCAGTGGTTGACACCACATCTCTATTACTCATATACACTATATACTGTACACAAAAGTCATTGAGACATGCCTGTGGCTATATCAGCTCGCAATATTCGCCTTCTTCGTACTGCAATATGCCATATATTTTAACCATGTTTGAACTCTAGGAGGCTTGGGGGACACCCACTTTGGCTAACAGTAATGCTATAGAGCAAAATCTGTGGTTGGGCTTCGTTATATATCCTCAGTCAGGTCCAGCAGTGCCAGTTCTGGGGTGGGCTCCATATTAACTTCCAGCATATAGTCAATGTGTCAAATACCCCTTTCCAAACACACTTATCAAGTGAAATATATTTATAAATATATATATTTACATGAAATATATTTCTATTTATGAATTGCTCACTTTGTTCTGGTTCACAAGATCAATTGTGTTGCATTATATATATTTTATCTTAACTTTGTATTCCTTTTTATAACAATAAAAATATTTGAAAAAAAAAACAAAAACAAAAAAACACAATAAAGGTAGAAAGTTCTAAATACTCTAGAAACAGGCCCTGTTGACACCAGACATGCTAATGGTCATGATCCGGAAATCCATTTATGGTTTGATACTGAAGAATTTAACCTGCTGGCAAAGACAGAAGCATGGCTTTTCCAACTTTGGACTCCAGGGTGTCCAGGGTGATCCACACATGATATCTACTATATACGATTAATCAAGGAGGTCATAATTGTAAGACTTAAAAAGCCAGACCCTTTACTCTTCATGCCCCTAAATCATGTAAAGCCTTATTATTAAATAATGAGCCACCGGGTACAGCAGATTTAATCTTATTGGTTAATTTACAGGATATGGTAGGAATTATATTTTATCACTGAGTTGAGTGGACTTTGCACAGCTTCACCAACGGGCAGAGTCCGTGCCACAACCTTTTTGCAGGGGAAAGGTCCTTCTGCTGTTTTACTCTGAAGTGTTCTTTCTCTAAAAAGTAGGGTTTCTCTGGTTTTCTTATATGAAATTTTACTTTTTTGGATCTTACACAAGTGCTTTCAGAGCTTTTTTCAACTTTAGAAACTTCATGAGTTTGGCAAAGTTTAAAAAAAAAAAAAAATCCTTAAGCAGACTTAAATGAAGTTGGTTAACTTAGGACCCTCCCAGTTACTCCCAATCTTCCCAAGTCCAAGCCTGCTCTTGAAAATTAATTTACTAAGTTGTTTTCCATACTTAATACAGTCTTAAGACTGTCTTGCTCCAGGGGAGAGGGCATGATTTACGAAGGGTTTAGAAAGACTAAAGACTGTCTTTTCTGCTTCAAGACAAGTTTGTGGGTTTTCTTTTCTTTTGTTTTAAAAAAAAAACATATTTTATTGAGTTGAAGTGGTACCATCTGGGCTCCAGCCCAACTTATACATAATGAAACATCGGATAAATCAAGAGTACCAGATTTCGTATGTAAAATTAACACAAATAACTTATATAACAAGAAAAACATTGCAAGGACCAGTCCATCACCCGTCAAATTTGTTAACAATGTTGTAGTGTTTGTGGCGCTTGAGCTATGGTGTATGATGTGACATGTTGCGGCTTGGAACAGACAGGGAAATACATTCCTGAGGGGGTCTGGGAGGGAAGGGGAGAAAGCTCTATGCCCCGGTATTCTGCCCATCTGGACCAAATATTTCTATGTTTTAAAGGACAACCTCTCGCTTGGAAAACCGCGATTTCCTCCCCCATGCATCTATCAAGTTCCGTCCGCCACTTCCCGATCGACGGGGGGGACGTACCCTTCCACATAGAAGCAATATCCCTCTTAGGTATGGTCAGGGCCAGGAATAGTAGGTGTTGCTTATACATATTTCCCCCATCCCATCAGTGCTGTGTAATAAGAACAGTTTGGGGCCGAATGGCAAGTCCCAGGATAACACCTCGCCCAGGCAGGCCGAAACCCTACACCAAAAAGGCTGTAATGCAGTACAGTCCCAGACCGTGTGAAGGAAAGTTCCCTCATCTCTGCCACACCGTAGACATTGGGGGGATTGTATGACTCCCATCTTCCATAGGCGCAGTCTGGTATAGTACACCCGGTGTATGTATTTAAATTGTATGAGGCGGTATCTAGAGGATACAGCAGCTCCCTGGGGACTGGCTAAGGCCTCGGCCCAGTCATCATCTGACAGGTCCGGGATATCCGCTTCCCACCCCCCTCTGGTCCTATGAAGGGTCGTTTTGGCATGTGTCGTCAGGGTCTGGTATATCTGTCTAATTTTATGGGCTGTCAAATCCCCCATGAGAAGGCGGCCCTCCAAGGGGTGAAATTCTGGAAGTGTGTCCAGGGTGTGAATTGTGGGCGTGATGGCGTGGCGGAACTGAAGATATTTGTAAAACTGCGACTTATGTAAGTGAAATTCCGCCTGCAGTTGCTGGAAAGACTTCAGTGTGGTGCCCTTCATCACATCTCCAAGGGTGGAGATACCAATTAGGTCCCATTTGCGGAATCCCGCTAAGGCGGCGACTTGGCGCAGAGAACTGCCCTGCCACAAGGGGGTCGCCTCTTTTCTTTTGTTTTAATATTTCTTTTGATACATCCCCGGTGATATATTAATGTCCAGGATATTTAGATACACAATTGTGGTGTATATGTTTAGTATTACAATGGAAGGACACACTAAGAGAATCTTATACAATTCTGCCCCTGAGGGTAACTTGGAGTAGCAAGGTAGCTAGTTACATACTTATCAACACTAGATTCCTAATATAATCAATATAATAACAAAAGGGTCCTTCAAGGTCCAATGGTTGCTGAATGTAGTCTGATATGGAAGAAATACAAAACTCCATCTCTGCAAAATTGATATAACTCCCTTTTGTGAGAAGGCTTGATTGTTTGTGGTCTTCAGTGTAGGAATGTCCCTAGATGTTGTTGAATGATTGCACTTGATCATTTAGTCCATAGATCAACTGTTCATGTGCCGCCATTGTAGCCTTGGCATCCATCCAGTCTTTGGGAGTCCTCCAATGTTTGAGAAGAGTTTAGCTACTGCTAGATCGGCGTCCATCCATCTCTTTTTGTGGCTATTCAGCCCAGACACATTTCATGTGTCATGTAGGATGGCTAATGCCACAGAGGGAGTGAAAGTAAGATCACTAGTTTCTCTAATAATTTGCCAACTTTGAGTCCAATAAGATTGGGCCTTGGGGAAGGACCAAAGGATATGTAAGATATTCCCTCCAGGTTGTTTACATGGGCAACAGTCAGAGGAGGATGCCAATTCACCACCTTTTCAAGATATCCCTAGCACAGAACCCCTACTCCATGCTCCATTAGGAGATTTGCTAACAAGCCACATTACACCATAGTGGTGTCATTTTACTTGAGAGCAAATCAGTTTCTGAGTGTAAATTCACATTTCGTGAACACCAAATGTGAACTCGTGCTGGAAGATCAAGCCATTTGTGCTTTCAACTTGCGTGTGCAGAAAGTCTAAAGGGGGAATGCGATAAAGGTGTTTTAAACCTAGCACTCCACATCACTCGTTAGCATACATGGTCGACAACAGTCTGTGAAGTTTTTATCTCTGTGCCTCTTGTGAAGTGATAATAATAATCTTTTTTGGTGTAATATCTACAGTACCTGGAGAAAGAACATGTTGCACATACACAGACACACATTTCAAGGAACTCTGCTTGTAAAGCATGTACCATCCCATGTATGCCAACAGACATGGAAACCACGATGGGAGTTCACATCGGGCCAGCCTAATCCACTGTGAATACGCCGTGGCCCTTATTTTCTGTATGGCACAGCAGAAAAGCAGTCCACAGTTAACATCTAGCATATCTAACTCCTAAATGAATAAATACATCAGGACTACTACATTAAAACAGGTTAATGCCATATGTGTGTAATAAACTAATAAATGCCAACATTGGCTGCTTGAAAAACAAAGGTGCCATTCGAGCTGACAAAGCATGGAAGCTTTAAAACTGTACGTAAGTGAGCCCATGCTGCTAGACAAAGGCCAGCCATCTTTATCTTTCGTTCAGAGAACTGGTAATTCTTCCCTGTGACAGGCTTGTTTCTTCTTGAACCCAATCCTGATGGTTTATCAGCTGCTCTTCATGACAAGATCAATATTGGCCTTCCCATAGATTTCTCTTTGTGCTGCAGCTTCTATCCTCGGTACCTTTACAGGCAATGCACACTATGTATATACCCGTTGCACATTTTTGTTAAAACTTTAGTATCCGTGTATTTGTGTGTGTTCCCTGGTCCAGGAGGTACCCTGCCTCTACATACGTAGCATCTGTTTCTTTTAGCATTATTTCAGTGAGCCGCTCAGCCTTGTCTGAGGAATACACCACTGCAGGAGAGATGCTCTTCCTATCGAGATGACCTCTCGGCCCTGCCTCGTTTGTCATGCCGGTTATTTGTTATCTGACTGGTGATGCTGCTGTGTGCATGTGTCAGCAAGTGCTGCTACATGCTCCAGCTGCCTTGTGAGGCAGGAGCCGCAGGCCAAGCGCCCTCTGCACCTAAGAAAATGGGTCTTTTTTTTAGCTCACGGTTGTCGTTTATCAGCAGGCTTACTAAATGGTTTACAAGGGTGAAGGAAAACGAGGAGCCAGCGACACATAGGGAAAAAGGCACCTAAAATTATTATCCTAAAAAAGTACAATAGCACAAATACCGCACTATTGTTTTGCAGCTTGTTTTTGTGCAAACCTGGAGTTTGGACATTAGAGCTCTTTACAACAGAGGCAGATTACGTTACAATTTTTTGTTTTTTGTTTTAGGCACAGAGAGCTTACGTGATTTACTCATAATCATAGGATGCTGAGGGAAGGATGGGATTCAAACCTGGGGGCAAATGTACTAATTGTTTCATACAGCAACAAGCATTGGCAATGCCATTAGGTCTAGCTTCAAAAGAATGTTGTTGGTAATGTGAAGCATTATAAGTTAATGGCATAGGAATAAATATATATTTGTGTAGAAGCACTGAACTGTAGAATAACATTGGTGTAGGTTAAAACGTCAGATGACAGTTGCACTATCAAGCCAGATCTAAACATCCATGTAGATTAATGGCTGCCCTCCTCCCATCTGTGCTGCTGCCAGAGAAATACCACATACGTTAGCCAGTTATCTAAGACACTTTAATAGCATTACAATGTGTCTGCCCCTGAGAGTTGAATCTTATGCAACGGATAAATAAACAAAATGATCACAACTGTGTGGAGGGCAATCACTTTTTTTGTGGAAGCACCCAACTTCTGCCGAATCAAAAGATGTACTTCTGGCTCCTAACATTACCTCCTCATTCGTTTTCCTCTCACAGTTGTCACGGCGGAGTTTACTCCATTCATGCAGTACCAAACCACCAAACTTGACTTCCCGTCCCATTCCAAGATGGCCCCCATACTCCCTGAGTACAAGTACCTCACATCTTGGGAAGGACTTCCTGTTTTTTTTCATTCTGCGTCCAGTTGCCATCTTGGCTTTGGTAGTTTCATTTTTCTTTTTCCTTTTTCCCTCTGCTTTTAAGGTCTGCTTGGCGGTTCCTGTATTTTTATTGTGATCGCACACGCGGGCTGGGCCTGCGTAGTCACAGGAGGAGTCCAGGGTATTGTGGGCTGCCGGTGGCTTCCTCGCTGTAAAACGATGAGCACTCTCTTTTTCTTTTCTTTTTGCACCATTATTGTTTTCCTGCCTTTTGTGACACTGTCCCTGAGTGTTGGGCTCTCAGGCAGCGTCCCAAGGGATTCTAAGGCTGTATCAGGAGGCGCGCGGCGCCCGCCTGATTTTAATATGGTGACCGGTGGTTCGGCATCCCGACACTTTCGCCTGACCCTCATTACGGCAGTGTGTTCTGGGTCCTGGCCAGTTCTAATTCAGGCCGTTTTTTTCACATACTGCTGTAGCCTCATTGCTGTGCTTTCATGGCTTAGATGTTTTGCTTTCTGGTTCCTGTGTGACACTTCTGCCCTGTGCCTGGGGACTGTTACCAGCCCCGTTATGAGTGATCTTGAGGACTCTCCAGTGGTGGCAGGGCCATCGTCTGGTGTTACAGTGTCCCCTGACCTACAGGCTGCTGTGGCGGCTGCTTTCCTGGGTTGTGAAGGGGCGCCTCCTACCAAAGTGCCTAGATTGGACCCTCCCATTGACAGGGAGGATGATGATGATAAGAGCTGGTTTGTGCAAGGCGCGGACCTGGCCGAAGTTCTGCAGCATGTGAGGGCCAATTTGGGCTTTGCTGTGGCCGCTCCGGTTCCAGATGAGGAAGACTTATTTTCCCAATATCAGCAGTCTGAGCCAGACTCTCTGCCCTTACATGCGTCCATTCAAAAGGTGCTGGCTAATGAGTGGAAAGATGTGGAGAAGCAGGCTTTTCCCCGTTTCTTGCTGAAGCATTACCCCATGGAGGCCTTTGGGGATGAATTTCCCGCTTAGGTCAAAATTGACAACATTATGGCTAGGTTGTCTTCCCAGGGGGTGTTGGTGTCTGGAGATGCTTTGCCTTCGGTTCTGTTGGACGGGAAAGTGGAAGAGCGGTGAAGCAAGCCTATGCGACTTCGAACTTTGCCAGCGGGGCCAAAGCTTACTTTACTCACGCCATTCAGTCCCTCCTTAAGGACTTCCATTCTTTGGCCATAAAGGTACAGGAGGGTGCGAATGTTCCTGCATTTTTGGCTGTGAGGGAGCAGCAGGTGTGCTTTCTTTCCGATGTCACTTTTGATAACCTCTGCACTTATGCAGCTGTCTCTAGCGCCGCTATTGCCTGCCCGGCGCAACATTTTGATGCGTTCTTGGAAGGCCAAAGCTGCTCAGAAAGTGGTCCTTCTTAAACTGCCTTTTATGGGTTTGGCAGTGACTTGGAGGACATGATAAATAAATCTGCGGAGAATCGGAAGCTGGTCATTCTGGTTCGTCCTGCTTCCAGAGGCAGAGGTACTGGATTCCGGAGGGCATTTCCGCTGGACGTAAGACCTCGCAATTCCAGCCCTTTCGAGGTCGGGGTTGCGGCGGGGGCACTCCTCATGCTGACAAGTCCCAGTACTCCACTGCCACCTCCTCTCCCGCCCCTCCCAAGGCATGACGGTTCCAGGTTCCATCCGGGAGCGGGAGGCGGGGCATCTGCAGTATTTTTAGGAGGTTTCCGAGGCCTGGGCCATCCAAGTGGGTCACCAACGGTTGCAAAAGAAATTTTAGCGATGCTCCTCCTCCTCATTTTTTCGAGACTCCTGCTCCTCATTCCGCAGTGAGGTTGTCTGCTCTACTTCAGCGGATTCCGTTGCTACTTCAGAAGGCGGCCATTGTTCTTGTACCTCCTGGGGCGCTGTTCCAGGGGTAGTATTCCCTGCTTTTCCTTGTCCAGAAGGTTTCCGGGGACCTGCGCTGGATCTCAAGGAAGTTATTCACTACATTCTCTTTCAAGATGGTTTGCCTGCAGCATATTCTGCACCAGGGTGAGTTCCTGACCTCCTTCGATCTCCTGGATGTTTACTTGCATGTCCCAGTGCATCCCTCCCAGCAGCGGTATCTCCGATTTGCTGTCCAGGGCAACCACTTCCAGTTCCATGTCCTACCATTCGGGCTGGCCTCTGCCCCAAGCGTGTTCACCAAGCTTCTGGCTCTTCTGGTGGGTATTTTGCATTATGAGGGTATCCAGGTGTTTCCCTATCTGGATGACTGGATGATTGCTTCTTGTTCTTTTTCCTAGGCCCAGTTAGAAGTTCGCAGAGTGGCCACGTTGCTGCAGGACTTCGGCTTCCGGATCAAATGGAAGATGTCCCAGGTCGAACCTTCCAGGATCTCCTATTCATAGGGCCACACTTTCAGATGGACCTGGGGGAGGTAGTGGTGTCTGAGGAACGTTGTGTTCCTCTCTGCTCCCATCTGTCCTCTCTTTTTCTTTGTGTCTTGGCCTTGGCCTGGACTTGGCTTTGCAGTCAAGGGGAGATGTCCTCTACTTTGGCTCTGGTTTCTTGGGGGAGATTGCAACTATATCCCTTTGTTCACCATCTGCTGGTGCATTGAGGTCCACTGTCCCAGTTGTACGAGGCTTTGATTCCTGTGACCCCTCGGAAATGTCTTATCTCCTGTGGTGGTTGTACCCTGCTCATCTGGGCAGGGGATTCCTTCCTCTGCCTGTCCTGGTTCTTACAACCGATGCCAGTGGGAAGGGTTGGGGTGCCACTCTGGGGGAGGCCTCGGTTCTGGGCCTGTGGGAACTGTTGGAGGTGCATCAGTCTTCTAATTGGAGGGAATTGTAGGCTGTCCTGCAAACTTTCTGTTTTTTTTGTCCCTTGCTGGTGGGTACCTGAACCGCCAGGGGGGCATGTGTCCTTCTCTCTTTCTCCTAGCTCAGCAGATTTTCATTTGGGCGGAGTCCCATCTCCTGTCTCTGTCCTCAGTGTACGTTCCGGGGTGGGAGAATGGCCCTGCCAATGCTTTGTGTCGGAGGTTTCTCTCCATGGTGATGATGTGTCTGGCTCTGGAGGACTTTTGCTCTATTTAGTCCCGGTTCGGTCACCCTTGGCTGGATCTGCTGAGAAGGGGTATTTGCATTCGCTGGATGTCCATTGGGCTTTTTCGATGTACTTGCATTGCAATGCAGACTTCTGCAAGTCGGATGCCTTGTTTGTCTCCCATAGCCTGCTCAGGTGGGTTGTAAGCCCTCTCTTTCCACCTTGTCCTATCAGATTAAGTTGGCCATTTCGCATGCCTATTCTCTGAGTGGTTAGCCTCTCCATGAGTCTTTTTCGGGTAGGTCTACAAGGGGTATTTCAGCCTCCTGGGTGTCCTTAAAGGGGGCTTCTATTCGGGACATTTGTTTTGCTGCCACTTGGGAACAGCCCCACACCTTCATGACCCACTACCATTTGCACGTGGTTGGGGATGTCTTTCCTGATTTTGGTACTGCTGTTTTGAGTTCTGCTGTTTCTCCTGCGGTATGATTCTGTATGATTTGTGTAATTAAATCTTCCTCTCTTTTGCACTTTGTTGTGTGTGGTTTTGTTCTGCAATCATTAGTTGGCTTGGGTGCATACTCTGATGTGAGCTCTGTGAGAGGATGACGGACGAGGAGGTAATGCCCGGTTACTTATATTCATTACTCCAAGTCCTTGTTTTCCTCGTCGCAGTCCTGAGTTCCCCGTCCGCCTATTCCCTGTCCACTGATTGCGGTCTTGCTTGGTTATTTCAGGAAGTCCTTCCCAGGATGTGAGGTACTTGTACTCAGGTAGTATGGGGGCCATCTTGGAATGGGGAGGGAAGTCAAGTTTGGTGGTTAGGTTCTACAAGAATGAAGTAAACTCTGACTTGAAGACTGTGACGAGGAAGACAAGGACTTGGAGTAATGAATATTACCGGTATGTAACCGTGCATGTGTGCAGAGCTAAAGACCCTATTTAGTACTGATCACATAATTGTCTGGGCACAGATGCACTGTCAAGCCAGTCCATAAACACAACAAGCACTGAAGGGCTTCAAACCTCTGCACACTACGTGAGAAACTTGTAATTGACAACCCCTATCTATATATCTCGTGAAAAAAGGACGTATAGGGAGCAGGTACGAGAGAATGCACTATATCTCGGTGCGGTAAGAAAGGCGCAGCGTGATCAAGGAATAACATAGTGGCACAAAATACATACAGTTTTCTTGGATTTTCAAGGCTAGTAGTCATGAAGACACAGTGATTGGGCGTAGATATTCCAGTAGCGCAGAGACTGTAGGTTAAATGACGTTGGAAAAGCAATGCCTTAAGACCCCCTCTTAAAAGCGACGCTGGATGAGGGTTGACTGAGTCCTGCCAGAGGGTGTGAGGGAAACCTGCTGCATCCCAAAGAGGACTGTAGACCTATTATTAACGCTAGGAATAAGTCTGCCAGAGATTTTTTATATTTATTTCTAACATGCATTTTGAGTCGGGTTGAAATCCATGTTATAAGTTAGAAATGAGAGGGAAAAGTGAGGGCCAGCCAAGAAAGGGAGGCAAGTTTAGCTGCAGAAGGAAAAGACAACGAGAGAGATAAATGCAGAAATAAAACGCAGACAACAGTAACTACGAGGCCACCATCACGGATTGAGGTAATAGGAACAAGGCACAATGTTGTCCTTGCAAAGATCTGCAAACAATTCAGTGCATGATCTGCAACTCGCTAGCCACACATTTGCATCAGACGTAGAAGGAGGACAGCTGAAATCTACACCGTGTATTAACTGGCAAGACCTATATGGAGCAAATCCAGAGCTGTTTTAGAGGTTGTACATGGAGAGAGTGTACTGTGAAATCTGGCAGGTGAAATGCTGTAATACAAAGTGAAAAAATCAACGAACGTGAATCTTAGTGAACACATTGTTATTTATCCATGTAGGCATATATTTTCAAAAAACAAAAATACCCTCCCTCCTTGCAATGTCCTGTACACTTCTTACACACAAAAGTTAATTAGGTTTTCCAGGGCTTTAAGTGGCCTCCCGGTCTCAGACCTGATAGTAATTAAGAACGGACATTGAGATGGATCTCTATTGGGCCCTGTATTCATGTCCCTTTACTGTAATGGCAAAAAACCCTGATCGATATTTTTAACAATGAATGTAAAAATGTTTAGGTAATCCATGTCAGCGATTTGGTTTCTATTTATATTTCATGTTTTACTTAGTATTGCATTTACTAATAGGGTTAACTATTTCTTGGATATTGTGTTCCTGGTTTTTAGGTCAAGCCTGGGCAGCGCATGCCCTGCTCTGACAGGCATGCTGTATTCAGGTATGGACTTGAAGCTCCGCCCACTCTCCGCCCATATTTTTCATTGGCTTGTGTCATTGTCCTTTGTAAACTGTGGCTTTTCATTGGTCAATAGACTTAGTAGTCCCTCCTTAGTACCGTCTTGTCTCATTTTGTAACCTACCATGAGAACACCCCCTGTTACATGTGTTGGTACTCTGCAGGCTTTAATTACACCCTCCAAGCACTATTTTGTGAAATGTTTTTCACATGGCTGCTGTTGCAGGCAGGATACGCTCTCCCGCAATGCTTTTTATTATTATTTTTTTCATAGCACGGCACGCCAATCTGATACAATGGCGGCCAAACCTTTGTTTTTTTTTTCTATTTCTTCACTTTTTTTTGTTTCCAAGTGCCCCAAGCCGTGCTTTTACGTTAATGGCAGCCGCGCCCCTTTCTTTAGACGAGCCACGTCTAAAGAAAGGTGCACGGCCACTATTAAAGTGAAACCCCGGTATGGGGCGTTTTTACAAAAAAAAGCATTTGTTTTTGAACTTGACAAACAGATGCTTTTTATGTAAAAGCGCCCTATGCCGCGATTTCACTTTAATGGCGGCCACGCCCCTTTCTTTGGAAGAGCCGCTTCTAAAGAAAGGGGCGTGGCGCCATTAAAGTGAAAGCGCGGCCTTTTACAAAAAAAAACATTTGCAATGCAATCGGTCTTGCATTTGCGAGAGTTTAAGCTATTGGCATTGTAAATGCCAATAGCTCAAACACTCGTAAATGTTAGATCTTTTGCATTGCAAATGCTTGTTTTTTTCCCGTTTAGCATATTACGCTTGTATAATGCATACTTTCAGCTGAGTCGTCTCCATCTGTTTTATAGCAAGTCGCAACTGAGTGCTCTGGATTGAGGCTGAAGGCAGCACAGTTTCTCAGAGTGCCTGTCAGTGGGTCAAAAAGATGTTCAGAATACATGGTCATCCAATCCTTGGCCTGTCTGCAGAGCGCACAGAGCAGTGGTCATGTATTTCAGATGCAATTGTGATTCTGTGCAAATATATGTGTGAAGGAATTATACAGTTGTCAAAATAATATCAAGGCAAAAGAAAAAGAAAATGCTGGGCTTACATTTGAGTAGGTGTGTTGTGTGCTTGGGGGTGGTGAAGTGAAGGAGATGCGTGGAAGTGCATTCAGGAGACAGTCAAAAGAGGGTGCTGAAGAGGAAAGATTGGCTGTATGATATGCAGATGGATGAGACGTGGAGAAAAAAAGTACGTACATGTCTAATGTGGGGTGAACACAACAGGAGTGGTTGAGACACATTGTAGACCACTACCACTTGCACAGGCCTCATTAATGCTTCATTCATAGTCTCATAATTTCTGAATTGAAACTCTTTCAATATTAATTATTTACAACAAAATCATTGTTGTCAGTCAATTATCTTCAACAGCTCAATGACAAAGCCAATAGTCCTGGCTGGTTTTAGGTGCATGTCAGTTGTTGCAATATATATCTGGGTGGAATAACTGAAGGCACAGCGAGGAACTAAAATACTGGTTGGAGGGCAAACTCTGGGAATTGCAGAAATGTCGTTTACGTGTTTAAGCCACGCCCTTAATTATACAGGCCATGCCCCCTTTCGAGCCCCCACTTTTTTCACCCCACTTAAAGCCCTTATGTTTACGCATTTAGAAGTTCTTAAAGCTATTAAATATTACAGTAAATATATGGAACGCAAATCTCCCTCCTGTGTACCTTCTGCCTACCGGCTCCTCTTAGTGTGCCATAGGACACAGTCAGATATTTGCTCAATTCTGTGTCATAACACAGGCACCTGCAGCCCCCGCGGTGCGGGGGGGCCCAAGGTTCAGGGGCCCCTTCAGTACAGTACTCTGGCCAAGAGCTCCCGATTGAGTCCGGAGGGGGCCCCTCCACGTACCTTGCAGGGGGGCCCCCTCAAGTTTCGTTACGCTAGTGTCCCTGCAAACGGGGGGCACCCATATATCTATACACCTCTAACTGCTTCAACATTCCCCATTCTGCTCCCAAACACCTTGCAGGTCACAAGAACATGTTTGATCTCATCTGTAGTTCTACAACATTGAATGGAAAGAAAGCACTCTAAAGCATCACAGCTCCATTACAAAGTTACTTTAGTTTTTAGGTCCGGCTTGACAGCGTAGGTGTTGCGGTCCTTATTTGACCAACCTAAAAAAAAGCTTTCAGGAGGACTGCAGAGAGGTGCTTTGGCTCCTGCCATATGTTGATGGACAGGAGTACATGTTTTGATTGGACGGAAGTTGTGTGCTTCCACAGAAACAAGTGCTTCCCCTACATGCAGCTTTGATTATTTTGTTTGTACATTCAGCTGCCTGAGCCAGCAGCAGTATGGCTGCCTAGAGAAGTCTCACTAACATGTATAAAGTGTCAAGTTTACAGTGGGATAGAACTCAATCTTTCTGGGATACACACCTGGCACTGTAATGCGGTGAAAGTATCTTAAATAAGTATATAACTTACAGTGTGTTTCTCTCTGGCAGCACCATAGGTGGAAGAGGGCAGTCATGAGGAATGTATTGCTGTGTTCCAGTCCCAGCACACTCCCCTTCTATCATTAACTTTAGAGTTCAGAATGCAGTTGTGTGTTTGAGAGCAGTATTGGATGCCCAGAGCTTCATCAATCTACTTGGAATTTTAGGATTGACTAGACAAGCGTGGCTCTCGCCTGGCCTTATATGATAAATAAAGAAGAGCTTTCAAAGTATTACTCAGAGAAGAGCTTAGACTCCATCCACTTGTTAGTTCCCTTGAATACAGGATTTGATTTTGCTGAATTTGTAAGCTTCCACTAAAAAACTGCTATAATTGCACTTTTTTGCTTGTGGTAAAGCTTATATTAACTACAGCAGGACTCATTTAGTTATGGTGGCAAGCCAGCGATCATGGCTATAGGACTGATCTGTCTATCATTAATGAAATGTTATTATAAAGGCACTCGGTCTGACGTACTTGTTGTGAAAAGCGTATGGTAAAGTCTATAGGTATTTAAGGGTGGGCTGTTATTAACCTATATTAAAGCATACACATAGGTATTTGGTTACATGGAATCTCACAGATTACTGCAGTAGACAAGAGTTTTTGTGTTGGTCGGCCCCTGTGACAAATCATAGATGTATAAGATTTGGTCTATGAGAATCCTTGTTGGCCTTCTTAGGAGAGATAGTATTTTGTTTAGCCAAATGTAATTTTGCATACCTTTCTAATTTTATGATGGTATGCCTGATGGAAGCCTTTTGGAAATGCTTACCAATTTAGGCCCAAGTTTGTTAAGGTGACAAGCTGTAGGCTCGATTGGTGCACTCGGAAACGTTATGTTCAGTGCTGCAGGTCTGGTCTTCTTATTATGAATTGTTATGACAAAGGCAGTTGATCTAGCAGCATATTTATTGTGAAAAGCATTTGTTAAAGCCAGTCAGCCTTTAACAATGGGTTGTTTTCACATTGCGCTACAGGCTAGTGGCATGTATTTTGTTACATGCAATTGCACAGGTTAGCATAGTATGCAAGGGTTTTGTCATTGGTCACCCACTTTGACAAACCCTGGGCATTTTGGCTGTGATGATTCTTTTTAGGCCTTATTGAGAGGGGTAGTATATTCTTTTGCAAACTGTATTTTTCTGCATATTTGTAATTTTATAACTGTATGCATGATGGGGGCCAGTTTATGTGCATTTGTTGGCTTTGCGTGTTGTTGGCTCTAATCCTTCCTAGAAAAGAGAATGCTGGAAATCGTGTTAGCCTTCCACTCTTCGATGCAGAAGAGGCTTGCTTTTGAAATGTCACAGGGCCCTAACATGTTTAATATCTACATGGCCCCAGTAGCTACTTTCATTTAATCCTTTGTAGTAGCAACAATATCATATGCTGATGTTACCCAACTGCTTCTCGCCTTTGATCATTTGTCTTCCCATAAAATGTCTTCTTTTGTTGCCTGCTTGAATGATGTCCTGCATTGGATGCAGAAGAACTATCTCCAAGGCAATGTTGACAAACCCGAGAATTTCTTTCTCAGCAAAGCTAGAGATCTTTGGACCACAGGACATTTCTTCTCTCCCTTCACTGAAAGTTACGGCTCTGAATCTGGGAGTAAGAATAGATGAAATGCTATCCATAGACAACCAGATTATGTCAGTGGCTGGGACTTCTTTTGTTTTGCTGTGTTCAATCAAGAAATTCTTGGACTTCTTATCAGTTGAGGCACGCAGGACAGTAGTGCATGCTTTGATTACATTGAGGCTGAACTACTCAGATTTCCTCTATAACGGTGTGCCCTATTTTAAGATCAGGAAACTGCAGATAGCCCAAAAGGTAGCAGCCCAGCTTAATTTTGGTTTATCTAGGAGAGATTCAGTTTCCTCCCATTTGAAGGAACTAATTTGGCTACCCATTAAGAAAGGATTCTGTTAAAGCTTTAACCACCATTCACCATGGCATCTACAATCGGGGTCCTTGCTTCCTGATCAGGAGAATCCTCCACTATATTCCCTTAAACTCTTCGCTCTGCCACTGCTTTGCTTGTTAAAATCCCTAAGTTTCATATGGTCTGATCTGGAGGTCATTCTTACTCAGTGTTGGCAGGCAAGACATGAAACAAGCTTCTGTCCTGTTTGCTTTCGATCCAGAGTGAGGCCCCTTTCAGGAAAGAATTAGAAGTGCATCTATTCTTGTTGAACTGACTTTGAGTGGCTCTTTCTGATCAAGGTAGGCTAGTGCTGGGACACTCCATTGGAGTAGCTTTATGCTTTACAAAATGGTTTCATTCATTGAATAGGCCTGTGTGGGTCAAGGTGTAAAGCCGAATAAATAGCAAAGTTATAGGACTTATAGATTCATTGGTAAAAGTCATGCCATATGTTTGGTCTGTATTTTATGAAACATCATGACAAAGCCAGTAGGCCTGACCAACGTATTGGGTAAAGTGTGTTAAAGGCTACAGGCTATTAGGAATTGATTGTTATTACACTGTGCTAAAAAGCCTGTAGGTAGTTTGTTACATGGAATCTCACAGATTAAAGTAGTAGGCAAGTATTTTGGTGTTGGTGACTCAACCAAACAAACCATCTGGATAGAAAATATGAACTACAGTAATCCTTATTAGGCTTTCTTGGGAGAGACGGTATTTTTATTTCCCAACTGTAGTTTTATGTACATTTGTAATTTAAGATTGTATGCCTGATGGTTGCCTTGTGTGAAAGCTTGCGCTCAGTACAGTAGGCCTGAATAAGTGATTGGTAAGTGGATAACAGCTATAGACCTGATCGGGTCATTAGGAAAAGATATTTCAGATGTCATAGGACTGAGCTGTTTAATATGAAAAGTTACAGTAAAGGCAGTAGGCCTGACATGCTGATTGTGAGAAGCATACATTAAAGTCAATAGACATTTTTCTGTGAATTGTTATTTCTCTATTTTAAAGCCTACTGATAGTCATGTTGTTACATGAATTGGCACAGATTTACCTTTGCAGGGAAGGATTTTGGTGTTGGTTACTGCCTCTGAAAAACTTTAGGGGTAGAAGATTTGCACTGTAATAATTCTTGCTAGAATACTCTTTTGTTGTTTGCCACAATCTTGTAATAAAAAAATCATTAAATAATACACTCATCCATATACATAAATATATATCCATATTGATACATAGAGGGCCTTTGGGTTAGCTCTGTTCAGTCATTCGTCTGTCTGAGTGTCATTTGCACTCTGCTTCCATCCATGACAGCATTCTGCATGGGGCAATGGTTCCCTCAGCATCCATCCATTTGAAAATTACCACGCTTCCATGCTAGTCGGACTATATTTAGGCCTTAAACTCTTTAGTTTTAAATGTTCTCCTTTTATAGTTTCTCGATCATTTCTTTGCTTCTCCTCTTTTTAATAAAACATTTCTTAAGAGGATACAACAGCTTTCCAGGCAGTGAGAATGGGTCACTGGCTTGCCACTCATTTCATCTGCAGTGCGCTGCATATCATATAGCCACTTCCTCTCACCGTTTTATAGAATGCGATTGTCGATGGTGTATCATTCTTTAAGCATTTTCAAGATGGCAAACACATTGGTTCTAAATGTGGCAGGCATGTTGGAACTATACAACAATAATAAACTATGTACAGTAAGACTGTAAAATGTATACCCACTGCAATGTTTAGTTTTGTTATTTCAAGCATTTTCCCACTGTGTTTGGATTGCAGCATGTTTTTTTCTACTTGTATTCTTCTAATTTATCTTGCATATGCTGTTGAGTTTGTGTGTCTTTTATTGCAGCTGTGTCAGAGGATGACAGTAAAGAGGGAGTCAGTGGATGGATTAATAGATAAAGTGAGTGACAGAGTGATGTATGATGAGCTTTTTTGTGCCTAAATCCATCAAGGAAACAAAAGGGGCTCTTTCATTCATTGGCCGGACCTATTGGCATTACCAATGCTTGTTATTTTCCTATTTGCGGAATGGCTATTAGGCATTGTATAACGTTTTAATGAAGAATGTAGTTAAAGTAAATCTTACACAACACAACAACAAAAAAAGTCAGTGGTGCAAAGCTTTGAGAATGGCAGTATGGGACAACAAACAAATTTAGGAGAGACACACAAGCATGTTCCCATGCATTCACCTACATAAACATATGCATACATATGTCACTTAATCAAATTTAATGCTGGCTTCATGTGAACAATGGCACATGGTACTTTTGGCATAAAATGATTCCCTCTCTTACTGCTGACTAATTCTAATTGCATGGTAGTATATCAGTTACTTATCATTATGTTGAAGGTTGAACTAACATACATTCTTCTTTCCTGAAATAGTACTGATTACTCTACCCCTTGGAAAAAAGATAAGAGTACCAGCCGCCTCTTTCTTCTAAACAGTGTGTCTTTGGGAGTCACTACCTTGCATGTGTACACAGCAGATTTTAAGATACTGAAACATAGCATTACATTTGTGCACTGTTACCACACCTAGTATTTACGTATGAAGATTTCCACATATTTTACCAGGGACAAATCTACATGGGCCTACCTAGAGGACGTTGTCCTCTTTAAACTGCTGAGAATTAAGGGTTCGTAAAGGTGGATTGGGTGTGAAAACACCAATTCTTGTATGTTAGTCCCCATTCCATGCTGGACAATAGGGAAGCAACTTGTGATCCCACAGTAATACTGGAACCCGGTGTTACAGAAGCCCTCGCACAACCCTTCTACTTTTTTTTAGATGAAATATCGTGGCGTGCGCATCATCAATCAAAAAAGCCACATCCTATCCAGAATGTTTTTTAAAAATCTTATACCAATCTGCTTTTGGCATTTTGGCATCTTATGTAGAAGAGAATGTCTGTAAAGTAGCCTCCAGATTATGCAAGAATTTTTGCTCAGCAGGTGTTGTGTCCAAGAAGGTGGACTTCCTCCTCAGATCTGATTCAGATGATCACTCATAATTTTCATTATTCTATGTTAGCAAAGCTTTACCTATGTGAACAGCTTCTACACCTTGAGAGGTTACTAAGAAGTGGATTATAAGTACCAGTATTTTTGCATATTGGTCGTCCCATCCCACAAATAATCATTATCTTCTCTTTATCTTTGCAATCTCTGACAAATTAGTGCATTGATTAAACTGTCTGCCGTCTTTACCTTATTATTGTGTTATGTGGGCAGTGCTGGATACAAGTAGAAGTGCAGTTTCTTCTACGTGTACCCAACTGATGGTTTATGGTTGAATCACTGGGCATGGTTCACCAGCAGAAAGCCACCCAACTTCAAGTCTTTGTGACTTGACCACTGTGCACTTTAACTCAATGCAACTGCAATGTAGTTTTCAAAACAATACTTCAATGTGTTTTCCTGATTATTGCAAAAATATGTACACCTTACTCTTCAAGATTCATTAACAACAAAGTGAAAAATTAACAATAACTCATGTTTAATGTTGATGATATACACTTATGTTCCATAATCACATGAAACAAAACATGTCCAGAATTTTCAATATTTCGTTCTTGCCCAATGCATTTTGGGCCGTGGGCCCTTCTTCGGGGGCTCAAATCTAAAAAATACAGAAACAAATCCCATTTGTCAAAACATGTACAATGCGCAAGGAATTAATTGTCAAAACACATCCAAATTCTTGAACTCGAAATAGAACCTTCTTCTTGCCCATGTGTCAAACTCTTAGTTCAATACCAAGAGGGGAAACCTCCGAAAACTCTGAGTGAGATACAAAGAAAAATAAAGGACAGATCAACAGATAAGAGGTGCCCTGTGGAATGCATAAAAAATACATCTATACCAATGACGTGGTGTAAAGTGGCATGCTCACTTCGTCCCGGATGTACCCAAATACTCAATGTTTTGAACTTTTCAAAAATATGAAACTCTAAAAGAAAAATATAAATGCAAATAAACAACACGTTTCACAGCCAAGATTCCTAACCTTACAGCCAGTAATACTCACAAAACCTACAGACCTTGAAAATCCTCTCCAACCGTTACCCGGGCAATAACGCTGTACTGCTCATGCGTCCTCAACCTCTAAAAAAACCACAAGGAGTCTGCATGAACCATCTACTCCAAAGTGTAACATTAACCCAAAATCTTAACCCGGAGCCTCCTCTCACCTTCCTACGTGCCGAAACACGCTGTATCCGTACTACTCCAGACTTTACGATCAGATGTGCATTCAAAGAGCCCAATGCTCGCCTTCGTTTATCACTGCCAAATTGCACCGGAAGTAAAACACCCCTAAAGAGGTAAATGACGGACTACTCATGACCCTTACAATGGTCGCCATCTTAGAAGTACTGCTCACTCCACCACTATATAGCTGAAGATTAATACCCTGCTGTCGCGATTACCATCCGTGAGCGCCATCTTAGACAAATGTATAAATACTCAACTCATCCTCGTACCAACGAAAACGATGTGTGCTCCCAAACATAAAATGAGTTCAGAAACAGGAAATGAAATAAAGAAAATAAAGACCAAGAAGAACATGGAAAGAAGTTCTCTGAATGGGCATGGTGTAGATACATGTAATAAATACATTTAAACAGAAACCCACAGATTTTTACATGTAATATTCAGTATCAAAGATAACAACCATAATCAATTTTCTCATTAGGACCTTTGGGATCTTGTGTGTCAAGTCTCCTAATCCAATAAATTTCTCTTTGGAGCAAGGATCTAGTGAGATCCTTCCCTGGAATTTGTTAAACTTTCTCAATCATTTGAAATTTAAATTGTGCTATAGTGTGTCGAGCCTCTGACCATTGTACTGCCAAACTGCTTGTTTTGTTCTGTGTTCTAATCGTGCTTTTGTGTTCTGACATTCGCGTTTTGACCTTTCTCTCAGTTTTTCCAACGTAGAGCAGTCCACAAGGACATTTGATGCAATAGATTAAGTTGTATGAATTACAATCTGAGTTATGGTACAACTTAATTGTCTCTCCTGTTAATGGATGCTGCATCTTGTTCCCTACGATGACATTGCAATGAACACAGTTCAAACATTTTCTAGTACCTTTGAAGTCTTGAGTGCTTTTTCTTGGTGTGACCATCAGTAGTTCTTTTAAGTTCCTAGATCGATTGTAAGCATACAGCGGTTTGTGTCTAAATAAATCCTTAAAATCTGTTTCATTCTGTAAACGTTCCCAAAGATGGTTTATTATGCTCTTAATCTTCTTGGAACTCGTAGAGAATTTGGAAACAAACACTTGTCTTTCAAGGGGATGCTTAGGTTGATTTTTCAATAATCCACTGCATTCCTTTTTGTCCAAACGTTCAGTGGCGTTTCCCAAAATCTCTTTGGGGTAACCTCTGGCTATGTATATCTGTTGCTGAACTTGTAAATTCTTTTCTAGTGTGGGTGTGCTCGAACAGATCCGTTTGATACGTAAAAACTGTGAATAAGGTAGATTTTGAATGAGATTCTGGGGATGAACACTGTGGAACAATAATGCATTATTTCTGTCTGTTTCCTTCCGAAACACTTCTGTCTGTATGTCCATCCCTTCTACTGTAATCAGAACGTCCAAAAACGATATAGATGTTTCACTTATATTATGTGTGAACTGGATGTGTTCGTCATGTGTATTGAGTTGAAGAATTTTACGCTCCAAAACTTCTTGACTGCTGGTCCACATAATGAAGATATCATCAATATATCTGCAGTATATGAGAAGATGTTCCCTCCATTCCTGATCATTGTATACATGGTCTGCCTCAAACTTTGCCATGAAGGTATTCGCATATGCGGGCACCCCCGCGAATCCCATGGATGTTCCCGTTAGTTGGAGATAAAACTGTTCTTCCCATTGAAAATAGCTGTGGTGCAAGCAGAAATGTAAAAGTTCTTATAAGAACACTTTATCTGCCCTTATCTCAGATTGGCGAAGGAGCGCCCACTCCACAGCTTCCATGCCTCCTGGATGAGGGATAGATGTATACAGAGATTTCAGATCTACTGTACATAATAAAATCTTCCTGTCGGGTTTAACTGTGTCAAGTTTAAGTAAGAAGTCGGTGGTGTCCTTAACATATGATGTCCATTTTTGAACAAATGGTTGTAGGAAATAATCAAGATACTGACCCAGAGGTTCAAAAATGGTTCCGCATCCTGTCACATTAGGTCTCATTGGTGGGTTATAAAGATCCTTGTGAATTTTCGGGAGCATGTACAACCGGGGTCTCCCAGCAGAAAGCCCCATTGCATTAGTACCAGGCTAAAATAGAAAGAGGTCTGAAGTGAAGCAATGAGACAGAATAGGATGAAGGTTTGATCGTAAGGAAGGCCATCCTGATAATAGACATGAAGAACTGCCTGTAAATTTGAATGAGGTCAAACTATCCTCACTCTGCCTCACTAGCTCTTTCTTGAACTGGGGGTCTCTTTTTATGGACAGATGTGGTTGTGTTATTCATAGCAAGGGATCTATTAACTTGAATGTAGATGGCTCCTCAAAACTTTCTGAAATAAGGAACTTGCAAGTAAAGGACCGTGATATCCACTTTTCTGGCCGGCGTGTTTACCAAACACTAATAACTCTTAAATTTAAACTGCTTCCTCCAACGTTAATAGGGATGGATGAATGAATGCATGGATGAACTTGATTTCTGCATTGGTTTCATGTCTTCTCCAGTCCCAGAGACAGGAAAGGTCCTCCAGCAGTCAGAGATGAAAACAGCAGAAGTCTTGGATGATACTGTAGTTTGTATTCATCTGCTGATGGCCAAAACCAGAATTTGTATCAGCAACCCTTAGATTAGAACCATAGTTCCCTGTATGGAGGAGGGGATGTGTTCTCTTAAATCCAGATCTGAAGAAAGATCATGGAGTTCCTTTCGGGTCTATCTGTTACTAGACAACAATGAAGGCTCCCACTCCTGCCTTCTCCTCCATGGTTTGCTCACCCCCTCTCAAAGGCCATATGCAGCAGGGTGTTGCCATATTTACGCATGGTAATAAAATCTTACTTTGTTTTTAAAAAATGTAGAAATTCACTGAAAAAGACAAAGGTTAAAGTGGCGTTATAGTTAGGTATGGTAATAATATCTTACTTCACATTATAAAAAAACCTTAAAAATGAACTGAAAAAAGCAAAGTGGTGTTATAGTTAGGTGAAAATGTCAGTTAAAACTTAACCGCTTAGCTGCTTCGAACGTTCCGCGCCAGTGCGGAACGTTCTATTAAGCAGGCGGGGCCGCGTCGGCCAACGGACGTGCGCAGCAATACCGAGGTAGTGCTCGCGACGGCCGTTGGCCGACGCACGCAGCGAAAGGGTTAACATTTTAAACTAAAAAAAACACTGAAATTAACTATTTATAGTTAACTGAAGAAACTATAACTCATACCCTCGACGTGCACTGTTTATGACCTCAAATTTTACATCACTGATGAAATGTTCTATGACATCATTGATAACATCACTGGTGACATCTGAAAGACATCATTGATGACAGCTTTGTGTATTTGGGAGTGCGAGTTATATTTTCTTCAGTTAATTATCACTGGTGAATTTCAGGTGTTAGCGATCGACCTCGAAGCTGGGGAACCGGGTTCGAGTCTCGGCAACGACTCTCAACATCCTGTGATTCTGGGAAAATCACTTAATCTCCCCATGCCTAACAAAATTGAATGTGTCCTTCTGTAACAAAACTGGTGCTCATGTAAAGTGCTCTGATACCCGATTTCTCGGGTCTAGTTCGCGCTATATAAAACTCTAAAAAAAAAACAACAAAAAAACATTTTAACTGACATTTTCACCTGACTTTAACGCCACTTTAACCTTTATGTTTTTTCAGTGAATAACCTTATAGATGCCCATGCTGCTAGTCGTAGTGTTGTTCTGGTGAATGTGCCACAACGCACTGGTCTCAGGTGTCCCTTCAAACGTGTAGAGTTGAATGAAAATCCTCTCGACTACTTGTCTTATTATCCTATTCTGTTACTGTGCGTTCCATCACAGACATGAAATGCAACTGAAAATTCAAAGTTACTTTTTGTAATTAAAGAGGAGTGAAATGTTGATTAACATGAAACCTCTTTTTATGATCGTTTAATCCTCAACAATATGACAAAGGCTTTATGAGCTTTCTTTATCATATATCTTTCAAAATGTAATAACAAGCAGATAGTCTGAAGGTATTTTAAAGCCTCGTTACATCAGCTGATCTCACAGGCAGGTAGGTGCGCGGTAACAGGTTCAGCTGGTACTAATTGGTGCGAAATTCATTGTATGAATTTCACTCTGTGTCGTTCAATAGTTTATAAAATATGCATAACTGTGTCATTTTTCACATCTAAAAATGAAATGTTTACCGTTTTACAAACGGTAATATAGCGTTGATTCTGCACAGTGCTTAGAATACATCGAAAAAGATGCCTAACGAAGCTCAGGGTGAAAATGGCAGATAGGTGATTGTGTAAATGTAATCGAGGGAGGGGGTGGCAGCAGTAGTCATGTGCCGAAGTGAGTGGGTAGGTGATAGTAGAGTTCACTGTGAGTGCTTTCTATTCAGTCCAATGACAGATAGTGGGCAGCGATGTATCCTGGTCATATAGCTGGGAAATTTGTCGACTCCACCTCTGTAAATATTGTATGGTGCTATTGCCATCTGAACTGTTTTTTTTAAGCATGTTTTAGCATTGTTTTATGCGGCAAAGGTTTTAATTAACCAAGCAGTAAATACTAAATAAACTTGAAACTTGGTCCTGTAGTGCGTTTGAGCGGTTCTGATAACCCAGGAGACCAAGGGGCATATTATCAACGGCCAGCGATAATTATCGCTGGCCGTGATTAGCGATAGATATCTTATCGCTGGCTATCTCCGGAACTTATCGCCCTGGTAGCGCGTTATTAACAACACGCTTCTCCAGGGCGATAAAAATTCCAGAGATAGCGAGGTTATCGCCGTTTTGCAGGGAACATCGCTGGTTTTCCAGCGATGTTCCCTGCAAAGCAGCGATACCTTGCTGATACGACCCTGTGGTCGTATCAGCACAATCCACCCCCTATGTTAGGGATGGCTAAGTCGGGATAATAGCAGACGTTAGATTTTGGCGAAACGGCCGTTTTCGCCAAAATCTAATGTCTGCTATCATCCTGATGGGCTGCCTTGTAAATATCGCGATGTGCACATCGGCGATATTTACAACGTAGCCCATCTGGAGTACGCCAGTAACGCCACCTTGCATCTCATTAGAGATGCAGGATGGGCGTTATGGGAAAGAGCGATAGGGCAAGGATTCACGCGATAGCGTGACCTTGCTAATACAGCGATAAAATTATCGCCGCTTTTCGTCTGAAAACAGACGCTAAAGCGGCGATAATTTTTTATCGCCGGCTTGTTAATATGCCCCCAAAGTTTTTGGTCAAGGTCACAAATAGCACAAGGTGTATGTACTCTTTAGACGATAATAGACAAATAGACATGCTAACCGCTACTGGTAGTAAAAGGTTCTAGGATTTCGATGGATGAAGTTCGTAATTCATGGCAATGTGTGGCCGAAGCCCACATTGTGTAATAACGTCACAAACATTACAATATAGTATTATATGGCTGTAATTAACAGAAATCTAATATATTTCTTTGCGTTACTTAGTTTACTAGCAAAATGGCCATTAAAAACAGGAACATCGATATTTTATTATACAGATTTGTTATTTGCAGAAAATAGAATACAGAAGAAATAGTTTAATTATGTTAGTTAATAGTTGTGGTTTTAGTGAAGACTGTCATTTTTAAACTCAGTTTTAGGTTTTGTCGTCAGGAGTTGTGTTTGGATGAATGTTCTTTGCAATGTTCACATAAAAATGTTGTGCTTACTTTGCACCTCATAAATCGAATCATGAGTGAACAGAGGATGTATTGAATTCTGATTAGGCAAGAAGAGTTCCATGTTTAGCTAGTAATGACTTTGATTGGTGAGACGAAAGTAATATAGATAACTCAATCTATGTCCTGTCCATGATTGAAATCCTTAATTCACGTGAAAAATTTAACTTCCCCAAAATATTAAAATCATTCACAGGCCCAGTATCATTTCCTTGATGTAGAAAATTTGAAACAAAATCTGGTTGAGGAAATATAGTGGCCATGCATGCAATTTGTTGCCATACTGCCTGTCGGGCTGAAAGGGATAAAACGGACACACCTTTCATTGCTTGTTTGCCATCGGATAACTGTTTGGCTTGGACTGGCATGGGGAAAGAAAAACTACTATGTCTCTGGTCCCCAGAACGGCAATTAAGAAGCTGTACTCCAGTCAAGGTAGTACTCACAATATGGGTTAACCATTATTAGAAGAAGTGGAGTCCTTGTAGGGGAGAATTTGTTGCCCTCGACTCCTGGACAAGGAGAGAAGTAACATCTCAAACTCGTATAAGCTATTTATCTTTGGTGCTTCTGCAAACCTGGATCTGGGAAAAAAATGAACTTGACAAAGGTCAAGCTGTAAACTAGGATGATGCAGCTGAAGTTGTATTTTACCACCGAAATGAATAGGGCCATGTCTGGTAAAGGGAGTGCGGGGACAGCCAACAGCAGTTGTTGGACAAGAGGATTTACAATTCAGTGGTGCCACAGGCAGAGAAGGGCCTTGTTGAAGAATCTGAACCTTAGTTGTGGTATAATGTTGGCTCTAATAGGCAACTTGAAGCTCTATTTAATGAAAGTGTGACTGTCCTAGACAAATATTGTCCCCTTCTTGTTGAGTTCCATAGCTCTCCAATGAATGTGCTGTATCTAGTGACATACTGCAGGATGCTTTTCAAGGGTAAAGCTGCACTGTGCTAGTGGCAGTCTTTAATTTGATGTCATCTTTGATATCCCTTCAAAATTAAGTTCATTCTTTGAAAGAGGCTCTAATGCAAAGCATTAAGAGCTATACCAAATTCCCCTGGGTAAACGTACTTTTTAAAAAGGTTAAGGATTATTGAGGGTGTTCCAGTAAAAGAGGGCACCCTTTTAAAAGATGGACAAACATTAGACATTACCATCTACACCAGTAAAGCACTTTTTTACAAGTTCCCCGGATTTTGGTCAAGGATAGCAAAGGGCTGGAAGCTCAGATTCAAGATGGTATCTGAAAGGAAGACAAACTCCAGGTAATGCTTAAGTCTTCTTTATTCATCTGGTCCGTACAGCTCCCTGGCAGCAACTGCCAGTGCCAACACATTCTATATTCCACGCAGGGAATGCCGAGAGGAATGCTAGCACGAGAATGCAGGCACGAGAACATGCAGAGAACCCAACACACCCCCCTTCCTTCACATAAAACAAAATGAGATGAGAATATTAATAACAAACATAAGAAAACAAAACACAAAAGAAAAAAAAAACAATTAAATGAGAGACAAGGAAATGAATACATCAAGAAACTCAATACCTGACGTAGTCCCGGAACTTAGAAGGAACAACCCTTGTCCTCAAAGAAGTGGTTTGGGGAATAACCTCTTTAACAGGCATAGAACCCTTTGGACACATCACCAAGGGAAAAGAAGACGTGCACGGAGTGCAAACTTCTGGAGTGTGAACTCCAAACTTTTCTTTAACAAGCTCCACTTTAGACTCCGGCACCATTGAGACAGCACACTTATTCCAGATCTTACCATTCTCCAACACAACAACACTCTCTCGTACTTCTTTCACTCTAACCGGAGCAGAAAACCGAGAAGAACCCTTGTGAACAAAAACAGGCTTCTTGATTCTCACCCAGTCCCCTTGACGTGCAGGACATGCACTGGCATAATCAGATGCATACCTGGCTTGAGCTGCTGCTCTGACATCTGCTACCATACTCAACTTCTGCAAATTCACATCCTTCCTTGACATCCAGTCTTTGTTCAGCTTAGAACCTGCAACCCTCCCCCTTAAGAAAGTGAACGGGGACATGCCAGTACTCGAATGAGGGGTGATTCTCATAGCCCACAACATGTTGGAAATGACATCCTTCCAGTGCGAGCCATTGACAAAAGCTAACTGTAACTGATCCTTGATCACACGGTTAAGGCGTTCAACTAAACTATTGCTGCGGAGGTGGTATTGGAGGTGAAGATTTGCTTGATACCATGCATCTTCAGGAATTCCTGCATTTCCATAGACACCAATTGGGTCCCGTTATCAGTCACCAATTCCTCTGGAAAACCTTCACGAAGAAAGACCTCCTTAAAGAAATTGATAACTGTCGCAGAATTGATACCGTCCACAAACCTCACCTCTGGCCACTTAGACATATAGTCGATCAATACCAAAGCGTATTTAGGAGAACTACCCATACCCCCAAAAGGACCAGCGATGTCAAAGGCCAACTTACACCAGGGTGAATCTTTTACAGCTATGGGATTGATGGGAGAGGGAAAAGTTACCGGAGTTTTGTCACTCAAGACACACGCACTACACTCACGAACACAGTGTTCCACCGATCTATAAACACCGGGCCCCCAGAAATCCTCCCGAACCCTCCTCTTCATAGCACGAATACCAAGATGACCTTCATGAGCCAAGTCCAAAATCTTCTTACGCATGGTCATAGGCACAACCAACAATCCCCCTCTACGTAAAATCCCATCAACAAGAGACAACTCATCACATATCCTTTTGAAAAGAATCAGTTCGGGAACCAAATCTGTGTTGTTAGGCCAGCCATGAACCACAAAATCCATTACTTTCTTGGTCTCAACATCTTCAGATAAAGCCAACTTCCAATCAATTTCAGACAATGCAGCTCCTGTGTCAGCTACCCTGCTAACAGCACATACCATCTCCAAATCGTCACCCTCAAAGTCACAAGCAGACTCAGCAAGAGGTAATCTGGACAGGCAGTCAGCTACATGATTCTTCACACCAGCCACATACTCCAGACGATAATTAAATTAATTTAATCTGTACTGCCATTTAGCTATACGTGGAGTGGCCCTCCCACCACCCTTGGTAGTGAAAAGATCCACCAGTGGTTTATGATCGGTCCTCAGAACAAATTCATTGCCCCACAGAAAATTGCGACAATACTGTACACCCCACCATAGGGCCAGAGCTTCCTTCTCTATGGTGGAATAAGTGCTTTCTGCTCCCCGAAGAGCTCTAGAGGCAAAAGCAATAGTCTCCTCCCTGTTGTCAGATCGTTTCTGCATGAGAACAACACCAAGACCCACGTTACTCGCATCGGTGGTAACAATGCAGCGATCATTGATGTTGAATAACTTAAGTGGATGTGCTTGCACAATAGCTTCTTTCAACAACTTGAAATCACAGGCACAACGGTCAGACCACTCATACTTCATATTTTTTAAGAAGCTCACGCAAACACACTGTCTTATCTGAAAAATTAGGCACAAATTTGGCGTAGTACTCCACTAGCCCAAGAAAGGAACGAAGCTGGTCCTTATTTTGTGGTTCAGGTACATTTTGGATGGCATCAAAAAGTTTTACCTTAGGTTCCACCCCTTTTTCAGAAATGTGGTGCCCTAGATAATCTACACCATCTTGTAAAAATTTGCATTTATCTTTTCTTAGGGTTAAACCGCTAGACTTGACAATGTCTAATACCTCTCTAACTCTAGAATTGTGCTCTAACTCCGTTTTACCATGAATCAAAATATCATCTTGGAAAAACTCGATTCCTGCAGTGTTCTTAAACAAGTTTCCCATGAGACGCTGGAACACTGCAGAAGCCAATGCCAAACCAAATGGCATGCGAACATAGCGGAAAGCACCCTCGGGTGTCACAAAGGACGTGAGATATTTCGAGTCCTTGCACAATTCTACCTGATGGTACGCAGAGGAAATGTCAAGAGAAGAAAAATACTTTGCACCTTCAAGAGTAGACAACATCTCATTGATGTTGGGCAGAGGTTGGCGATCCACCCATATGCAAGAGTTAAGATCGCGCAAGTCCACACACATTCTGAGAGATTTGTCGGCCTTGCGTGCCAAAACAATGGGGGACAACCACTCAGACCCCTCAATGGGTTCAATTACACCTATGGAACACAATCGCTCAAGTTCTTGTTTGAGCTCACCACGCACACTGAGGGGTACCTTACGTACTTTGTGTGCAACCGCTTTTGCACCTTCCTTCAAAACAATGCGGTGCTGAAAGCCCTTGAGTTTCCCCAAATCACCATTAAAGATCTCTGGGTACCTTTGAATCCAATCAATCTTTGATAATGATTTGGCAATAACAGCATGCACAGGGATAACCTCCGGGAGATTGGAGTAAAAGTTCTTGGCTTCGTGTTTTGATAAAACCATGTCCGGATGATTGGGGTCAAGAATGATTCCCAACTCACCCTGCTCCTCCCAACCTAATAAATTAGCACCCTCTTTTACGATGTACACGGTCCCATGTGTGAAATCTCCTCTGAATTCTAACTTGCCCTCAAACTTGCCAAGAACCTCTACCCTTTTACCACCATAAGCAAAGATTTTTATATTGGACTGGACAACAGGAATGTTGCCCAAATCTCAAAGTCCTTTGCATTGATAAGGGTAAAAGGAGAACCAGAATCGGCAAGAAACCTTATACTTCTGCCGTTCAAATTTACAACACACGCAGGGGACTTTCTTTTATGCGGTTCAACAATGGAAGCAATTTCTACCACACCATCTAGATGGGTAGAAGAAGGAGATAACATTAGTAATTCATAACCTTCATCATTATTCCGATAATCAACATTGTCACCCTCAATAATTCTCACAGTTCTTGATTGACCCTTATGTGCAACAATAGCCTTGCACATGCATGCCAAATGACCTTTCTTACCACATTTGAAGCAGGTTTGGTTAATGGCAAAACAAAACTTAAAATTGCCCAAATGAGATCTGCTCCCACATCGGTAACACGAGAGATCAGATTTTTCAGGTTTCACAGTTTTCTCAAATTGTAATTTAGGCAAAGTAGATGTAGAAGAAGGAACACTAGGTACACATGTGTCACTTCCTTTAGTAGGTTTGCTCGAAGGTTTAGAGCTGACTAACTTGACTTCGTTGGATGACGCTGAACTACTACTCATCTCCATCATACAAAATTGAGAATGCTCAACAGTTCTGGCCAAAATGAGAGCAGTTTCTAGGTCAGGGTCCTCGGAAGCTAAAAGCTTCGACTGAATCTTTTTGTTGCAAGTGCGTTAGCTGATCACGGATGATTTCATCTCTGAACTCTCTATAATTACAAGTGACCGCTAGAGTTCTGAGAGCAGCTACAAAGTCATCGATGGATTCGCCAGGAATCTGAGCACGTTGCAAAAACTTATGACGTTCCAGTACGATGTTTCTCTTGGGATTAAATCTTTTATCCAAAGTTTTCATGAGTGAGGCATAATCGTCTACTATTAAAGAATCGCCTTCATCACCACCACTGACACATGTTCTTACGAGCTCTAAAGGTAAAGTCTTTAAAATGGTTCTACCTTCTGCGCCCAAATTATACACAAGTAGGGCTTTCTTTTTCTTTGAGGTAAAAGTGTCGCCATCAATCGCCTCAAGGTAGGCTTCAAATGTCTCTTTCCATTGTTGCCAAATGACTGGAGGAGTACCAGGTGACTGTAAAAATGGAGGTGGTACCACAACGTGATCCATTGCGTGAGTGAGTTGCTGCCACAAAGATCACTACAAACAAGTAGTTGAATTGCAGATAATGCCTATGTCAGTGAGAATGGACAAAACAGTAAACTGTCGTACAATTGATGTTTCACATGAAAAGTGACGCACGCCGAGTTGCGCGCCGGTTGCCACAATTACAGGATTTCAGCTGAATACATTGACACACTAACATGCGCGCCAGTTGCTATGTCAACAGTTGCCACAACAATGAAGCTCAGATTAGAGGATGGCATGAATCACTCTGATGCCCAGAAACGACATGGAACAGATTGTCATAAAAATATACAGTCCCTAGTGCGAGTTCTCTAAACTCGCATTTCACCAAGAAATCCACAAGGTGGCACTGTTGTACAATATGTGGAACTTGTATTGTAATGATGTGCCACTCGTTTATGACGACTTCATCGATGGTGCCTTTTCTCGTGCTTGACGCTGGTAACCAGGGCAACACAGGGAAACACTGTCACAGCACTGAACCTTAAACGTCGGAATGACGTGTGTTGACTCGCTCGCGCTTGCGTAAAGAGGCTTAACAAACTGGAATCCGCTCAAAAGAAAAAAGAAAAAAAAAAAACGCACCGTAAACTCCAGGGAGACCGTGGTTTGCCAATGAAAGCGGTCCGCAAGGAGGTCTTCTTCCGATATGCCTCAGAAGCGCCGAGTCAGTTTCTCCACATCAGAACTCGCAGCAGATGCGGAACAAGGCGTCAACAACCTCATATGACAAACGACAGGAGGAAGGCTGAGGACCGGACAACTCGTCGCCAGTGAAAGGAAGACAAACTCCAGGTAATGCTTAAGTCTTCTTTATTCATCCGGTCCGTACAGCTCCCCGGCAGCAACTGCCAGTGCCAACACATTCTATATTCCACGCAGGGAATGCCGAGAGGAATGCTGGCACGAGAATGCAGGCACGAGAACATGCAGAGAACCCAACAGTATCCTACGCCTAAATCCAGGCATTACAAGTTTTTTCCACCAGAATGGGGAATAATACATAGACCCTGGGAATACTGCGTCCACATCCGCATGTTTTAGCCATTCTACGGGAAAAATATCAGCAAAGATTTACCAGTTGCTTGGAGCAGGTGGTAAATGTGAGTGGGAACTATTTTTAGGGCTGTGGTGCGGGCATTGCAGAAAGTGGGAGGCCGTGGGCGAGGTGAGTGTGATAAGTTACAGCTGGTGGGAGCATTTGTTGCTGCCTCCATGCTGCACATAAGGCTTTGGGTCTGGTATTTCTGAGCCCGGGGTGTTAAGTTTCTTTTTTTAATATGTTTGATAATCCTGGCCCGGAAGAAAGGGCTTCTCAGAATAATCTGAGCACTATCCCCCCTCAATACAATTTAAGGCTACTCATAGCGAGGGCATCATAAGGCACTACATCAAGAAGACGGCACCTTTATGAATAAACTAATTGTAGGACCCGCTGGGTCTTTAGTGTGTGAATTATCCCGGGCGCTGCATAGTAAGAACCTGGTGCTGCAGAAATATGGCATCTGTAAATAACAATGTCAAGGACTGGCTAAGGGCATTCAACACTGTCACTCAGTAATCCAAAAGGATCTAGTTACCTTAGGTAGTAAAGGAGTTATCAGGTTTTGCTAACTGGAGAACTAAAGAGTGATTTTTTGGCAAACAGACTAGTTACTCCTGATGCAGGTCTCTTCCTACATATGGTACACCTTCTCCGATACAGTAGTTTTGCCTTGTGAATCTTTTCTGGATTGACCTGCTGTGCAACATTCTGCCATTTAGTGGTTGGGTCAGGAAATCTCTTTTAGTCTTTTTTTCCTTTTCTTTTTCTGCCGACCATTTGGTGACGTGTCCTTCCCTATGAGATGTCTGATGTATTCCCCGGAAGCCCCTGTGCTTGGTCACCATCTTCCGGTTCTTTTTCCGCCATTGTATGTGGAAACAAGGTGGAGGAGCTCAAATAATCAAGAAAGTGCACCAACGATTGTCAAGAAAACAGATGGGAAAAGAAGAAAATGGTATTGGAACACCTAAGCATACTGAAGACACAGGGGGAACATAAAGTTAGAGATACCACCCACAGTGTCGGAGCAGGTCAAAGTATTCCTGGGCACAACACGAAATTCAAAGCAAGCAAAAGCATTCCCAGTACACAGAAAAGCCTAGGCACTGAAAGAAAAAGTCACCTTTATTAGAGGGAGCTGTCTTTAGCAGTAAGAACTGTAATAAAGCTAAGGGGCATGATGGTGTCCTGTAAACCACTCATCCTAAATACTAGGTTACACATGCACCCCGCTCAAGAGTGGATACTGGGCAAATGATCACAGGCCTTAAGGAGTTGGGAAACCCTAGTGGCTGTCACACAGACTGTTCAGAAGGAGTTACGGGGTGAAACATGAAAACCTTTACTGAAGGAAAACTATTCAAGCTTGCAACTCCCACAGTGACCATTACTACGGATGCATCTCACACAAGGTTGTGGGCACACATGGGAAACCTGAACATCAGAGAGATGTGGAACCCTATAGGATCAGTAAAGCACATAATGTGTTGGAACTCAAAACAGTGTTCCTAGTGCGTAAGGCCTTTCACGCTCGGATAAAGGGGAAACCAGTACAAATTCAGACAGACAACCTAACTACCATGTTTTACTTCAACAAGCAGGGAGGGAACACGATCATATGTACTTTTCAAACTGACCCAGGACTTCTGGAAATGAGACATTCAAAGGCACATAGGCCTGTTGGCAGTACACCTGCCAGGAGTACAAAACATATAGTTAAACAGACTAAGCAGACAAGGAAGTGCCTCACACAAATGGATACTGAAAGATCAGGTACTGCAAGAAGTGTTTCAAAGATGGGGCAGAAGGCACATCGACCTATTTGCTACAACTAAAAATGAAGAAATGCCAAAGCTACGTATCCAGGTACCCACGCCACCTGTCAAGGGGGAATGCCTTCTCAGTAGAATGGACTGAGAAATTTGCATATGCTTTTCCCCCAATACCCTTGATTCCATTGGTGAAAAACACGTACAGTCACCCATTACACTAATCTTTACACCACCACGGTGGGCGAGTCAGACGGGGTACTCGGATCTAATGGAGATCTCACACGGTGTGGGGGGGGGGAGGCAGTAATAAAACTAACACACACTCAGGTCCTGCTGACAATGGAGTAAAGATGAGTCTGCCATCTGGAGTCAGGCAGCCTCAGACAAGCAGCATGTCTCCTGAGGACTTAGAATTCATGCACTTGGGTCTCCCACTAAGAAGCATGGAAATCCTAAGGGAGGTCAGAAGGCCAACAACAAGAAAGTGATGCTCAGTAAAGTGGAACAGATATGTTGACTGGTGCAGCAAGGAAGGGCAGTACTGCCATTAGGTGCCTTGCTTACCTTCTAGATGAGAACCTCACATATGTGACCCTGAATGTCCACTTGGCAGCCATAGTGGCATACTCTAGGGAACATATAGGGAGAAGCTTCTTTACTACCCCAGTTATCTTGAGATTTCGAGAGGGAGCAAAGCGAGTAGACCCACCACAGGCTGCATCATCGCCCATGTGAAATTTGCACTTATTGCTCACACAGCTAACAAGCATTTGGAATGCAATAGATCTCGAATTTGCGAGAGTTGAAGCTATTAGCATTGTAAATGACAATGCCTTTTATTTATGTTTTAAAAACCAAAACATAAATAAAAGGCATTGTCATTTACAATGCCAATAGCTCAAAATCGGGCAAATGCGAGACCTATTGCATTGCAAATGCTTGTTATATATCTTTTACTTGTCTGCTGTTATCATTTAATATTTGAAAAGCTCTTTAACCACTTAGTTAGGGGTCATGGACCCCCATGGGTTCAAGGTTGCCATGTTAAGAACTGCTAATCTGGGGCACTGTTCAATTCCCTTTGCATAGTACAATACTCTCTGTGAGGCGCAGTCCGATTCTGCACGACTCGAGTACCGTAAGGAGACTCGTCACTTCTGTCATATATAGGACTGGATGAGAGGCGCCGCATTCACCAGTAAAGTTTAAAAAATAAAATTAACTGAAACCGAGCGCGGTGTCCCGGAAGTGGGCGCCGCACTCACCAGTAAAGTTTTTAAAAAATTAAAAAAACTGAAACAGAGCGCGGTGTCCCTGAAGCGGGCGCGAGCTCAACAGTAAAGTTTAAAAAAAAAAAAAAAAGCTGAAAGAAAGCGCGGTGCCTCTGAAGCGGGCGCCGCGCTCAGCTTAAAAGTTTTTAAAAAAATAAGCGGCCGCCATTGTCCCGTGAGTGCTGTGGGGATGGGGGCAGCCACTTTTAAAGTTAAAGCGCGCATAGCACTCCATACGAGAAGTGGCCGCCATTGTCCCGCGAGTGCTGTGTGGGCGCGCTGTAAATACAAGAAGCAGCCGCCATTGTCCCCATTATTCATTAAACAAAATAGTGCTCACCGACTTATAAAGCAGGCCGTGTAACAAGACAAGTAAAAGGTGCAGTCGTATGGGAGGTAACAAATGAAGACAAGGCGGTACCAAGGAGGGACTAACAAGCCTATTCACAAATGAAAAGCAACCATTTAGCAAGGACAGTAACAGGAGCCAATTAAAAAGATGGGCGGGGAAATGGGCGGAGCTTGTATGCCATTCCTCAATACAGCATGCCGGAGAGCGGCGCAGGCGCTGCCCAGCTCGACTGAAAAAGGGACGATTTGAACCGATGCATACAGCAGAACCGAAGTATTTAACATTGAAAACAGTCTTCTTAGTAGCCGTCAAGTCACTACGCAGAGTGAGCGAACTGCAAGAGCTGATGACACAGCAACCCAACTTACAAGGACACAATGGTTATGAGAACAAATCCACAATTGCTCCCCATCACCAACTTCCATGTTAACCAGTCCATCCAGCTAACTGGTTACTTCCAGCAACCAAAGACGCATGCAATAAAGGGCTTTGCATACTTCAGATGTGAGGAGGGTGATTGTGTACTACCTGAAAGAAACAAGGACAATCAGGAAAGGAGCTCAGCTTTTATTTCCTTTGCACCAGCGAGCAAAGGTTCACTTGCGACCAATGGGACCGTGGTATGATAGATAATACAGACAATCATGACATGCTACAAGAAAGCAGATGTGACACTAGAGGAGAAGCCGAGGCCTCGCTTCATGAAAAAAGAAGAAGCAACATTGGCTTTTCTGGCGAGTCAGTTAACGAAATATGTAGGGCAGCGACATAGTCATTCATGCCTACCGTCACCAAACACTACTGTGTGAACATTCAAGCCATAAGAGAGGCACAGGTGAGACAGACGGTATTAAGACACCTGTTTGCTAGCACCCAATCATTTCAGCCCCGTCTCCCAGAGGAGAAGAATACTGCTACAAAATCACAGCATGACATGTGAATCCAGAAAATATTCACGTTGTAAAACAAAATGGTTACTTACCTTTAGGAATAGTTTTGCAGCTTGACGAATTTTCAGGATTCACACATGACTCTCCCGCCTCCCCAATAATGTGCTGCCTTTAAGAGAATAAATGATAGGGACTTATACAAGCGATAGGAAGCCAAAGGAAGACGTTGCAAGGGAGAATACAATCTCTGAAGATGGGAATCATGCACAAGAGTTTCCCGGGTACACGTCTGACATCTCCAGGGGAAGGACATGCCACCAAATAGTCCTCAATGACGCTCATCAGAAAAAAAGAAAGATAGAAAAAAGACTAAAAGGAGAATTCCAGACCCAACTAGAAGGTGTAATAATGAACAACATGCGAAAGCAGAAATTTTGTCAAGCTGCAAAACTACTCCTATTGGTAAGAACCATTTTGTTTCCGTGCCTGAATCATTATTTACATATTTATACAGGGGAGGTGCGTCCAATGGGGCGTTAGGGCGTTGCCCCCCCACCCGCAGCTGCTCCCTCGGCGTCTCTGAACTTAAGTAAACTCTCAGTTTACTTAAGTTCTGAGACGCCGAGGGAGAACTGACAATCATGTCAGTCAGCATGACGTCAAACCGCCCACCCCCTTCAGATTCTGAAGGGGGTGGGCGGTCCAGTGTAATGTTGACTGACATGATTGTCAGACCAGGGGCAGCAACACAAGTGCGCATGAGTGGGGAAGGTTAGCGAATTTTTCGCCCGTGCCCAGTCATGCGCACTGGTGTCTGCTGTGGCTGGCGCATGCCCATTAGGAGAGCGAGGGTTGAGCAAAGGCTCAAACCTCGCTCTCCTAATGGGCAGGCGGGCGGAGAGTAACCGTGCCCTCAGTCAATCCTGGCGCTGCCAGCAGCGCCAGGATTGGCTGAGAGGGGTTTGCCACTTGCCAGAAGGGATGCGGCTGTTCAGGTAGGCGCCAGAACGGACCCGAGGCGGCGCGGACCTTGTCAGGTAGGATTATTATTTTTTTATTTTAAAATTACCCCCCCACTCCGGCCCTCACCCCCGCGTGACTCCGCCCCCCCCTCCCAACCTCCCATCCCCAGCGGGACTGTTAGTCACACTCTTTGTGCTTTACTAATTTTATGCCTAAAAAGCAATCAGCATATCATGCTCAGTGTTATAATTGCCGCATTGTGGTGCAATCTCACTCATTCAACGAGACTTACCCCACTATGGACTCTCCAAAGCCACATAGGAGGATGCCCATGTGGTCACACACTGTAAAAGTTTTCCAACATCGGTAAGAGGACATCATGGAACCCCCATGTTACGAGGAGTATAAAGAAAATGGGACATACATTAGAATATAGAGTCATTAAGAACAAGAGAGAGCCATACCTCAAATGTTGCTTTTTTACCTACTTGGAAGGCCCACTCAGCACCTGGCTCGCTGTGCTGGTATGTCAGAAACCGGTATAAATGGCTCCTCGGCTGTGTCTCTCAGCATGCCATGGAGGGCACAATGATGTGGTGAGGTTCGCGGCATCATATAAATCATGGAAGGATGGTAATGGTTTTTTCAAAAGGTATGAGGCTTCCATTGAGGTTCAAATGGTGGCTGAGTGGTGTCCAAATGGAATTGGTTAAGGAATACAGACACCCTGGTGTGCTATTTAGCCATATCCTCGACTTCCGGGGTCATGTCTCATCGCAGGAATCAAGGGCCAATGCCATTGCATGCTCACTCCAATGATTATATTCGGCGTTGGCACATAAGTCATTAGAAGTGCTGAGAAAGGCATATAATGTGAAAATAGTCTTCCTGTTACTCTACAGGTGTGAGGTTCTGTTACAAAAAGATGTCAAGCACGTGCAAATAATTGAAACAACCATCTAGAAAACATTATTGGGGTTACCCACAGGCCCAGTGAGTAGTGCGCTGAGACTAGATTTGGGCCTCACTAACATTGTTTTCAAATATAGCCAGAGGTTGCTCAATTATTGGGCAGGTTTGCTGAAATCGGATGAAGGCTCCCTGAGCTATCTTATACTCCTTCACCTGCAAGGGAAACCCAAGGGACAATGGGTAAATAACCTACAGATGTGGAAGCGTCACTGAAACTGCCTACCTGGTATTCTTCCTCAGACGTGTCGGTGAATCAACAGAAAGGAGCATTACAATGCTTAATTAAAGAGCACTCACTCTATAGTGATTGAATTGACATGAATAAGAGAGGCAGCTTGCAGCACCTAGTTGAAGTGTATTATTGTTGTTTGATTCAACCGTATTTGAGGGACATCAAGAGTAGATCTGTGAGGAGATGGGCTCTGAAGGTTCGGCTGGGCAGGTTCCCACCGTCATTAAATGGGTTGGGTACAAATGGAGGAGGAGGGACAGGGATTTTTGCCCTTTTTTTAATCTTTATGTATTATCATTCTCACATCTTATTGTTTTTGGTGCCTCTTTTACTAACATAAGACAAGGCCTACTATTGCTCTGTTTTAGATAGCTGCATGTCTGTCATATTAGTGACTTAATGAATATAATTTGGCACTGTAATAATATGGCGGTCTGCTGGGCTTTGGCAAGATTTCTGTCCATTGTAGCCGGAGAGCTACCCTGCACTCTTTCTTGAAAATGTGACTTACTATTTGCACAACAGTGTTGGTTGGGGGGGGGGGTGGGGGGTGCAGCTATTTTTACTCTGCTTTTATTGCTCCTTTTTATTTTAAGGAGTTTGTACTTTAATGTAGTTTTGTACATCTTTATCCGAATTGCATTATGTGGAGGCTGTAGACAACTCTCCCTTATATAAATGTTCTTTTTTAAGCATTAAGAATGAAGTTTAATGCATTCTTGTACAGTATGTCATATTGCATAGCCCACTTTGTCAAGTCACCATTTTCTATGCTGCTATCATTGACCAGTATAGTATCTATGTGGTTTTTCTATGTTTGAGGCTGGGGTGGGCTGTGCTGCAAAAGTTGTTGGATACCCAAAATAGGGCCGGAGCTTAATATTGTATCCATTTTAGCATGTTTATGGGTATTTGCATTGTATTTATTTTAACATGGGTATGTGTGCATTTTGTTTCTGATTGTCAACCAGCCAGTATCTTCTGAATCTGAGGAATCCAGTTGTATGTGAATAATAGTGGCTTTTACTGTTGATCTAATGAATTCTCAGAAATTATTACTTCCTGTTTTATTATTGATGTTTTTTGGAGATGTGTGGTTTGTATTGCCTAATTGGCATGAAAGCAAACTAATAAAATATACTTGACTTGATACAAAGAGAAGAGGCCTGGGTATTGGACGCATTTCTGTCCTTTATGTGATTAGTGTCTGCCATCAGTGAATGCGATCAGCTATTAGTTTTGTTTTCTTTCTTCCATTCAGAGTTTTACTTGTTGTAGAACTATTATTACATCTATTGTTACTATCCGAGATATGCATTAGTTATGACATAAAGTGACTTGTAGTTTCTTGTAGTATAGAATACATTTATCCTTCCCCTCTTTTTCGTAATTACAGGTGGGTGTGGAGAAGTAAGGCTGATACAATTCAGAGAAACGGGAACATATTTTGTTATTTACCTACATTCAAGCCTATTGTTGACTGAACATTACGTGCTCTTGGCCATAGTACTTAGTGTGTACATCTTATCTTAAGCAACATTTCAGCACTCCTTGTTTTGGAATACCTTCTACTCTATTTAAAGGTATTTTCTGTATTCCTGGTATGAATGGCTCCAAATTAAATGGCCAAGAATGAGTTCTGGTGTTGGAATATGCAGAAGGGTTCAGGTTTGTGCAGTAGACTGTGATGAGTTTTCAACTTCCAGAGAAAATATAGAGAGGACATGAGATGAGAGAACTCTCTTAAGGGCATACTTTTTGAGGAGGCCCTCTGCTTTTGATTGCAGTGGCTCAGTTTATTTGGTGATTCACAATTCCAATCATGGGTAAAACATGGCTTGTTGAACATAGATGAGATGTACTTGCAAATTGTTTGATTGCGTATTGAATTTCAGGTTTTCAATTTGACCAATCTTTTGACTTCTTACCAACGAAATATGAGTGTCTTCCTGGTCGAGGACCACACTGCTTTTTCTCTTATCTGTCTTGTATCAAGACCCTGCTGGACTATGGGGTGAAAGAAAGCTTGAATAAGCAGCTACCTATGTTATATGACATCTCTTTATTAATGTAATAACTGCACTTTCACAATTGCTTTATTAACCTTCCTGCTTTCTCAAATTTGCTTGAAAATGCACCATTTGTCCACTCTTTTTTCAAACTTTTCTCGGGGGGAGAACCCCCCCGAACTCCTCTTAGGTTGTTCGGGCTCGCTCGCTACGCTCGCTCGCTGCGGTGCAGTATGCCAATCATTTTACGCCTCACCACTTTCAAATGTCACCAGCCACCACTGTATTTATATATAGCCAGTTTGCTAATGAAAGGGAATAGTTTGGGCCAAGCACATTGGTTGAGCTCTGAAATCATAGTAGTGGCACCTTTCGACATAGTAAGAACCAGTAACTATATATAAGAGATTATTTGTAGGTGTTTTTCTACCTAGTGAATCATAACTTCTGGTTTCTGCAAGGTATCCCACACTGAAGTTATTGACTGATGTGCTTCCCGCCATGACGACCTTCCCCTACTCTAGGTCAGGAAGTGTGACCACCTCTTGGAAGGTGTCTGATTAACTTTCATGGATAAGCAATCTATGTGTCTTTCCGAAAGACGTGAGTCTTGCGTGCTGGGAAACTTTAGATATTTTCCAGGTTTAGTAATACTGCTGGCAAAGGCTCAGAAGAATTCCTCCCTCAAAAAGGTAGCTAGCTCATGGTTTGTATTTCCGTTAACATTAAGGCTTAGTGACTCTTGTCCAAAAGTATATTAAGGGCATTGTGTTGTTTGAAAGTCTCTTATTGAGTAATATTATTATAAATCTGCACAATGTGTATAATAGGTCATCAAAACCAAATGAACATTCAGGCATGCTCTACTTTGGTATTGCCATTTGTTATGTAGCACAAATTGATCTGGGCTGTGAGAGATAATTCAAGATCTAGCACATTAATTGAGGATTTCTACGTTTGATGGACACAGTTACATTTCACAAAGTCACATATATTTACAGTTTTATGCATAAGGCGATGAAGTGGTTTTCTTGTAATCTCACAGCTTCCAGTCAAGCACCAGAGGCGGGATTAGGACCCATATCTCCAAGTTTAGAAGACACAGCTTAGTCAGGGTTTTCACCGCTGTACTCGCCAGGCGTTATTGGGCTTTAATAGTCTGGGATTCATCCCAGATAAGAGATCCCACCTGGATGAAAACTTAAAACATACGTCAGATATACACACACTTCAAAAGAAGAAATATTAAAATCACTGATCCCCAAACAAGATCTAATATGTGATGTGCACTCCCTGATCCCTAACAGAATCGACAGTGGCAATGCACCCTTGTTGGCCTTCCTACCTCCAGGCTAGCACTTAAAAAGGCAGTGAATCCTGCAGCTGCACTTCTAAATGGCTGGCCCTGGCTGCAAGACCACATTGTCTCCTGCGCTTACGATCTTTGCAAGCTCCTGCTCGAAGCAAAATGCTCCTACAAATTTGCTGTCATCACATGCAAGGCAGATCACCTCTACGTGCCAAAATACATTTAGTAAAACTGAAGATATTGGGAGGTGCCAGCGCTTCTTGAAGCAAAAGAGTTCTGATACTCCAAGTTCCTAAAACGTGGAAACCCAAAACCTTGAAGCTGGCTCTGTTGGTAGCAGCCCCCAAGTTATAGAACTCTTTGCGAGTCTACCTCGGTAAGCGCCTACTAACAATATTTTCAAATGCACTCTCACAACTTGTCTGACAATGAGGTAGTTTCAAAAAGTTCAAAATGTCCATGCCACAGGCAAATTCTCAGATGTTTACTTAAAGTAAATGTTTGTTGAGAAGTTTAATGTCAAAACTGCATAGCACTGTGTCTACTTTGTCCTGAACCATATTATGTTTAAGTTTATTCATGAGTAACCTCTACTGCTGGGTTGTGTTATGTGGAAGCTCTCTTAAGGTGGCTGCATCCAAAACCCGTAGGATTTACGGGTGTAAAATTATTAGTAGTACCTTTTGACACTCAAGTGGCGATCTCCCTATGGGAAGGTATCGGGTAAAATGTAAATGTTGATTATTCTTCAAAAACATAACAAAATATTTAATACAAAATATAAATGTTATGTAATTTAATTTTATTAGTATTAACCCAGAGCTCATAAACTAAAACGTTACAGCACTTTCACTCTTGAAAATAAATATGTATTAAATAAGGAATTAATTAAAATATATTTATTTAATTTATAAATATCTCTTAAAGACTCGTTTAAAAACATAATGACCCACAGTCACATCTTTATTTTTTTATTTATATGTATTACATCTTGTTATAAGTTGTATGTAGAATTATTTTAAATTATTTGTGATTTTTTTAACAGAAGTTCAATTTAACGGTATGTTTAAATTAAGTTTATTATTAAATTATAACATTAATTCACTTATTCAATTTACTATATGTACATTAAACTATATACACATCTTTTTTAAGTCTTCATAATTGTATTTATTTAACATTATTTACTGTGGGGTTTTATTTTATGTCTGTTTTCCATTACTTGCTATAGGACTTTAGTACAGTACCTGTGCGTGGCCATGTGTGGTGCTTGACTTACTCCAGAGCAGGGCTGGACTACTTATACTGCTTTGTCACCTTTAGGACTGTGGTAACTTTGGAAGTGTAATTGGAGAATAGCAACTCATAATCTTACTCTTTCATGGGTGTGGGATTGTAGTAGCCTGTCCCTTACCTAAACCCTTCTTTAAATGTCCATAAACCCCTCCCATTTAATAGTAGATATTTCCTATTTTCCCACCACTCACCCCAGGGCCCTTCCACGTTTACTACTAAGGGGTCGATTATGATGCCGTCCGGAAAGTCTCTGAACGGCATCCGATTCGGTCGAATACGATGTGGAAGCCTTGTTTCCGACCGACTCGGACACATTTCCGGACGACCGATCATGATGTCCCGAAAGCGCCCGAACTGTCCGACTAGGTTCCGAACAGCATTCGGAGTAACGGTGTAGTTCGGAGTCGACTCCTACAGGTCTACGGCCGCGTTTCCAGACGAGAGATTAGGATGTTGGATTTGGACAGCCTTTCCGACTCATTTGTTCCAACACGGATCGGCTGCCGGAATCTGACTTTGGGGGCCCGTAGCTGGCCCCCCTTCACCCGGGCCCTCCGAATCAGGCCCATGGGGGTACCAACGGGTCCCCCCTTTCCCTGCATGCACAGTGTGGCAGGCACCCTGGGGTGCCTGCCACAGGGTGCAAGGTTTTCCCCAACCACCCCTTTTCTCAATGGGAGCCTATGTTCTTGTTCGGAACACAGGCTCCCATTGAAGTCAATGGGAGTCCGACCGAACTGTGTTTGGACACACCGTAATCGTCGGTTGGACTCCCCGAACCCGAGTAGTCGGAAAGCATTCCCAAACCGATTCGGTTGGACTGCTTTTTGGATGACATTGTAATCGGGCCCTAAGTAGTAAACATAGTAGATCTCTCCATAAAATATAGGACAGGTGAAGATCTCCATCAGTAGGTTTCTGAAGTGTATTTTGAATTAAGTAAGCAGTACTACCCGAGTACTATGTTATTTACCTCAAAATGTAGTGAATCTGGCTCATATAGTTTACAGTAAACTTAAAATGTTTTACATAATATTTTATTCTTAGCTGTTCATATTGTAAGGGACAAGAGAGGAGCATCTGAAATCAGTCACTACTAAATCCTAGAACCATCTGCTCAGCCACTGCAGTTTTGTATATGGGTGACGGTAGAACATCTCCTTCAGGTCACAGTTTTTCACTGAAGGCACACAGAGGGTGGATACCACCACATCTAGATGGCCTGTTGGTTGGTAAATAAATATAGCCAACATGCCTGTCACACGCCCAGAGGAACTATTAAACCCTTGTCTCATTTGGCCTCTCCTAAGCCCTCCTGTTTCACAGTCCCTCTTAACTCAGCTTGCCTCAGCCCTCTCTGTCACAGCCTTTCTCTCTACGCGACGTCCCTCCATTTCTATTCCTGCTGACTCACACCACTTCTCATCTCCATTCTTCTCTGCCTCATTCTGCTTATAACCTCAGCTCTCTTATGTCTCACCCTTGAACTTTCCATTCTGTTCTCCATACTCTTGACCCTCTTTGTCTCTGTCCTTAGCCATTCCTTGTCTCATTCTCTGTCATTAGTCTTCAGTTTCAGCCTCTCACTGCTCCAGCCCTCTTTTCTCCTTACTCACTCCTATCCAATGCCTTCTGACTCTACTCACAATGATGAAGCAGGACAAATCTTTCCTGCAAAACATGCATTGGCAGGACCATCCTCCCCCCCCCCCACCCCACTTCCCCCACACACTCATCCATTTTCAGGCTGTTAGCACCAAAGAAGATATGAACACGGATGGATTCCATAACCATTGAAATAGCAAAATGAAGCTGCTGTTGAGCTGACAATTTCTCCATACGGTCACCTGAGCCGATAGTATTTTATAGTGTTAGCACTGACACATTTTGTTTCAAAGATTGTGATGTCCTCTAGTTGAGGCCTTGTGAGACAGTGGTGCTGGCAAAAAGATGTATTCTTTACAACACTAACAGTAGTACTAGATCCCTTTTCAAAGACTACTATATGCTACACTGCACGTAACAGAGATTACTATGGCTGCAGGGCTGTGGGCATGGTAAAATAATGTAATCTATATATTGTCGGCCATGAAAGCACTACACTGGCTGGTAAAAATCACATTGCAGCACACAGCCATATAGTAAAAGCGAACAGTGAGCAACCTTGAAGGTCTCTGTCCTTAATACCCTGTCCAAGTATCTAATTTTGTTCAATTTTCAATTGTGTGGTCAGGTTTGGATGTGCACCAAGACAGTCCTGGAGATGTGTCAGGGGTTCAGGTGGAAAGTGTTGCATAACGGACACAAAAAAGGTGGATTTTCTTTCGAAGGAAAGAAATCACCCGCAAGGGAGGGGAGACCTAAGCAATTAGGGAAGATTCAGATACATTCTCCCGGAACGTGAAACTTCAAAACAACAAAGTACCGCTCTGCCCATGCACAAGTAAACCCACAGGGCTGAAGTAACATAGTGGAGTGTCTTGAAATACAGAGGAGGAAAAGGTTTTCCTTTATATAAACAACCCTCACTCAAGTATTGTATTGTAATTGCATTTGTATAGCGCTTACTACCCCTGACGAGGCGTCGAAGCGCTTTTTCGGCGAGTAGCACGCTACTCCGGGACCCATAGAGCATTAGTGTTGAATTAGTATAGTGAAACATGCAAGTAAATTTTAAGTGGTGGATATGTTAGTCAGTTATTTGGATTCGGAAGGATAGCAGAAGGATAGAAGAGGAAAGAAGGTTTGTATTTATATAGCGCTTCTAACCCCTGATGGGGTATTGAATTGCTTTTTTTGGCGAGTAGCACGCTACTCCGGAAACCCATAAAGGATTAGTTGTGAATTAGTATGGTGAAATATGAAAGTAATTTGAGTGGTGGATATTAGTCAGTTATTTGGAGTGAGAAGGATAGTGGAGGGATAGAAGGGAAAGAAAGGTTTGCATTCATATAGCGCCTGTTACCCCTGATGGGTGTTGAAGCGCTTTGTTTGCGAGTAGCACGCTACTCTGGAACCCATAAAGGATTAGTGGTGAATTAGTATAGTGGAATATGGAATTAGAGAAGTGAACATGCTAGTCTGTTATTTTGATTGAAAAGGATAGTGTAGGGATAGAAGAGTGAAGGATTTCTTTTTTTAGGTCATAGCAGTAGGAGGAGGCTTTTGGGTGAGTAAAAGGGAAGAGTCAAAGGGAAGAGTTTAGAAAGGTTTGTTTTGGGGATCGGTACAGTAAAGGAGGTGTCACAAGATGCAAGGAGGGGTAGAGTAGGAGAGAGTCAAGAAAGGGTTATTTTGGGGAACATAGTAGTGGTATGGCGTTTGGGATAAATGAGAGAGTGGGTGTAGAGGATATAGTGATAGATGTATAGGGTGAGATAGGGTAGTGAATTGGAAAGAGTAGTAGAAAGAAGTTTGAGATGAGTCAGAAAGTTGGCCTAGGAGATATATTGAGGGAAGTATAGGCTGAGAAATAGGGTAGTGCATTGGAAATGCTAAATTAGAAGAAAGTGATAAATATATAGATCCATAAGTACATTGAAAGTATATAGATGTATAAAGGAGGTAAGTATATATAGATTAAAGATATTGATAGAGGTACAGGATGAGAAATAGGGTAGTGCATTGGATATGCTTTTTCAGGAGTAAAGTAACAGACACATTAATTAATGGGAGGATGGGCAGCATTTCTGGCCCTGGCCAGTCTCGAACAGGCTCAAACAGGCAACTGCCCTTGTCCTCTCCGCCCTTAACAGGCTCAAACAGGCAACTGCCCTTGTCCTCTCCGCCCTTGTCCTCTCCGCCCTTGTCCTCGACGCCCGGGCTGAGACGCCTGAACCCTGGCCTTTTATAGCCCTATTAATCAGGTGACCCCGTCAGCCATTGGGAACCCTAGCCCTAATACTATCCAATCACAACACTAGCCCTAAAAGCTAGAACCAATAGGAGATCAGGACCTTACAGCCAATCTTAGCCCTATTCCAAGCACCCAATCAGTTAAAAAAACCCTGATCTCTACGTCCAATAGAGGCCCTAGCCCTACCAGTAGTCCCAACCCTAGTCCAAGCAACCAATGGGACAGGAAGCCCTAGTCCCTACTTCCAATAGAAAGCCTAACCCTACTCTTAGTCCCACACCTATTTCAGCAACCAATCACACCAGAAGCCCTAATCGCTACTTCCAATTAAAGGCTAAACCCTAGCCCTAGTTCCACCCTAGTCCCAACAACAAATAACACAGGAAGCTCTAGTCCCTACTTCCAATAGAAATCATAACCCTAGCCCCAACCCTACATTGATTGAATCACAGACCCAGAAACCAATCAAAACCCTCAAATACCCAACCAATGAGGACACTAACCCAATCCAGTAGAAACATCAGATACAACCACCAATCACTGTATACATGTACCAACCACTAGCAGACTATATAAGGTCCCAGCAACCTCAGACAAGGTTTGCTGGCCAGGGAGTTGGAAGCTGCTTCTCCGGTTCAGAATCTCCTAGGAGACAGACAGGCTCAATCCACACTTTGGACTACTGCAGGTAAAGGCCTCACAAACTTGAAATCTAACACTACTGTTTGAATACAACTTTACTCCCTCTCCTGGCCAAAAAACGAAGTGCACAGTCCCTATTAAACACAGTTTAAGCAGCTCACAGAAGCACCCTCTGATGTAGAATATCCCTGTTGCTGGGGGGAGTCAGGGGGGCTGGTTTCACTGGCTTGTTAACACAAAGTGGTGGCTGGGGGTGCACTGTTTAACATACCGGTCTTAGCACAGAGCAAAGGAGAAATTTGGAGGGAAAACTGAATAGTCACCAGGAATGAAAGGGAAAAACTACAGGTTTCGGACTGCAAATCCCACAATTCAACACGTTAAATGGAAGCAATCATGGGCAGGACAACCACAAGTTTAAAACACAAAACAGGTGATAAAATATGCAATCACAGGCAGGTTAAAACTACAATTTTAAACTGTAACAACCACAGGCAAAGACAGTAATCACAGAAAGGGAAAATCTTTTTTTAAACACTTTGGGGGGTGGGGGGGAAGAGACAGCACTAGTCTGCCTCCTTACCACTTCCTGGACTCTGCTCACTGCAATTTGGGGCACAGGTAGGCTGCAACTCACAAGATGGAGGAGAATGATTTGGGGTGCACCCAGCAAAGCCTTAAGGGGCCTGGGCAGGTGTGAGGGGAGGGCTCAGAGTTGCCTGGTAGCTGAATAGCCAATCCCCAGTCCTAGGCCTGCTGGCCTGGGGGCTGGGCGCTGCTTCTCCCGGTTCAGAATCTCCTAGGAGACAGACAGGCTCAATCCACACTTTGGACTACTGCAGGTAAAGGCCTCACAAACTTGAAATCTAACACTACTGTTTGAATACAACTTTACTCCCTCTCCTGGCCAAAAACGAAGTGCACAGTCCCTATTAAACACAGTTTAAGCAGCTCACAGAAGCACCCTCTGATGTAGAATATCCCTGTTGCTGGGGGGAGGCAGGGGGGCTGGTTTCACTGGCTTGTTGACACAAAATGGTGGCTGGGGGTGCACTGTTTAACATACCGGTCTTAGCACAGAGCAAAGGAGAAATTTGGAGGGAAAACTGAATAGTCACCAGGAATGAGAGGGAAAAACTACAGGTTTTGGACTGCAAATCCCACAATTCAACACGTTAAATGGAAGCAATCATGGGCAGGACAACCACAAGTTTAAAACACAAAACAGGTGATAAAATATGCAATCACAGGCAGGTTAAAACTACAATTTTAAACTGTAACAACCACAGGCAAAGACAGTAATCACAGAAAGGGAAAATCTTTTTTTAAACACTTTGGGGGGGGAAGAGACAGCACTAGTCTGCCTCCTTACCACTTCCTGGACTCTGCTCACTGCGAGTAGTAGCGAGCCGGGAAGTGCGGTACCAAGTAGATACATGGCGGTTTCAGAACCCTTGGAATCTGTCTGATTACAGGGATCCGCGCCCTGTGGGGCCTGAGTAATACACCCATATGGGTTTGGTGTTTCTGGTACTTTTGTACCAGTCCCCAGGCAGGCAAGTAGCCTTTCATGTTGCATGCAATTATATGTGCATGCCATTTATGTGTAATAAACCTTAGAATCGCACCAGACACTGACATTCCTTTTGTCCTGACGAATGCCCGACCAATTTTGGCCGTAAGAATAGGTCAGAAACATGTTGGCAAGCTGAGGGTCACAGGACCATTGAACTCCTTCCTTCTTTGCCCCTCCCCATAATTATCATAAGGATAATTATTTTTATAGTGCCCATCCACCCCGTGAATAGAGAGATACCTGGGTGTGGATGAGTAATTTTTACTAGTAATATTGATCCCTGGTCACAAAAAAATAATATATATACTAAGAGCTCCCTGGAATACAGTCCAGCCCATCCTGGATTTTAGCAGCCAGGATGAACCTCGATAATGAAGCATGTCACTACTAGAGTGAGTGAGGATTGTATATAAAAAGGAAAGTCTTTTCCTTCCCTGTATTTCAAGACACCCCACTACGTTACTTCGGCTCTGGGGGATTACTTGCGCATGGTCAGATGGGTACTTTATTGTTTTGAAGGATAGTGTTTCATTACATGTTTGAGGCAGGTGAAAACTGATATTTAACATATTTCGAGAAAGAGAGATGGTTTTTGATTTTACAATTACATATTAGAAAGAGTTCCATTGTTTTGTAGTTTGTGTAAAGAAAGAAGAACCTGACAGGTGTGATCTGTAGAATTGAGAGAAATCAGTCTGATGCTGGGCTTTTGAGCAAAGGCAATGCCCAAGCCCAAAGAAACATAACTTACTGTAGGAAAATTGCTTGTTGTGCAATGGAAAGGGCCTTCCCAGGGCAGATTAACGCAATGCAGCGATTTGTGCTGACTTGCGTTACTCCAGATTTCTGGAGCCACTAAGAGCAACACAAAGTGGCTTTGCTTGGCTTCAAAAATCTGTCTTATGGTTTGCGCCGCTCTTGCACCATGTTGCGTGATGCAAAAGCATACAAATGGCCTCATAAATGAGGCCCTTAATCTTGTGATGTACAATCCCTTTTAGCTACCTGGAGAGGGCAGTTGTCCTTTGGTGTGTGGGGATGATATTAAAATGCTTTCCAAGGCTGCTCTTACCTCCCAATCCAAGATCTCTTTGCCAAATAACTGAACTATTTTGATTCCTGTATTTTTAGGTTAGCATTAGCTCTCCTGCCAGCCTCTTGTAATCTAACAAAAATCATAAATACAAATACATGTGTATAGAAATAAATAGGGGGGTTTTGAGTCAGCTGTCTTTATCCAGCTGTCTGTTTAATTGTAATTCACATTCTGCTTGAACGACCACAGCATAGAGCATTGAGCAGTAGGTCAGCCTGCTTGAGACAATGGCTCTCCGGCAGTGTGAGTGTGTCACGATTCCGTTGATGAACTACGGACCGTGTTACCCTTCGACACGGACGTGACATTTACTGGCGTTGTATCGCCCTCTTTACAGGCAGGTCTGGAGCCCTTTAAGGGAAACCATCAGGAAGTGTCCTTGGGGGCGTGGCCAGTGACGTTGCCCGCCACCGGCCTATCGGAGAACCAGCTGAGCGAGCCAAGAGGGCCGGACCGCTGGCCAAGGACGGAAGTTGGAGTCCCCGGAGGAGGAGAGTTCGTGGCGTGGACATCGAGTGGTGAAGAAAGCGGGAACCAGGACGAAACCGGAGGAGCGACCGTAGAGGAAGACGCGAAGGCGGGAGACCTTGCGAGAGACGAGGACATCAAGCCAGGAGGCCAACCGGATCACGCTCCGCCCAGCCACCTTCCAGGAGGAGGGTGGCTTGCCAAGGTACGGGCACGACTCCAGGGGTTCACGGGGCACGGGAGGGGGCGGGCGGCGTTATAGAGGGAGGTCACGACGGGCTCCACTTGATAGTAGCGGTGGCAACTTCCCTCACTCCCGATTCCCTGAATTAAGGAGTACCTCCTTCCAGTCCACTGACCCCGGTATTTTCTTTCCCCCCTTACATGCGGAGTCTCCACGGCCGGCAGCGACGTGAACGGGAAACCGAAGAGACTCATACACAGGAAGAGTGGTCCTGGTGAAGACGGGAGTAACCCAACCCGGACCCTTGACGAGTGGACACTGTGCCCTTTCTGGAAATAAAGACCCCTTTTTGAGACGTAGTGCTCCCTCCTTGTCTGTTTGTGGCTACCCTCCAGCACCGATAGCGGTCCCGATAGCTGACAAGTGGTGGAGAATGCGGGCATCGCCTCCATCGATATAGGATGGAGAACCTCGTGTATCAGCTGAAGGAGGGCCACGCCAAGCTGGAATGGGCCGTCGAACGGGGCACCAACCAGGCCGAGATGGACAGGGCGGTGTTTACGGCGGCCATACAGACCCAGGCAGACAACCTAACCAAGCTGGCAGAAGGGCAGAACCAGCTCCTTATGACACTGGGACAAGGGAGAGGCCCTGCTCCGCCTGGTACTGTCGTGCCGCTGCAGAAGTATGTACCTGGGGAGGACCCCATGGCCTTTTTCTTGAACTTTGAACGGGCGGCCAGGGCCAGTGGATGGCCCAGTGATCGCTGGCCCTTCTACCTAGCTCCGTTACTCACAGCAGAGGCCCAGGCGGCCTACCAGTTCATAAATAACGACGGCACTGCTGTATATGGGCTCATAAAGCAACACATTCTGGACCGCCTTGGGGTCGATGAGGAGGCGCTACGGCTCAAATTCAGGCAAGAAAGGGGAACAGCTGGTGATACTGCCAAAACGCTCTTTCGCAAAATGAAGGACGCCGCCGACCGGTGGTTGAAGCCACGTGAATCCACCGTCGAGGACATCATGACCAAGATCTACCTCGAACAATATATTGACATCCTCCCATATAACACCCAAAGGTGGCTTCGACAGCACGCCAACCTGACTCTCGACCAAGCAGTCGAAATGGCCACCTCCTTCACTCGTGCCCAGGGCCGCTGCACGCCCAAGGAACCGGAAAAGCCCCACAAGGGTCCCTTACCCTCGAGGTTCGAGAGGAGACCCGTCAAGAGCCAACCAGAACCCCCAAAGTTCCGGCCTGGGAGGCCCGACCTCCCCGTTACCTCTAGCCCCCAATGCTTCGAGTGCGGCGAATGGGGACACATAGCCCGCTTCTGCAGGAGAAAGAAAGAGAGATCAGAGGACGAGCCTATGGACGTCAGCTACGCCCACGTTCGTCCTTTATGCACAGGAGACGGGGCATATGTACTATGTGAGTCTCTTCGTTAACAACAAGGAAGTAAGGGCCCTCCTAGATTCAGGGTGCAAACACTCAGTAGCCCGGGAGGAGGTGGTCCCCAGCTCACAGAGAAGCCCGGGGAAGACTGTCTGTATACGCTGTGTACATGGGGATGTGCGTGTTTACCCCGTAGCCCAGTTACCAGTACGCACCAAGGGAGGTATACAGACCACCATCACGGTAGGGGTTCTCCCGTCTCTTCCGGAACCGCTGATATTGGGGGTAGACAATCCCTGTTTTCCCCTCCTCATCGCCAGTGCCCTTAAATCGGGGTCCCCCTCGGAGGACCCTCATGATACCCTGCTAACCTCAGAACCTTGGGCTATGGATAGGAACTTCAGGGGGCCCAGTTAAATGATGCAACCCTCAGGCATGCATGGCAAAGAGCACAGGAAACGAAGGACACCCAAAAGAGAACCTATCCTTCTTTTGAGGAGCAACATGGGCTCCTATACCGGGTCGCCAAGGAAGGGGCCACACCTCAGCTGTTGGTCCCTATGTGTTTTAGGGACCAGATCCTTTATTTCGGCCATTCCCATCTGTTAGCGGGACATGTGGGGGCTGAGAAAACCAGTCAAGCTATACTAGATAGCTTTTACTGGCCTGGCATTTATCTTCAAATAAAAAAGTATTGCCAGGAGTGCAATATATGCCAGAAGAAAAACCCATACATCCCATCAAAGGCGCCCCTACAGCCTCTGCCCATTATTGGACGCCCATTCGAACGTATAGGAATGGACTTGATAGGGCCCCTTCCCAAGTCCAGCAAAGGACACCAGTATGTCCTTATGATCGTGGACTATGCCACTCGCTATCCTGAAGCCCTTCCCTGGCGGACAGCCACTACCACCACCATTTCCCAAAAACTGATCGAGGTGTTTTCCAGAATGGGGTTCCCTAGAGAGATACTTACCGATCAAGGCACGCCTTTCGTATCCCGTCTCATGAAGCAGGTGTGTAGGCAATTAGATATCCAACACATCAGAACTTCGGTGTACCACCCCCAGACAGACGGCCTCGTAGAAAGGTACAACGGGAATCTGAAGCTAACATTAAAAAACTCCTGTCAGGGGATGGGAGGAGCTGGGATCAGCTCCTTCCTCTGGCGCTGTTCGTTATACGCAGTACAGTCCAGTCCAGTTTGGGTGTTTCTCCCTTCGAGCTCTTATTTGGAAGACGGCCTCGCACCCTTCTCGAGATTACGAAGGAAAGCTGGGAAGAACAGGGCATCACTGAGGCCCATGCCTTGCTGGATTATGCCAACCAGATAAAGGTGAGGCTTCATAAACTAAGAACTTTAGCCCACGATAACTTAGAAAGAAAACAAACGCAATACAAAAGGCAATATGATAAAGGGACAAGGTTGAGGGTCTTCCAGGATGGTGACTGGGTTCTCCTGCTTCTCCCTTCTTCCTCACATAAACTAAGGAAAGAGTGGCAAGGCCCCTTTGAGGTCCTGAGGAAAATCGGCAAAACCACCTACCTGGTACGCCTTTCCCCTAAGAAAACCCAGTTGTACCATGTCAATTTGTTAAAAAAAATGGTTTGGTCCGACCCCAAGAAGACCCTGTAGTGTGTCATTTGCTACCCCAGGGCAAACCTCTGTTCATGAGACCGTATATAGTCCTACGCTTCCTGTGACGGAGAAAGCAGAGCTACAGACTCTTCTCCTCTCGTTTTCTGACGTCTTTTCCAACCTACCTGGAAAGACCAGTTTAACCACACATTCGATACCTACCCGTGACGGGGTTGTGGTAAAACAAAAACCCTATCGGGTCCCCGAAGCCCGTCGCATGGCATTACGGAAAGAGGTGGAAGAGATGTTGGCATTGGGAGTGGTGGTACCCTCGAAGAGCAACTGGTGTTCGCCAATCGTTCTGGTTCCGAAACCTGATGGGAGTACCCGTTTTTGTATTGACTTCAGGGCGGTGAATCGCATCTCCAAACAAGACGGGTACCCCCTTCCCCGGGTGGATGAGCTAATAGAACGCCTGGGTGAGGCGCGCTATATATCCACCATCGACCTCACTAAAGGGTACTGGCAGATCCCTCTCCACCCGGGAGACCAAGAGAAGACAGCATTTTCTACTCCTGATGGTCTGTTTAATTTCACAGTACTGCCCTTCGGCCTCCATGGTGCCCCCGCTAGCTTTCAGAGACTCATGGACACCCTCCTGAGAAGCCATTCGAATTATTCGTCAGCTTATTTAGACGATATTGTTGTATTCAGTAGAACCTGGGAAGAACATCAGTCCCATCTGTCGGCCATTTTTGCAGAGTTAAGGGAGGCCAACCTCCACATTAACGCAAAAAAATCAAAGTTTGCCTTTCATAAAGTCAAATATCTGGGATACTTGCTGGGAAAAGGGCTAATTGAACCCCAGTCAGAGAAGGTGAGGGCCATCCAAGACACCCCCTTTCCCAACACAAAAAAAGAGATGAGAGCTTTCCTCGGGTTGGTCGGCTATTATAGACGGTTCATTCCCCTGTTTTCTCAGACAGCTGCCCCCCTTACCGATCTCCTAAAAAAATCTACAACAGCTCACCGCATAAGAAACCCCTCTGAACAAGAAACCCAGGCCTTCATGGCTCTGAAAACTGCTCTGACTACATCACCGGTTTTGCTGACTCCAGATTTCCAGAAACCATTCATTCTCCAGACAGACGCCTCAGGGGTGGGCATAGGTGCCGTTCTCTCCCAGCTAGACAGCGAGGGGTTGGAACGACCTGTCCTATATATCAGCAGGAAACTCTTCCCTAGGGAACAAGTATACCCCACGATAGAGAAGGAATGCCTGGCCCTGAAATGGAGCATAGAAAAACTCAGGTATTATCTAGAAGGGAGAGCCTTTGTACTGTATACCGATCATGCTCCACTCACTTGGCTCCAGAGAAATAAGGGTACCAACGACAGAGTCCTTCGATGGTTCTTAGCCCTTCAACCCTTCCACTTTGAGGTGCATCACCGTAAGGGCACGGAACAGGGGAATGCGGACTACCTGTCCCGGTTTCCTCTTACCCCCGATCGGGGAAAGCCAGAGGGGGGCATGTGTCACGATTCCGTTGATGAACTACGGACCGTGTTACCCTTCGACACGGACGCGACATTTACTGGCGTTGTATCGCCCTCTTTACAGGCAGGTCTGGAGCCCTTTAGGGAAACCATCAGGAAGTGTCCTTGGGGGCGTGGCCAGTGACGTTGCCCGCCACCGGCCTATCGGAGAACCAGCTGAACGAGCCAAGAGGGCCGGACCGCTGGCCAAGGACGGAAGTTGGAGTCCCCGGAGGAGGAGAGTTCGTGGCGTGGACATCGAGTGGTGAAGAAAGCGGGAACCAGGACGAAACCGGAGGAGCGACCGTAGAGGAAGACGCGAAGGCGGGAGACCTTGCGAGAGACGAGGACATCAAGCCAGGAGGCCAACCGGATCACGCTCCGCCCAGCCACCTTCCAGGAGGAGGGTGGCTTGCCAAGGCTGCGGGCACGACTCCAGGGGTTCACGGGGCACGGGAGGGGGCGGGCGGCGTTATAGAGGGAGGTCACGACGGGCTCCACTTGATAGTAGCGGTGGCAACTTCCCTCACTCCCGATTCCCTGAATTAAGGAGTACCTCCTTCCAGTCCACTGACCCCGGTATTTTCTTTCCCCCCCTTACATGCGGAGTCTCCACGGCCGGCAGCGACGTGAACGGGAAACCGAAGAGACTCATACACAGGAAGAGTGGTCCTGGTGAAGACGGGAGTAACCCAACCCGGACCCTTGACGAGTGGACACTGTGCCCTTTCTGGAAATAAAGACCCCTTTTTGAGACGTAGTGCTCCCTCCTTGTCTGTTTGTGGCTACCCTCAGCACCGATAGCGGTCCCGATAGCTGACAAGTGGTGGAGAATGCGGGCATCGCCTCCATCGATATAGGATGGAGAACCTCGTGTATCAGCTGAAGGAGGGCCACGCCAAGCTGGAATGGGCCGTCGAACGGGGCACCAACCAGGCCGAGATGGACAGGGCGGTGTTTACGGCGGCCATACAGACCCAGGCAGACAACCTAACCAAGCTGGCAGAAGGGCAGAACCAGCTCCTTATGTCACTGGGACAAGGGAGAGGCCCTGCTCCGCCTGGTACTGTCGTGCCGCTGCAGAAGTATGTACCTGGGGAGGACCCCATGGCCTTTTTCTTGAACTTTGAACGGGCGGCCAGGGCCAGTGGATGGCCCAGTGATCGCTGGCCCTTCTACCTAGCTCCGTTACTCACAGCAGAGGCCCAGGCGGCCTACCTGTTAATAAATAACGACGGCACTGCTGTATATGGGCTCGTAAAGCAACACATTCTGGACCGCCTTGGGGTCGATGAGGAGGCGCTACGGCTCAAATTCAGGCAAGAAAGGGGAACAGCTGGTGATACTGCCAAAACGCTCTTTCACAAAATGAAGGACGCCGCCGACCGGTGGTTGAAGCCACGTGAATCCACCGTCGAGGACGTTATGACCAAGATCTACCTCGAACAATATATTGACATCCTCCCATATAACACCCAAAGGTGGCTTCGACAGCACGCCAACCTGACTCTCGACCAAGCAGTCGAAATGGCCACCTCCTTCACTCGTGCCCAGGGCCGCTGCACGCCCAAGGAACCGGAAAAGCCCCACAAGGGTCCCTTACCCTCGAGGTTCGAGAGTAGACCCGTCAAGAGCCAACCAGAACCCCCAAAGTTCCGGCCTGGGAGGCCCGACCTCCCCGTTACCTCTAGCCCCCAATGCTTCGAGTGCGGCGAATGGGGACATATAGCCCGCTTCTGCAGGAGAAAGAAAGAGAGATCAGAGGACGAGCCTATGGACGTCAGCTACGCCCCACGTTCGTCCTTTATGCACAGGAGACGGGGCATATGTACTATGTGAGTCTCTTCGTTAACAACAAGGAAGTAAGGGCCCTCCTAGATTCAGGGTGCAAACACTCAGTAGCCCGGGAGGAGGTGGTCCCCAGCTCACAGAGAAGCCCGGGGAAGACTGTCTGTATACGCTGTGTACATGGGGATGTGCGTGTTTACCCCGTAGCCCAGTTACCAGTACGCACCAAGGGAGGTATACAGACCACCATCACGGTAGGGGTTCTCCCGTCTCTTCCGGAACCGCTGATATTGGGGGTAGACAATCCCTGTTTTCCCCTCCTCATCGCCAGTGCCCTTAAATCGGGGTCCCCTCGGAGGACCCTCATGATACCCTGCTAATCTCAGAACCTTGGGCTATGGATAGGAACTTCAGGGGGCCCAGTTAAATGATGCAACCCTCAGGCATGCATGGCAAAGAGCACAGGAAACGAAGGACACCCAAAAGAGAACCTATCCTTCTTTTGAGGAGCAACATGGGCTCCTATACCGGGTCGCCAAGGAAGGGGCCACACCTCAGCTGTTGGTCCCTATGTGTTTTAGGGACCAGATCCTTTATTTCGGCCATTCCCATCTGTTAGCGGGACATGTGGGGGCTGAGAAAACCAGTCAAGCTATACTAGATAGCTTTTACTGGCCTGGCATTTATCTTCAAATAAAAAGTATTGCCAGGAGTGCAATATATGCCAGAAGAAAAACCCATACATCCCATCAAAGGCGCCCTACAGCCTCTGCCCATTATTGGACGCCCATTCGAACGTATAGGAATGGACTTGATAGGGCCCCTTCCCAAGTCCAGCAAAGGACACCAGTATGTCCTTATGATCGTGGACTATGCCACTCGCTATCCTGAAGCCCTTCCCTGGCGGACAGCCACTACCACCACCATTTCCCAAAAACTGATCGAGGTGTTTTCCAGAATGGGGTTCCCTAGAGAGATACTTACCGATCAAGGCACGCCTTTCGTATCCCGTCTCATGAAGCAGGTGTGTAGGCAATTAGATATCCAACACATCAGAACTTCGGTGTACCACCCCCAGACAGACGGCCTCGTAGAAAGGTACAACGGGAATCTGAAGCTAACATTAAAAAAACTCTTGTCAAGGGATGGGAGGAGCTGGGATCAGCTCCTTCCTCTGGCGCTGTTCGTTATACGCAGTACAGTCCAGTCCAGTTTGGGTGTTTCTCCCTTCGAGCTCTTATTTGGAAGACGGCCTCGCACACTTCTCGAGATTACGAAGGAAAGCTGGGAAGAACAGGGCATCACTGAGGCCCATGCCTTGCTGGATTATGCCAACCAGATAAAGGTGAGGCTTCATAAACTAAGAACTTTAGCCCACGATAACTTAGAAAGAAAACAAACGCAATACAAAAGGCAATATGATAAAGGGACAAGGTTGAGGGTCTTCCAGGATGGTGACTGGGTTCTCCTGCTTCTCCCTTCTTCCTCACATAAACTAAGGAAAGAGTGGCAAGGCCCCTTTGAGGTCCTGAGGAAAATCGGCAAAACCACCTACCTGCTACGCCTTTCCCCTAAGAAAACCCAGTTGTACCATGTCAATTTGTTAAAAAAAATGGTTTGGTCCGACCCCAAGAAGACCCTGTAGTGTGTCATTTGCTACCCCAGGGCAAACCTCTGTTCATGAGACCGTATATAGTCCTACGCTTCCTGTGACGGAGAAAGCAGAGCTACAGACTCTTCTCCTCTCGTTTTCCGACGTCTTTTCCAACCTACCTGGAAAGACCAGTTTAACCACACATTCGATACCTACCCGTGACGGGGTTGTGGTAAAACAAAACCCTATCGGGTCCCTGAAGCCCGTCGCATGGCATTACGGAAAGAGGTGGAAGAGATGTTGGCATTGGGAGTGGTGGTACCCTCGAAGAGCAACTGGTGTTCGCCAATCGTTCTGGTTCCGAAACCTGATGGGAGTACCCGTTTTTGTATTGACTTCAGGGCGGTGAATCGCATCTCCAAACAAGACGGGTACCCCTTCCCCGGGTGGATGAGCTAATAGAACGCCTGGGTGAGGCGCGCTATATATCCACCATCGACCTCACTAAAGGGTACTGGCAGATCCCTCTCCACCCGGGAGACCAAGAGAAGACAGCATTTTCTACTCCTGATGGTCTGTTTAATTTCACAGTACTGCCCTTCGGCCTCCATGGTGCCCCCGCTAGCTTTCAGAGACTCATGGACACCCTCCTGAGAAGCCATTCGAATTATTCGTCAGCTTATTTAGACGATATTGTTGTATTCAGTAGAACCTGGGAAGAACATCAGTCCCATCTGTCGGCCATTTTTGCAGAGTTAAGGAGGCCAACCTCCACATTAACGCAAAAAATCAAAGTTTGCCTTTCATAAAGTCAAATATCTGGGATACTTGCTGGGAAAAGGGCTAATTGAACCCCAGTCAGAGAAGGTGAGGGCCATCCAAGACACCCCCTTTCCCAACACAAAAAAAGAGATGAGAGCTTTCCTCGGGTTGGTCGGCTATTATAGACGGTTCATTCCCCTGTTTTCTCAGACAGCTGCCCCCTTACCGATCTCCTAAAAAAATCTACAACAGCTCACCGCATAAGAAACCCCTCTGAACAAGAAACCCAGGCCTTCATGGCTCTGAAAACTGCTCTGACTACATCACCGGTTTTGCTGACTCCAGATTTCCAGAAACCATTCATTCTCCAGACAGACGCCTCAGGGGTGGGCATAGGTGCCGTTCTCTCCCAGCTAGACAGCGAGGGGTTGGAACGACCTGTCCTATATATCAGCAGGAAGCTCTTCCCTAGGGAACAAGTATACCCCACGATAGAGAAGGAATGCCTGGCCCTGAAATGGAGCATAGAAAAACTCAGGTATTATCTAGAAGGGAGAGCCTTTGTACTGTATACCGATCATGCTCCACTCACTTGGCTCCAGAGAAATAAGGGTACCAACGACAGAGTCCTTCGATGGTTCTTAGCCCTTCAACCCTTCCACTTTGAGGTGCATCACCGTAAGGGCACGGAACAGGGGAATGCGGACTACCTGTCCCGGTTTCCTCTTACCCCCGATCGGGGAAAGCCAGAGGGGGGCATGTGTCACGATTCCGTTGATGAACTACGGACCGTGTTACCCTTCGACACGGACGTGACATTTACTGGCGTTGTATCGCCCTCTTTACAGGCAGGTCTGGAGCCCTTTAAGGGAAACCATCAGGAAGTGTCCTTGGGGGCGTGGCCAGTGACGTTGCCCGCCACCGGCCTATCGGAGAACCAGCTGAACGAGCCAAGAGGGCCGGACCGCTGGCCAAGGACGGAAGTTGGAGTCCCCGGAGGAGGAGAGTTCGTGGCGTGGACATCGAGTGGTGAAGAAAGCGGGAACCAGGACGAAACCGGAGGAGCGACCGTAGAGGAAGACGCGAAGGCGGGAGACCTTGCGAGAGACGAGGACATCAAGCCAGGAGGCCAACCGGATCACGCTCCGCCCAGCCACCTTCCAGGAGGAGGGTGGCTTGCCAAGGTACGGGCACGACTCCAGGGGTTCACGGGGCACGGGAGGGGGCGGGCGGCGTTATAGAGGGAGGTCACGACGGGCTCCACTTGATAGTAGCGGTGGCAACTTCCCTCACTCCCGATTCCCTGAATTAAGGAGTACCTCCTTCCAGTCCACTGACCCCGGTATTTTCTTTCCCCCCTTACATGCGGAGTCTCCACGGCCGGCAGCGACGTGAACGGGAAACCGAAGAGACTCATACACAGGAAGAGTGGTCCTGGTGAAGACGGGAGTAACCCAACCCGGACCCTTGACGAGTGGACACTGTGCCCTTTCTGGAAATAAAGACCCCTTTTTGAGACGTAGTGCTCCCTCCTTGTCTGTTTGTGGCTACCCTCAGCACCGATAGCGGTCCCGATAGCTGACAGAGTGCCTGATCATGTGCGCAGAAACTTAAAAAGAAGTGTACCTAAGTGCTAGCTTGAACGGGCCAATACTTTATTTTGCCAGTGCATTTACTTTATATTCTTTATCCTTTCTATTGTTTTAATCATCCTTCTATGATGGAGCTCTCTTCTTAGGGTACAGTTGTTCAAAATCAGAAGTACCTCTTTTTTTTCAAAAGTTATAATCATCATAATATTTTCCTGTGATGTGCATTAAAACTAAAAAGGGTTTATACACCTGCTTGAAAGCCCCATACTGTCGTATTAAAATGATATGCAATATTTATGTTTTAATTATATTTTTTGTGCAAACATGTGGCATGTGGTGATAAAAAATAAAAAGAGCTTTAGCCATCACACTAGCTTCTCGTGGTCAGAAGGCAGTAGGGAGACAAACGAGGCAAAGCAAGAACCTGCTGCCCACAGCGACCAAACAGACCATGCAGAAAACCAGATTATAATGAGCAATCACTTGAAAAACGCGGCGCCCATGCCTGATACTAAACAACTAGAAAAAATCCTAAAGAAACTGAAGGCATAAAGGGCTGCGGGCCCAAACAGCCTCCCCGACGCACTTTTTGAGCAGGACAATGCTTTCTGGGCTTGCTACTTGGACCCTCTCTTCAATCAAATTTTTCGCACTAACATCATACCACACTCATGGAAAGGAAATATCTTTCATCCCATCTATAATAAAGAAAACTGATCTGTGCTGGGCAATTGTAGATTAATTGTGCTCATAGACGTTGAAGCAAATCTATGTGTGTCTTGTTTACTCCAAGACCTGCAAGCATGGGTCAATGAAAAAACCTGATACCAAAAACACAAACTGGGTTCAGACCAGTCATGGGGACACTCACAAACTTAACAGTACTCACCATCTGAGCTGAAAAAGCAAAACAGTGCGAAACACGGCTGTGTGCATGTTTTGTTGACCTCAAATCGGCCTTTGACTGGGTCCCATGTGGCCGACTTTGGGCAAAATTGGCAGAATGGGACATCCCAAGAAATCTGCTAAGGGCAGTTATAGCATTGTATAAAGAAACCTGGGCTCAGGTCAAAATAGGAGATGGCAGCAGAGTCATGAAAAAATCGACCCAATGAATGGCCTGAAACAGGGATGGGTGTTAGCCCCAAGCCTCTGTAGTTTATATCTTGCAGACTTTAAAAGTTACCTCCCAGTAGAGGAAAGCCACACCCCTACCTTGGCAACAGGGAAAAAAGGATGCTTACTGTTTGCCGATGATATAGTTCTCTTGAGCTAAAACTCCAACTGCAATGGAGCATGTACACACTAAAAACCTACATGGACCAGCAAGGCTTAGAGCTGAACTTAAATAAAACCAAAGTAGCCCGCGTGGTCAACACCAAGTACAGGACATTTACTTGGTTCATCGAGGACAAAAAGGTTGAGGTAACAGCCACATACAAGTATTTGGCCGTTAATTTGGAACATCGAATGTCCTTTAAACATCATCTAGTTGCCATACAGGCAAAAGCACATTTGCTAATATTTGGGTCCAAGCTTCTGAAAAAGAAGCTGAGCTGCCCCTCACTTTATCACCTATTAACTGTAATGGCAGCCTAATTCATTCCAACAGTGGCATACGGTATGGAAATTATGCACGGTGGGGAAACGGAAATGCTCAACAAGCTCCAAACAAAAGCTTACAAAGCAGTGTTCTCTATGCCAAAATCCCCAGCCCAGATTCGCCTTGAATGTAGCTTTAAAAAAATCAAAAACTACAAAGAATGAATGCTTTTGTCAAATTATGCTGGAGATTGCGCGCCTCTGAGAGAGATTCATTAAACAAACTATGTTAGATGGACATTGAGTAACAGCAGAGGAACAAACGAAAACTCTCTTGGGTAGAATACTTAGGGCAGGCAATAGATCAACTAGGTATCCGAGCTGCATGGGCCAGTAACATGGAAAAAGCAGCCTATTGTTGAGTAACCAACTCTTCAACCTAATATCTGTCTAATTTAATTGATCAAAATCACTTCATCAGCCCATTCTCCACCGGCCATAAAACATCAGTTCATGCCTTACTGCTTCAAGCATTTAGACACCAAAGATCTTATTCCAACTTGGAAGGGCCTGCCTTTAAACCCATGTTGTCGCCTATGCTGAAACGAAAAAGAGAAAATATTACACATCCTTCGCTTCTGCCCAGCGGTCATGGCTCAAAGGAAAAGGTTACTGAAGCCAACATTTCTTAAACTTCACATTCTCACCTGCAGACAAGCCGTAACCACTTGGTTGAGTGGAGCCTCCATCCCCTTTGCATGCCAGGGAACACATTTTTAACAAGCATTGGCATAGCCAAATAGGTCTCGCCTTTGGGGCCTTATAAGTGTTTAGCCAGAGCTATTGACTTTGCCAATGTCTTCAAGCTGTGCTGTAGAGAAGTGTGGCTGCTGTGCAGCATGCTGAAAAGTTATAATAAAAAAGTGTCAGAAGCATTTTTGTTACTTTATATATGACCAAGAAGGCATTATGTAAAACTGAACGACCATATTAAAAAAGTATTTACAATAAAAAATGTCCTCAGTTTTCTTTTGTTCTTGCAATGCTGGCAACTTGTTTCTGCCTATTGCAATGGTTGTTTGTTAAAGCTTTTTTTTTGAGGGGGCATAAACAATCGGAGGGTGAAGGTTGGGAACTAGTACCTGTATTATAACACTAGCAGCGGCCAGACGCTAGGGGAGAATCAACAGATGCCAGATTCCGAGAGCAGGCTGAGGTGGTGCTGAGTGATGCTGAGGTGGTAGTGGTGGTGGTGGTGACTGTTGCGGAGACGATGCGGAGGTGATGCTGAATGATACTCAGGTCTTGCTATACTGCTGTGGTGCTGAGTGATGCTGTGGTGGTGCTGAGTGATATTGTCTTGGCGCTGAGTGATGCTGTGGTGGTGCTGAGTGATATTGTCTTGGCGCTGAGTGATGCTGTGGTGGTGCTGAGTGATGCTGTGGTGGCCCCGAGTGATGCTGTGGTGGCCCCGAGTGATGCTGTGGTGGCCCCGAGTGATGCTGTGGTGGCCCCGAGTGATGCTGTGGTGGCCCGACTGATGCTGTTGTGGCCCCGAGTGATGCTGTGGTGGCCCCGAGTGATGCTGTGGTGGCCCCGAGTGATGCTGTGGTGGTGCTGAATGATGCTGTGGTGGTGCTGAACGATGCTGTGGTGGTGCTGAGCGATGCTGTGGCGGCGCTGAGCGATGCTGTTGCGGCGCTGAGCGATGCTGTGGCGGCGCTGAGCGATGCTGTGGCGGCGCTGAGCGATGCAGTGGCGGCGCTGAGCGATGCAGTGGCGGCGCTGAGCGATGCTGTGGAGGCGCTGAGCGATGCTGTGGTGGCGCTGAGTGAAGCTGTGGTGGCGCTGAGTGATGCTGTGGTAGTTCTGAGTGATGCTGTGGTGGTTCTGAGTGATGCTGTGGTGGTGCTGAGTGATGCTGTGGTGGCCCTGAGTGATGCTCTGGTGGCCCTGAGTGATGCTCTGGTGGTGCTGAGTGATGCTGTGGTGGTTCTGAGTGATGCTGTGGTGGTTCTGAGTGATGCTGTGGTAGTGCTGAGTGATGCTCTGGTGGCCCTGAGTGATGCTCTGGTGGCCCTGAGTGATGCTCTGGTGGCCCTGAGTGATGCTCTGGTGGCCCTGAGCGATGCTCTGGTGGCCCTGAGCGATGCAGTGGCGGCGCTGAGCGATGCCGTGGAGGCGCTGAGCGATGCTGTGGTGGCGCTGAGTGAAGCTGTGGTGGCGCTGAGTGATGCTGTGGTGGCGCTGAGCGATGCTGTGGTGGCGCTGAGCGATGCTGTGGTGGCGCTGAGCGATGCTGTGGTGGTGCTGAGCGATGCTGTTGTGGTGCTGAGCGATGCTGTGGTGGTGCTGAGTCATCCTGTGGTGGTGCTGAGTGATCCTGTGGTGGTGCTGAGTGATGCAGTGTTGGCCCTGAGTGATGCAGTGAATGAATGAATGAATGAATATAAAACTTGTAAAGCGCGAACTAAGCCCAAGGGCGTCAAGGCGCTGAGTGATGATGTGGTGTTGCCGAGTGAGTGAGAGTGAAGATATAATGCCCAATTAGAGAGGGTGGTGAGAGAGAAAGAGAGAGAAAGGGTGTACATAGAATAAAGAGTGGAGCGGGATAGAGAGAGAGAAAGAAGGGGAGAGAGAGTGAATGAAGGAGTTTGAAAGAGAAACAGATAAAGGGGTGAGAGAGAATGAAAGGCTAAAAAAGATAGAGAGGGGAGAGTTAATTAAGTAGAGAGAGAATTAGAGAGGGGAGAGAGAGAGAGAAGGAGAGAGACAATAAGAGTGGGGGGTGTGGAGTTTAAATAGAGTGAAGAAGTGACGCGGAAAAAGTAACCTTAAATATAGCTTTGTGCTTTGCGCGAATAAATATTTTTTAAAAAAGAGTGAGACAAAAATACTGGTAATTAGGCTGTGACTCCCAATATAAAACAAATAGCGATATAAGGTGAAATCAACCCACCGAAGCAATATTTCTAACTAGACATAAAAAAAGCTTGCATTTCAATGCTAATCGCTGTTTTTCATGTGACTGTAGTCCAGGGCCGTCAGTTGGTAATGTGAGCTGCTGCTGCGATTGAAACATCAGAGTCCAGAGAGTTAATGAGCCATGACGAGGAAATGAGGAAGAGATAGGAAACCCAGATGGCAGCTGCGCGCGTGCACGCTATCGTGAACGCAAGCTGGTCGCCAGCCGAAAGCCAGTGGGTTTGCACTTCCAAAACCCGCTTACTAAAACTCTTGGCCAGACCAGCGCAAGCGCTGGTGCAGGCCGAGGCCTAAAAATGGTATCGAAGAAACTGTGGCATCGGGACAGAGAATGGACATGGTTAGCATGTACTTTAAAAAGCTTCCTGCACAAAGCACATGCACTTTATAATTAAAAACAGGCCATCGGGAGATGAACAGTGGCATCGGGATAGATAACGGACATGGTTAGCAGGCACTTTAAGAGCTCCTTGCACAAAGCACATGCACTTTATAACCAAAAACAAGGGGATAAAATGAACTACCCCATAGCTCAATGAGGCACCCCTCGTTCCAAGTCAAAGGCATACAGGAGCAGGATTCCCATGTACAAACACAAAAAATGCATTTATCTTTCCCAGAAACCGTGACAGAAACACTCCTTTGCACAACACGAGGATGGGCCCAAAACATGCATGACAAGAAACGAGCCACATAAGGCCATAAACAGACTTGCATATAAGTTGTTCAATAGTATAGATTTTTGATATCGATCATCCTTTTTAGGTCTCGACCTGCACCAGCGCTTGCGCTGGTCTGGCCGAGAGTTTTAGTAAGCGGGTTTTGGAAGTGCAAACCCACTGGCTTTCGGCTGGCGACCAGCTTGCGTTCACGATGGGCGTGCACGCGCGCAGCTGCCATCTGGGTTTCCTATCTCTTCCTCATTTCCTCGTCATGGCTCATTAACTCTCTGGACTCTGATGTTTCAATCGCAGCAGCAGCTCACATTACCAACTGACGGCCCTGGACTACAGTCACATGAAAAACAACAGCGATTAGCATTGAAATGCAAGCTTTTTTTTGTCTAGTTAGAAATATTGCTTCGGTGGGTTGATTTCACCTTATATCGCTATTTGTTTTATATTGGGAGTCACAGCCTAATTACCAGTATTTTTGTCTCACTCTGTTTTTTAAAAAAATATTTATTCGCACAAAGCTATATTTAAGGTTACTTTTTCCGCGTCACTTCTTCACTCTATTTAAACTCCACATCCCCCACTCTTATTGTCTCTCTCCTTCTCTCTCTCTCTCCCCCTCTATCTTTTTTAGCCTTTCATTCTCTCTCACCCCTTTATCTGTTTCTCTTTCAAACTCCTTCATTCACTCTCTCTCCCCTTCTTTCTCTCTTTCTATCCCGCTCCACTCTTTATTCTATGTACACCCTTTCTCTCTCACCACCCTCTCTAATTGGGCATTATATCTTCACTCTATCTCTCACTCAGCATCACCACAGCATCGCTCAGCACCACCACAGCATCGCTCAGCACCACCACAGCATCGCTCAGCACCACCACAGCATCGCTCCGTGCCACCACAGCATCGCTCTGCGCCACCACAGCATCGCTCAGCGCCACCACAGCATCACTCAGCGCCACCACAGCATCACTCAGCGCCACCACAGCATCACTCAGCGCCACCACAGCATCACTCAGCGCCACCACAGCCTCACTCAGGGCCGCCACAGCATCACTCAGGGCCGCCACAGCATCACTCAGGGCCGCCACAGCATCACTCAGCGCCGCCACAGCATCGCTCAGCACCACCACAGCATCGCTCAGCACCGCCACAGCATCGCTCACCGCCACCACAGCATCACTCAGGGCCACCACAGCATCACTCAGCGCCACCACAGCATCACTCAGCGCCACCACAGCATCACTCAGCGCCACCACAGCATCACTCAGCGCCACCACAGCATCACTCAGCGTCGCCACAGCATCACTCAGCGCCGCCACAGCATCACTCATCGCAGCCACAACATCACTCAGCGCCGCCACAGCATCACTCAGCGCCGCAACAGCATCACTAAGCGCCGCCACAGCATCACTCAGCGCCGCCACAGCATCACTCAGCGCCGCCACAGCATCACTCAGCGCCGCCACAGCATCACTCAGCGCCGCCACAGCATCACTCAGCTCCACCACCACAGCATCACTCAGCGCCAAGACAATATCACTCAGCACAACCACAGCATCACTCAGCGCCAAGACAATATCATTCAGTACCTCCACAGCATCACTCAGCACCACAGCAGTATCACTCAGCAAGACCTGAGTATCATTCAGCATCACCTCAGCATCGTCTCCGCAACAGTCACCACTACTATTCAGCATCACTCAGCACCACCTCAGCCTGCTCTCGGAATCTGGCATTTGTTGATTCTCCCCTAGCGTCTGGCCGCTGCTAGTGTTATAATACAGGTACTAGTTCCCAACCTTCACCCTCCGATTGTTTATGCCCCCTCAAAAAAAAAAGCTTTAACAAACAACCATTGCAATAGGCAGAAACAAGTTGCCAGCATTGCAAGAACAAAAGAAAACGGAGGAAATTTTTATTGTAAATCCTTTTTTTAATATGCCTCGTTCAGTTTTACATAATGCCTTCTTGGTCATATATAAAGTAACAAAAATGCTTCTGACACTTTTTTATTATAACTTTTCAGCATGCTGCACAGCAGCCACACCTCTCTACAGCAAGGCTTGAAAACATTGGCAAAGTCAATAGCTCTGGCTAAACACTTATAAGGCCCCAAAGGCGAGACCTATTGGCTATGCCAATGCTTGTTATAAATGTAAACAGTATGTTTATGTGTTTTATTTGAGTGTTACTTCCTATCTTTGAAGATTTGCTATCGCTATTAGTTGCCAGCCGCGGCCCGTGCAGGTAACAGCGGTGGGAGGGTGGAGGGGGGGGGGGGTTAGTCCGCCGGACAATGACGAGGGAAAATTCATTATTTATTTAATTTTCCCTCAACATCGTCCCTCGAAATACCACCCCCCACCCGGCCCCACTGCTATTACCTGCACGGACCACGGCTGTTAGTTGTATACAATGGTTTTTATTAACTACACAAAATAAAACTTCCTTACACACTAGCTTCCCAGGGCCAAATCTATTGGCTTTGTCAGTGCTTGTTAGGTTTGATATTCTAAAAACTGAGTGCGACATTCATATGCCTGATCCTTTTGGATATGCAAGTACAAGGGACTTGGGTGTTCCAGGTGAAGTTGTTGACTTTGCTAATGGCTGAGCAAGATGCAGTATGACAGTGGCAGGCCATAGAATGGAGTCGCACTACTTTACTATGCTAATATTGCTTTTGATGAGTCATTGAGGGTATGTTAGTAAAGATGCATGCTTCACGTAATTCATTTGTGTCGGGCAGTGCATTCCCTGATGGTTACAAGGCCCACTACATCTCTTCTCTTTTGCACGTCCCATTGGAATGATTTACTGCAGAGGGACATTCAGTCTTTTAATGAAATTTGAATACTAAATATAACATTCTAAGAAGAGCCCTCACACATTTTGTTCAGACTGTGTTGTAAAATAAAACTGAATTTAAAATACCATCCCCAAAACAAGTCACACTTTCAAAATCATAACAATCCTATGTATGTTTTTTTTAAATTTCCCATTGCTCCATATATGTGCAGAGCTATCCACGTGCCCCATGACTCATGTGACATCATCAGTTTGTTATGGCGTTTTAGCCAACAGAACTTTGACTTTTGGAACGTGCAGTTTTGCACTTTAAAAATCCTAATTAGCAAAATGTGGATGGCCAACAATGCTCAGATTATTAAATATATGAGATGGGTCTCTTGCAGCTAAAAAGTGTAGGTGCTTCCCTGTACGTTGTTTGCCTCTATGACTTCGGTTTGTCACAAATGTGCATAAGTGTCAGAAAGAACCAATCCTTTAAAATATGATAGCTGCCTGCAAATAACTGCCTAACCGTCCAGTGCAAAATACTGCAGTACATTAGAAAGATGGTTTCAAGTGGCCATCTTTGTCTTACAAAATCTATTTTTTTTTGCGGTTGATATGTATATGTGAATTGATCTATAGATGGATGGATGGATAGATATTTGCATCTTGTTCTTGTAGTTGAACATATATAATGCAGTAAATACTACAAGACAGACTACAAAGAAAACAAGCATTTGCAATGCAATAGGTCTCGCATTTGTGAGTTTAAGCTATTGGCATTGTAAATGACAATGCCTTTTATTTATCTGTTTTGATAATTAACACAAAAAGGCATTGAGCCAGTAGCTCAAATTCTTGTAGATGTGAGACCTGTTTCATTTAAAAAAAGCGGCGCCATTGTCCCGGGCTGCTTGGAAAGTGAAAGTGCACAAGGCGCCTTAATGTTGCAGGAAAGCATGTTGTGCCTGCAGTAGGAGCAACTCATTAAAGAAAATAGTGCTTACAGACTAAATAAGACATAGCGTGTAACAACAGAAGTAAAAGGGCCAGTCCTCATAGGAGGTTACAAATGAAGACAAGGCAGTACTAAGGAGGGACATACAAGCCTATTCACGAATCAGAAGCCAGCGTTAACGAAAGACAATGACACAAGCCAATGAAAAATATGGGGGGAGAGTGGGCGGGGCTTCAAGTCCATACTCTAATACAGCATGTCTCGCAGAGCAGGGCATGCGCTGCCCAGGCTCGACCAAAAAAATAGGACAAGTTGAATTTGAGCCCTCTATGACAACACCATGTGTGACTAACTACAGCACACTGAAGTGTGTGCTATATTGCACATTTGTTCGTACAACTTCTGACATCACCCTGTCCCTCACTGCAAATCACAGTGCCGCTAATGCCTACATCCCATGGCCCTGAACAACATCATCCAGTGCCTTGATGTACAGCACCAGGCGCTGTCATGAGGCTCGCCACTTAGTGTTCCTCAGAGGCACATCATGAAGTGCCCCCCTGAGGTACATTCAGTGGTTAATTTGTACCAGTGTGTGGCGGTGGGACTCGCCAGCATGGGGACTAGGATTCACTTCACAATCCTCCCCCTCCCCACACACACACACACACCGCTGCTTTTCAACAGCCCGTTAGTTTTGTGTAAACAGTGCAAGACTGGCGCTGCCCTGTTTACACAACACTAATTGTCTGTCTCTTATGGCAGCGTGAGACGCGAGAATGAGAAGTAACGAGAGAGAAAGAGAACAAATGTGAGTGTGACTGTGTGGGAGTTAGGGTTTATATGCGGCGGGTAGTTAGCATCGGCAGTATTTTAAAACAGACTTTGAAATTGACCCTGTCTTTCAAGTGCTCAGGCAGAGACAATGATTTCTTTGTTGACAGTGTATGCGAGAATTATTTAGGTAATCCGAGTCAGTGATGCGTTCTCTGTTACATTTCACACTTTCACTTCATGTTGTGCGGGATATGTTGCCTGTCTCTTAACAGTGTTTCTTTTCCCAGGTGTTTTGTTTCTGCGGTTATGTTTTTCATGCGAGCGCATACTGTGAGGGAGTTGCTTTAGGTATGGGGCTTTACTCAGGAAGTGGAGTGGTGTTCATGACAGCAGCATTGCGCTCTGGAGGTGAGGCTGAAGGCACTGCGAGATTCTGAAGGTGCCACTGTCATGAATGTGCTCTTACTTACTACATGCTCATCCTATCCTTGGCCTCTGCAGAACGGTGGGCAGGCATGCGCCAGTTGAAGTTCCAATTCTATGGGAAAGTCTGTTGAGGAATTACCTAACTTTTAAAATATGGAAAGGGCCAATGGAAAAATTTTCTAGGCAGTAAGGACCCCCACTGTGTTGGAAACTGGCTCGCTCGCTCGCTTTGGTTGTTCACAACCTGGCATGGTGTTCTCAGTGCAGGCAGTGGCAGTAGTGAAAGTGGGCTGTGCCACTGGGGGGGGGGGGGGCAGTAGACGTCGGACTCCTAAGAAAAAGTCTAGGCACATTACACTGTGCTTCCATGTGGCACATCTTCCAGTACCCTCCTGGTACACATCTCCCTCTGCTCTCTCTGAGTAAATTGCCTTGTGCACCACGCATGTTTATAAACTAATGCCCCCCGCTGCGCGTCCTCCTGGGCTCCAATGTGCACATTTTCCTGTGCTCCAGTATTATACATCAACCTGGGCCTCCTGCTGGTGTGTGGTGTTTTGTTATGTTTTATTATCTACTCTGCTAGGGTTATGTGGGTCCATGTGCATGAAGGGCTGCATGTTTCTTGTTCTGTGTACATGGGTGCGTGTATGTCTGCTGAAGGTCGGAAAACGGCTGTGGGCATATAGGCGATCTGCTTGTGTGCACATGGGCCCGCCCTTTATAGTGTTTTGTGCCTCTGTGGGCGCCGTACACTATAGAAAAAGACGAACCAGTGGTTAAAGCACACACAGAAGCTTTGCTTTCTTCGCAGCGCTTTGCTCACTCCCCAGTCCAATTTCCCAAAAAGCTGCACCGCGCCCACCGTTAACCTGTGCCGTCTTGTTGTTGCGGTCGCACCCAGGGAGAGGGTAGTGTACCACCAGAGGATGGGGTGTGGCACAGCTGCACCCGGGGTGCAGTAAATACGAATTAAATACTGACTCACTCACCGCAGATTTGGGACAGGCTTTTCCGCTGCGTCTTTGCTTGGCTGTAGCGTGTGCTGCGATGGCCAACCCCCTTGTCCCCGTTCTGCATCGGAAGTGGCACGTGCAGCTCATTCGCAACCAATGAGTTGATGAGGGTGGTGATGGGCACATGTGAAACGCGTCCCGCTGACTCTTGCCTGAAACCAGACTGCCCTTCTGAGACACACCGAAAGGTTCAGGGCGTACAGTAGTTTATTTTTTAAAATGATTAAGAACAGATCTCATTTTAGATACCCCGTGTTCTTGCTTACAACTTACGAGGCCCGGCGCTTTCTGGGAGGTCAAGGAAATCACAATTTCCGAGATGCGTTTATATTTTGGTAATACAAAGTGGCTACCCGATTTTTATTTAACAGCGCCCACTACACTGAATTCCAAGTCCCTCACATGTGAGGCATACATGCTTTGTGTATGGTGGGGGGATCACAGGGTGTGACTAACATCACTTTCTGAAAGGGTACCCTATATTATCATGGGATTGTGTTTACAATGTTACATAAAAGACATTCTGGAAAGATAATCAAGGAATAGCCAGGGCTTTAAGTGGGCCGGGTCCTGCCGGTGCTACGGCAGTTCTAAAAAGCAAGTGCCGAGACGGGTACTTGTTGAGCTCTCCATTTTTACCCTCACCATCAGGGAGAAAAAAAAGCTTAACTCTGCAGCAGTGTCACCCTTCACTGCCTTTGATGTAACGTCAAAGAGACTCGTTATAGTTCGTTCACAGTCTCATCATTTCAGAAGGAAGCATTTATACAACGAATGCATAGTTGGTACTTATTTATCTTATGCAACTAACAGCGATAGTCCGGGCTTGTTGTAGGTGTAATGTTACTTGTTGAATTATATATCAGGATGCAATGACAGAAGCAGCAAAACACCGGTCGGGCGGCACACTATGCTAAGCACAAATATTTAGCTTAGGTGTTTTTTAACCACGCCCTTAATGACATCGGCCACGTCCCTTTGAGAGGCCCCCAGTTTTTCCAACCCACATAAAGCCCTGGGTTTAGCTGTCATTCATGGATAACACAGGACTTGACGTCTCTATGTGGCACTGGTGTTATTGAACATACATAGTACTACCGCTGCATTGAACACATTTATGAATATGATATAAATGTGACATTCAGTATTATTACAATAGTAAACCTTGAATAACTGGAGAAATCACTGATTACTGCCTCATCAGCTCCAAACTGCAAAGTCAGTGCGACACTGGGGCTTTGTCATGTTACTGCATATGAACGCACCGTGCAGCTGTCTCGCATGTGACACCTGGTCTTTGTAAATACCCTATTCAAAGACTATGCAAAGACAAAGTGATCTCCATGGAGTAACAGAGCATTGCGCTGGGGTGCTGTTGTGTTACAGCATACAGATGCACTGAGCTACTGTCACAGAGCTGGTGCTTGGGATATGTAAAGTTGTGGTCGGTGTTTATAAAGTGATTGCAGCGAATGCATAGGGCACGCACATGTCTTACGAACTTAATACATTGCTTCTCGCAGCTCAGATTATGAAACAGGGTACAGTTTTTTTATTCTATGTGATTCATGCTGGCAGCTTATAGAGTGCCTTCGGGGATGCTGATCGTGTCAAGTAAGAAAGCAAATGTCTTGGGGCTCTGGTGCAGATCAGCATATGTGGCCTTATTGCAATACACCAGGGCGTTGTTGATAAACATATCAAATAAATAACAAAAAATTCCCACCATAATCTTAAATTGCAGTCCAGCAGTGGCTACTAATGATGGCTGCCAATAGGATTTCTTCAACCTTAGTTCCAAACACCAAACTGCAGGATTGCTAATGGATAGCAGACTGCATGGAGGTCTATACACAAAGGGGCCAACACTGTCTACTTTTCCTGAAGAAATGCATCTCTAATATGCACATCTGCAATTTAGTGCTCACTTTGATTCTGGCTGATATCAATGACTTCAAAGCCCAGCACACAGGTGGACACACCCACTTGAAGCATTCTACAGGTTGAATCCCGGGTGAAGTTGTGCATGCATTGATCTGCTCACCCCAGCCTATGGTTGCTGGACTAGTTTACTTGTGAAGCCCAGTGCTTATTCAAGTGGATCCACTTCACTGTAAGAAACTTGCCTGCCACCAGTTACCAGATACATCTTCGACAAGCTTAGTGTCTCTGGAGACATCTGTGACTTGCACAGCTGGGCAAGACATCCTCTTAAAAGCCTTGTACTTCCTTAATGGGCAACCCATGTCAACATCTTTATCAGAGATTTTTTTAAGCATCTGGAATGCACTGTCACCTGCCCTGTGCCAATCCCTGCCGCCAAAAACGGAAACCTCTCCATTAGCAAAATATAAATCCCTGGCAAGGCCTGTCTCAGCCCACCCATCTCTGACTCTCAGAACTCCTACAGTGATGTACTAAAAGCAAGTCCACCTCCTAGCTTGACATGCAACCAGCGATGCAGAATTGTAGAAGTCAGACTGCTTGCTTTATAGAGCATCCAGGTGTGTGATTCTATGCGGGGCACCAGGACCCAAGCCAAACTTTCTGATAGTACATGTATTGTGACCACAGTGTTTTGGTTCCTGGTGATGAAACTACAACTCCTCGTACTAGGTGTTCTTGGTTATGGCAGCTTCCCCATCCTTTTATGTATCTTAAAATACAATATTTTACAAGTGAAGCTTCATGTGAAGTGCTATACATACACGACACCCGGTGTTAGTACTGTTTTACCGTTTCACCCCAACAAACACCATTGCCTGAAAAAGGCAATATAAAACTGCAAATAAACAATCACGTTGTGTTCTCTTTCACAAAGAACCAATTCTGGGGGAGTTTTTAAGAGTGAAACGTGAGGTCCAATGCGGTAAAACGTTGTTGCAAAAAACTGGTTACAATTTGCAACCAGTATGTTTGGAACACGTAAATAATTTTACGAACTGACCTACATACTAATAGGTCGGTTAAAATTCTGAATAGGTGTGAGTTGCAGTTTGTGACCCATCTCATTTATATTCATGAAGTAGGTCGAAAATTGCAACTCACCCTGATTGGTGGCCACCACGAGGATGGTGGTCTGCTAGGGTCAGCAGACCACCATGTCCATGATCACATTTAAAAAAAGTAAAGCGTTTTAAATGCTCCTATTCTCCTTATGTATAACAGTTCTGCACTTAAAAATTAAAAAAAAACATTAAAAAAGCGTTTTTTGGAGAGTATGCATTGATCCCCTGCTCCCCAACAACCCTTTTTTTATATTTACAAAGGGGAAAGGGATGCAAGTCGCCCCTAAACCTTTGTGAATGCTTTACAATCCTAACTCAGAAGTTGGCAATTTCTCAATGTTTTATGACTTTCTGTGGTTGCCACACATTGTATATCATCTCATACCAAATTGCTATTTGGAAGAGGCGCCTACAACATGCCCATTCCAAATAGCCATCGCATATAGAGTTGCAAAGCCATGTTAGGAGTTGGTAAGAATTTACAGACTTCTAAAATGCTTTTAGTACATTATAGAAATCGTTTTTGCAAGTGAAAGGTTTGCCATCGTAAAAACGTTTAGTAGTACATCTGGCCCATGATTGGAGGAAAGCTGTAGAGTTCAAGCTATCGGGTATCCTGAAAGATACAGTAATTGCATTGTGCTGCTTTGCCAAAGTATGGTTAGTTATTCCATGTCAGTTGACATTCCAAGTCAGTGACCTCACTTTGCATTGAGCTCCTAATGGTGCTGTGCACAGTGGTCATTGGAAGTCATAGCAGTGAAGCAGAGTATTGACCCTTCATGCTTTGTGTGCAGTTTACTCCAGTATTCAAGCTCTGATTTCATTTTAATGTGTATAGTAGACGATAAACATGAATCATACGTTCCCGGATTTCTAAACATTTTTAGGTTATATTGCATGAAGGGCATTCTTTTTGCTTTCCACAGCACTTTAGAAATCAGCAGCAGGCGTGGTCTGTGCCTTTTTGTTTGGTTGCCCGTTGCTGAAGTCGTTGCTTGGTAGCAATGGGCTAAGACATGTACTTTCATGATCGGTTGTGATTAATATGTGAGCGGGGCGCCTGCAGGTTTCCGTTGCCTTGCATCTGCATTGACATAATTAAACGAGCGCCCGCACTTCTGCCCGACTGTCTCTTTAAGACTTGTAATGTAGTGCTGAAAAAAAAGGAGGCATATTTTTTCCTTTGTCTGGAAATCAGCCTACAGTCCGTGCACTCCACCCTGAGCCACTCTGTGCTGTTTTTCTACCTGGTTAGATTTGGGTTTGCTGTGGCACAGACCCGTTTACTAAAATAAATAAGGCATAGACGCGCGTATTTGGTGGGCAATTACTATGTGTTCGCTGCCAGTGGCATACCTTTCAGCCTGTGTTTTATAAATGTACTAGGTTTATATGCACAGTTAGAATGAAATATATCACTGTTAGCAGCCTGCAGCGAGGTGCCCCCGTGGCCTGTCCCATCTATGAAACGCACAAACACACATTACACGCCCGGCCAGTCCTGTCAGGCTCATAAGTAGCGTTTTCTGTTCAGCGGGCACAGACGGGAGCGTCTGCCAGGTGGCTGCCTGTGAAACAAACACTTTTATTGGGTTGCCACCCAGCCCTCTGATGCAACGATTCATTTAACTGGCTGCTCCCCTTAACACGCGCAGCTTCGCGTGGGGAATGCCCTTTCTCTACAATGGCTGACTGCACTTGCTGCACTGTCAGTTCCCTGAGGCTTCCTGTCCGAAATGAATACAGTTTCTTCATAAATTGAGTGTATGACTGGGACCATGGCCATCTCTTGGCTGATGTTCTTTTTCTTTCTCTTGCAGGTTGCTGAAAAGTGCCTTTTCTGAAGCCACATCTGCTTGGATGTCTGTCTAATCCTTCGTTTCATTTTAAATATACATATTTAATTTGGCGCTGCTTGCAGTTCATAACCAGACGGCTTTTCATCCATCCTTTTTTTTTTACTTCAGCAGTCAGTGTACCCAGCTACTTTGCTAAAATATTTATTACAAACGCATTTTGTTGGCAGTGATCACATATTTTTTGCTTATGTGAACGGTGTGATTAGAATTATTCGGAAATACAAAGAAAGAAAAAGTTTCTTCCTGCGCAAAACGTCCATTGCAAAAACTGAAGCTCTCTCTGCCAACGACTTCTGCTTTTTTTCGCAAGAAAATTGAAACCATCATCTGGAGAGCACAGAATCTTTTTGAAAGCCTGCCAGCTAATTTTCCAGTAACTTCTTTGGCAGTGGCACGCAAACAACTCTTCGATCTGAAGTTCAACAATTGCACTTTTAAGAGCTGGCCTCTAATTTGATTTGCAGTTATAAGATTTATATTTTGTGATTGGCTCAACGTTTAATTATTGTTTTAATTAGTACAATCTTATTACATGAAAACCTAAGTGCTTACCCATTGACATTTTACCAAAGCAACACTTTAGTTGTTCCCCTTACTTTTAACTCGGATTCACGCTGTAACTCCTCATTAAAAGCAGTAACACTGGCCTTTGAAAGGGTGTGATTGCCTGCTTTATAAATTCGTTTTTAATATGGCTGTTAACGTCTCCCTGGTCCGTGATACAAAATGGCTGACACTGGAGGTCTGTCGAGAATTTCAGAGAGGTACTTGTTCTCGATCCGATGCAGAATGCAAGTTTGCCCATCCGTCACGGAGTTGCCATGTGGACAATGGTCGAGTTATTGCCTGCTTTGATTCTCTGAAGGTAAGAGCAGTATAATTTATGTCTTCCATTATTTGCGTGTTCTCTTCTGCCTTGTGGCACAAATCAATCTTATGAACATCGAACAATGAATGATACATGCAATTATTAATGGTAGGTTCTTCCACAATTAGATTGTTTCGTGGAACTGAATGTACAGACTTTAGATTCGGCATTAATGAACTTCCAAATATTGGTGATTTCCTAAGCTTGTCCCAGTTTACGTAAATGGCATAAGCAACTTCGTGCATTATGTACTATGGCTTAGTTTTTAGACAGATCTTGGTTGACTGATCACACAGTGTGATAATAGCATAGACAGAGCCAGAAATAGTGAATGTATTTATAGAAGTCTTTTACAGTTCTTCACTATACTCTAGGCATATCAACACAAAGTTTAGTCAGAATTAAGACATTGGTTTGATGAATATCTCATGCTACTTGAGTCTATTTGGATATTTTTACAATAGGAGAAATACAAATCCATGTTTTAAATGTTTAGACAATTACATCTCTGTGAAGTTCAGTATTTCCATTATGTTCAATATGATGTGAAGATCGCTAAAAGAGGGTAGGCCCACCTAGTCTAGCAGTAGAAACGGTCATAACGATATTGAAGAGGCACAAGTAAATACAAGATTGCATGCCTACAAGTCAAGGACACCAATCCCACGCTGTCCAGTTGGCCTGCTTGAAGATGTTCTTGAACACGACCTCCTACTTCTTTTTCCTAAACACTTCAGGGACTATTACTTGTATTTGAAGCTCAACAAGAAACATGGTCTAGAAATACAGTAAATGTAATACCTTAACTGTAGTTACCTATGCTTTCATCTGAAAGTCATTGATTATTATTTTCACATAATGGTCATAATATTCACCGAGGCAGGCTATCGCTGTATATTACATTGCCTCAGTTTTGAGTAATTCTAGTAGAACTACCCAGCAAACAAGAACAACATTTTTGGAAAAGCGTAGCACCAAATATTGAACATTTTTGGAAGAGTATTGCCTCCTGAGGTTGTACATATTCATGTGAACCTGTACCTGGATATAATATGCTGAACTGGGTATAAAATAATTGTAGATGAGCATTTCAGAGTAAACCTGGGCATGTGTGGTGGTACTTGGTTATATAATATTTGATCTTGGATATATGGCACAAGTCTATGCTGGGGTATACGAGGCTAAGCTTACGCATATGCAGCTGTCCGTGGTATAAAATGATGGTACATATTCGGCCATATACAAGCAGGTGACTCTTAATCTAAACACATGACGCTGTTCCTAGAATATGATTGTTGTAGGTATTGTACTAGAATATTGTGTTTTAAATACCGTCCTGCAAAATTATAGTAGCCAGAATATCAGCTACCGTATAATTGTGAAGGTAAATATATACAGGTAAGCATATATTTATTATTCTTACCTCCACATATGTGTACGTTGATAAATGTTTCTTCAAGGTATGTTGATATGGAGATAACAATAGTAACTCTATGCTTATCTATATATATAGTTACCCCCCACAATATTGTGAACTCGATATTCTGGTTAGGATATTAAAGTCAGATTATATTTTTGGATTCGATATTCTGATATACAACCATAGTTGTATATAAGCAAATGAAGAAATACCTGATTGCATATAATGATTGAAATCAGGCATGTTATCTTTCTTTACGCCTGATCGAGCAGAGCCATAATCACTAAGAAATGCAAAGAAAGGATAGCCAGGAAAGCAAACAACACATTGTGCGAACAGTGGAGGCTGTACCAATACACATTCTACAAGTGCCCGTATGGGAGGCTATGTTCAGTGATGAAAAATTGCTTTACATGACCACCCTCACCAGGTAAAGCAAAGCAAATGAAAACCCCCAAAATGCTGAATACAATATTAACAACTACTTGCATTATCATACTTAAGCTACCTCAGCTGGAAAATGTAAGTTGCAGGAAAAACTTTACTATTAAAAAGCCTCACACACGCCGTTGTATTTACTATAACCCCAGATTTTAAACTAGTGTCAATATATAGTTGATAATCAACACAGACCTACCCTTTGTTCCTGCCATGATGCAGCAATACCTGATGCCAGTAGGCTTGCATGAATGTAGACTCGTACAGAAACCTTGTTCTGCTAGGTGAGTTGTGCTTATGGACACTCAGAACTCTGACCCGCTAAATGCTATTCCAGCCAGTAATGTTTCTTCAGTTCCACAACAGGTGAGAGTGACTACTGCGTAAAGAGAAGGGATGTCACCATACAGCAACAGCCACAGAATACATGCAATAGGGCCCACATCTGGACTTGATGCTTAAACAATGATTCATGTATCTGCATCAATTAATATGCTAGAGCTAGTCCAGCCACTAAAGGGAAGAGACCTGATCAAGGTCTGTTTCATGATCCGCAGCGCAGTCAAAATCAGATGTCTTTCGATACTTGATGGCCACTGACGATGAATGCCAGGGCTAACAAACAGTGCTGTCAGAATGCCTCCTCTATAACTGCATCACCAGTGGTCAAAGGTGCCCTGATAGTCACACAATGCTGTTTACTCTTGATACAGGAGGCTCCCTGTCACCTTGCATAGATCATGTAGGACATATTGCCGTCACGTAATAGCATTCAGCAACCTCCCTATATGCACATCACAGTCCATTGTTCTGTGCTTTTGCACCTGTGCCACACCTCTCTCTGTGCCCTCATGCATACCATGCTCTGTCTTGACTCTTATATTGCATCTAACTGCACACCTTGTCCCCCAAGGAGAAATTCCAGCAAGATAATTCAGTGATTTCTGTGTCCTGCCCATCTGTAGCTGGTGCCAGGAACTAGGTGAATTGATAATGTCCATAATCTCCATCACCTCGTTATTAGGGTCCACTTCGAACATCATATATTGACTCTTGCCTAACTACAGCCAGTTCCTTCGTTACAAGTCCTATCATCGGAACTATACCTGTGACAATGTCAGACTTAAAGCAGATCAGGTCTATGTATAACCATGCATTGAAGGAAAGTGCTCACTCATATGTCCAGTTATTTGGGATATGGCAACTTCAGAGACTGACCTAATTTCTTCTTGAAACATGGTCTGAGATAACGGCAAACATCATTTACATCGCATGCGATACGATCGCGTTGTTACATCGCAAACCATTACAACGCAAGTCGTTACAATAACTTGCTGTAGGGGGCAGAAGGTGTTGGATTTAAAATTCAACACCTTCCCTACTGTTGCACAGACTGGAGTTGGAATAGTAAATTATACTATTCCAGCATCCAGCGCCCCCCCTACAGCAAGTCGTTGTAACTACTCGCGTTGTAATGGTATGCGATGTAACAACGTGGTCGTTGTAACGACCGCGTTGTAATGGATTGCGATGTATCGCATGCGTTGTAACATGGCCTATTCGAGATAACTATTACATGTGGGACAGTATGAAACCCATGAATGTAAACACACTTTGTGGTCAGTGAGATGGAAAGCAATGATATTGTATGATATCTGTATCATGATAGGAAGCAGTGGGATGGGGTGTTGTTGTGTGCACCAAGGACACTCTGTAAGGCTTACATTGAAAGGTATGTATTGGGTTTCATAGTGTAGCGATAATTTTTACATAAGGGTCTCAAACCATTTGTATAATGAGTTCTACATATAATCAGTGAAAATAGTCCTGAGCTACTAATGACTTTGATAATTGTTGCAGTGGTGACAACATCAGAGACAATCACAACAGTGACCACACCTTGCAGTATTACTGGTAGTGACCACCCAGATGTTTGTCACAATATTGAGTGATGCCAAAGTATCATATCCAGAATATTGACTAAAACAATAAGACGGTACACACGCATACACACACACACGCATACACACACACACACACACACACACACACACACACACACACACACACACACACTTTCACATAAAAAAAGGTTAAAGTGACATAATTAGGTATGGTAATAATACTTTAGTTTACATTAAAAAAAAAACCTCAGAAATGCACCGAAATACAAAGGTTAAAGTGGCAGTTATAGTTAGATATGGTAATAATATTTAAGCCTACATTTAAAAAATCTCAGAAAATTCACTGGAAAAAAAACAAAGGTTAAAGTGATGTTACAGTTAGGTAAAATTGTCAGTTAAAACATGTCTTTAAATCTAAAAATCACTGAAATTCACCAGTTATAGTTAACTGGTCCAATTATAATTTGCACCCTCGTCATGCACTGCTTATGACCTCAAGTATTACATCGCTCATGAAATGTTCAATTACATCACTAATGACATCTCAAATGACATTTTCCTCCAACGCAAGAAGGAGATCATGTTGGGCAAATGGGTGCTAGCCGTCATGTAACGCAGTTACTGTCTTGAACTACATTCCGCCCCCACAGCCCACTATTCCACCATGGTCACACATGCTCAGCAACAAAAACCTCTCCTTCCTCCAGGAAGAGGTACACACCCTTCTACAAAAGGGATCAGAGAAAGGGTATTACCCACTATACCAGGGGACTGGGATGTACTCGCTGTAGGAAATTGGGTTACTGGTTGAGGAGGATGAAACCCTACTCAGAGAACAACCACAATTCTTGTCAGGGTGAAACACAAGCAAACCTCAAATTAACCTGTGCTTAACCCTCTGGTTGCTTGGCACAAAAGAAGTCAGGTTAAATTTTGAGGCAATGTGTAAAGTATTTATGCAGTACACAAACAGTAATAACATGGAAAGACAGTACAAGAAAAATACCACACCAATTTAGAAAAATAGAGTAAAAGTTAATAAATGATGTGACACTAAAACGAGAAAAATCCAGTCAGTAGAACCAGAGATGTGCAGCTTTAAAGATTTAGATAATAAACAGTGCTTAAAAGCAGAAAGCACCAACTAGGGTTATGTGGTTGCGCCAGACGAGGACAAAGTCACAAATTCAGACCAACCACGAAGGTCCAATGGCCGGATTCAGGGACCAGGTTAGGCTTGCTGAACAAAGTACCTTAAATTCTAGTTGCAGTGTTTTGGAGGTCCTGTGTCGAGGATTCCTGGAGACCTTTGGGACCCAGTCCAATATTTTCACACAATCCACATCAGTGATCAGTGTATTAATGTCCTTTGCCCATTTGTCCTTTAATGCTGTCATGGGAGAGATGACGTCAGCTCAGAGTGCTCTGTATAAGTTTGTGATTTCCTTATGTGTACCCTTGGAGGTGCATATGGCGTGTCATCCTTGGTGCCTGGATGATTCATTCTGCCCAGTTCTCCAGTGTTTTTTAACTATTGCCACAATTGCCTGTACATTACTACCTAGTATCTCTGGGTTGTCTGAACCAATGACTGGTAGAGGCAGGGCCTCTAGGAAAGCACCAATATCCCGCAGCTGGTGATTGGAGTTACCAGTATATAAGGCAGAATAGTAAAGGTGGAACTGGTTGTTAATGTCTCCTTGATTGTACACCCTGCCACCCGCGTCAGTCTCCAGTTTGAGTATCTGGGAGCCCTGCTTTGCAGGGTTGGCCAACCAGGCCAGTAGAGTTCCAGAGTTATCATGCTCAGCGAGGGATCTTATCATATATTCCCGATAGTAAAACAGCAGAGCCGTCTATCTGTTTCTCAAGTTTCTCTTTTGCTTCTAACATTGAGTGTTGTTGTGTAGGGTTCCCGGGACTCTCCCTCTCTATAACCCTAAAGAACTGTTTCTGTTGCTCAACTTGTTGCACTAGGTTTCGTCTCACTCCCACCTTCCCCACTATGCACTGTCCCCTGATGATGGTATTAAAGGCATCCCATTCCAAAAGTGTCGTAGAGACAGTATTTTCATTTTCCGCAAAGTAGTTCCAGATCCCCCTCCCCTATGGTAAGGCAACAGACTTAGTCCTCGAGAGTTTCTGATTTTAATTGCCAAGTTGGTATTGCGTGTGCACATTGGGATCCATGCAAATGATAGCAAAACAGGAATGTAATCTCATATTGTCCTAGCCAAATATTCAACGTCAGTAACCATCATGTGGATGTCAGGTGTGCAGAGAAATGTATCCAGTCAGACATGTAAATCATGCATTCCCGAATGAAAAGGAATAGTCCTTGTCAGATGGGTGGGTGATCCTCCACGTATCTATGACTTTGCCATTCCCTAAATTTCCATACTAGTCGTATTACAGGAGCTTCCTGCAAGGGTGGATGAGATCTGTCCAGCACAGGGACTGCTACGCTATTAAAGTCACCACCCCATTATCACTGAGTGTGGCATGTAGGGTGCATATATGTGTGAGAATTCATCCAGGAAACGATCTTGATCCATGTTAGAGCCATAGATGTTGACTATAGCCATGCCTTTCCCTCCTAGGTGACCCATATATCTCCCGGCTTTATCCATTACCGCCTCCAATACCTGGAAAGGGGCCCCAGGATGCACCCAGATAAAAACGCCTCTTACAGAAGCAGAGCAGGTTGAGTAAAGCTTGTGTCCTCTCCACCTTTTGTGTGGTGCTAGCCCCTTAGTGGCAGTTAGATGGATCTTTTGAAGCAGGGTTCTGTTGGCACCCCTCCTCATAAGATGAGCATGGACTTGGTAACATTTTGCCAGATTATTCAGACCCTTAATATTCCAGGATATGATATTATATTTCAGTGACTACCCCATCATCTAGCCGGAAGTAAATAGAACAACAGCCAGGCAGTGTTGCATTTCCCTCTCGACTGATTCCAACCCAATACCATGACAATAATGGAAAATACCGAATCATTCTACAGGACTGTAATAAACATTCCCAACCCCCCACCCGGTTGAGAAAGGCGAGGTTTCCACATCCAAACAGCAAATAGAAACAACAAACACATGTGCATTGACACACACCTAACATATGTGTTGGGTGACTTTCCTAATTGACGGGCCCCCAGCATCACAACTCACCATCCAGTTATAGTGTACCACCTATGGTTAAGGCTTACCTCCTTGTGTCCAGTGCCCTGGTATAGAAAGTGGCACACTCTCTCTGAGCGCTCTACCTAATGGCCACTTGTTACCTTAATGGTGCCCACCAGTTCTCAAATAATATCGTCCATCGTTTATTGTGTAACCTGAGGTAACTGCAAGCCAGAGTCCAATGTAGAGATCGAGACCTGGTCTGAGTCTGCGTCCTGTGCGTCATCCTCTGCAATGCCTGACTTCTGGCTTGCTCCAAAATCTTCCAACGTTGCTGCTGCAGTCACTGCTCACAGTTGATCTCGGTGGGCCGGTGCTTTCGTCGAGATATTTTTTCGCTTGGGTCTAGTCTTCGATTAGGTTCTCCTTATAGGAGTTGCTTTGAGTTTCGGGTCTGGGACTTTGTACTGTGTCTGTTGCACAATCCATTCCCACACTGCTTGTGGTCCAGTAAAGAATTTAGGACTAGATGTATAAAGCATTTTTCCAGTCGCAAACATCCTTTTGCGCCCGGAAAAATGCTTTTTCAAATGTACAAAATGTGATTTGGTACTGGTCACTGAATCACATTTTGAATTTGCTATTTGGTTTTTGGAAGGGTGTGTTTAGGGCATCCCTTCCAAGTCCCGAATCGGTATGGTATGTATTGCTGTTTTGCAACTGATTCCGGTCGTAAAACAGTAATACTTTACCACCAGTTTAAAACTGGTGGTAACCTATTCGTAAAAGGGAAGGGATCCCCAAGCGACCGCCTCCCTTTTAGAATGTGGTCCCACAAACCACTGCCTACTCTTAAAAAATGAAACTTCAAGATTCCATTTTTTTCTTTTTATACACATCCTTTTTTTCTTTAAGGAAAATGGGCTGCATTTGGAAAAAAAAAGATTGCTTTATTAAAAAGCAGTCACAGACATAGTGGTCTGCTGACCTCAGCAGGTCACCGGCGCTGTGATGGCTGTGATTCCTAATGGACCGCAAACTGTGACCTACCTCATTAATATTCATGAGGTAGGCTGATTTGTGACACACAAGAGAACCCTAAATGAAACTCAATAAGTTTCATACATTAGTAATACCAATTTCCTAATTGCGATTTGGAGAGAATCGCACATAGGAAATCGGTATTCCTAATGCTTGTACATCTGGCCCTTTGTCCCTTTATCTGTGTAGAGCCTGAGCCTTGCGGGTAAAAGCATTGCATACTGGACACCCAGGAGGCGGAGTTGCTTCTTGGCCTTAATAAAGGATGCTCGTTGCCTTTGCACCTCCCGGCTAAAGTCTGGGAACAGCATAACTTTTCTATTTTCTAGCTGTAGCTCTCCTCTCTCCCTCGCCCATCTCAGTATGAGGTCCCTATCCTTGTAGTGTATTAGATTTCCAACCACAGAGAGGGATTACGCTAATCGCAGGGGCGGTCTTGCGGGAACTCTGTGGACAGAAAAAGGGGAGAGGCCCTCTGGTGCAATCTCAGTTTTAAGCTCCAGGAAAGATACCTCATTGGCTCCCTCAATAGGCTCTGGCAGTCCTATCACACTAATGTTTCTCCTGGCCCCTTCCCATGATATTCCAGGTCTTTGATCCTTGTCTCCAGGGCAAACACTTTTCCTTTCAGGGTTCCAGTTGCAGGCGCTGGCCCCCCGAGGTTACTCTAATTGGTCGTAGCCCTCTCAGCCAACTTGCACTTGTCATCCCTTAATAGCCCCTTATCTGCTACTGTTGTGTCCATTTTAGGCTCCAGGGCCTCTCTCTTGTCTCTTATGACCTAGAAGATAGAATCCAATGTAGCCCTAGGTGTCACACCTCTGGTTCTGAATGAGCATTGACCTCTGTCCTCCATATCACTGTTTGGGGGTGTAGCCAATTGCTGTGGTTCATCTGTAGCTTTCCATTTTGACTCATTATTACGTAGCTTATAGCACAGCAAGAAAGCCCCCACAATCACTCTCAAGATTAGGTTTTCTCCCTGGGGACTCACCATGGAGGGTGTTACAGTTCACAACCACCCCTCCTGGGGAGGCACCAGGGCCCCGGCAGCACCCATCTGTAGTGCCCAGACCCAGTGAAAGTGTGTTCTCTCGAAGCCTTCCATTAGGGGGTAAACCAGGCCCAGAACCCTGGCCCTAAGCAGCCTCCACCCCCAAAACTGTTCTCCCAGCAAAATTCTGCTCCCTGGGTTCGAAGGTGTGGCTGCTCCCCCAGTTGCTTCAACTTCCTCATCGAGGGCCTGGCTCTACCCCCACAGGAAAGCCGCGGGCCCTCAGCGGATCACGCTCGTTCATCCCAGCTCAGGGGGAACACCAACTCCAGAGGCCTCTGACAAGGTACGTATTCAGCCCCAATCCTGGGAAACAGACACCTTTAACAGTATGCTAGGGGGTCGCCACCTTGGCTCCTGTCCAAGGACTCTCACCGCAGCCATTGTTTCGCCCTGGTACGGGCCGCCACACACCTCCCTTCGCTCTGTGCACCAATCGTCTCAGTGGCACTGCGCACACCTGCCTGCAACCATATGCGCTGCAGATCTGCCATTAACCGTGGCCTGCTCCCGGGATATGCAGGAGAGACCCATCAGTCTCTCTCGGCCTCCACAACCCTGCACCCACAGTCGTTGCGAAGCAGAACCATGTGACGCCATCTTGTAGCGATTCCTCGCAGTCACCGTTGCAGTGTATTTTAAGCCCTTCTCAGCCACACTGGCATCAGCCCTTCAGCTCCCAGGAGAGTTGACAGTGGCACTATCAGACACGTTTTTTAGATGGCAAAGGGGTGTAATAAGAAGTCAGGATGTCACCAGATTGTGCCTCCAGGAGCTCCGCAGTCAATGGCTTACTCCAATGATGTCAGGTTGCGCTCGCTGTATGATGTGATACATGAGGTTGAATTCATACATTGCTCTATGCAGTGACCCGTGCATTGCCTTTTTATATCTTATTAATTAAAGCGAACTCAGAGTGGTCGTTTATATCTTGTAGGAACCAGTACACAATTAAAGCCCCCCCTTCAAAATGACCGGCCAATTTATATATATTGTAAGGTGATATTTTGCAGTTGCTCATCGAAGTGTGCATTATCTTTTTAGGGGCATATATGTTTACTAGACTTATATTTGTCCTGTTAAGACTAAAAATGTACATTTCGAGTCAGATTCCATTTTAGTTTCTTGCAAAGGTATATTTGGGGCATTTCCATATTCCCACCTTCTGAAATGAGTTGAGAAACCAGTGTGATAAAAACGACCCTTCATACATAATTATTCAGTCCTCTGACATTCCCCATTAAGCAATCTGTAGTATCAGTGTTGTGTATCATTTCTTATTTGTCCATTCCTAATATCTTGTGCATCACCTACCTCCCATCCGCAATATTTGAAAATCCCAATTCAGGTCCCACATCTCATCCAGCCTCACTCCAGTCATTCGCGACTCTTGCCATGTCAAGTATAACTGCTCACTTTTGCTTGCAGTTTTGTTATGAAAGGGGTGTGGTTGGAGGCACAGATTTGTTTTCTCCCCCACCTTTCAGCTGCATTCAGTATCTCATTCAGCTGCCCAGTGGTTTGCGAAAGATTTGCCGACATATCACTGCAGGGAAAACACCAAGACACTCTCAACGGCGGTGTTTAGCCTGCGGCGATTGCCTTTTTTTTTTGATGGGTGATGTTCACCACAGAACCCTGGCAGCCTTGTCCGCCCTATAGACAGACATTGTACCACCTACAACTACAGTGCTGTTTAATTAAGCGCTGCAGTGCAGGCAGCAAAATGTCCATTGGCATAATAAACACGTCACAAAGTCTGCATACCATTGCAAAATAGCTTGAGGTATTAGAATATATTATTGTTGAAATTTGATGGGCAAAGCAAAATCAGGATTTTTAAAATGAAGTGCAAGAGTAAGCTCTGGCATGTCCTCATGGAATTCCTTTTGCCCACCTACTCCCTCTATGTTTTTTTATATAAAGAAATTTGCATAAGGTATCAGAAGAAGGTATTATCACCATAAACTTCACTGAACACACAATTCTCGCTGGTCAAAAAGATAGCAGGGGCCTTAGTACGTAAAGTGCCCCGAGGGCACAACGTGGTTGTAAGCCTGCTTACTTGGCCTCTACGGAATTTTGTTATTACAAAAAAAGTGCCCCAGTTGGTTGCGTGCCCCCTGCTGTAGTACAGATAGGACTTACATACATGTAGCACCAGCGCTATCCTAAGAGGGCGTCTCATTCTTTGCACGTGGGTGTACCCCGTGCAAATGAGGGAAACACTTTGCCTCTGTACCCACGCTGTATTATGGTCTTGGGCTCAGCGACAAAGCGGCTGTTGGGAGGTGCACTACTATACTAATTCAACACTAATCCTTTATGGGTTCTGGAGTAGCGTGCTACTCGCCAAAAAAGCGATTTGACGCCTCGTCAGGCGTAGTAAGCACTAAATAAATGCAATTACAATACAATAAAATACCTGTGTGCCACAAAGAGGTGATGCACAGTCAGTGCTGTGCTGAAGGGCGCCCCTTTGGAGTGGGGAAATGGGGTCCCATGAAACCCCCAGATGTCCTCCTTTGGGCCCGGCCGGTGCAGTCTATCACTGTACCCACCTACAGGGGTGATTTCCGTCCCCCGTGAAAGTACTGGCCAGGTGTCTACTGCACTGTGAAAAGTGGACCAGCTGCTTCATTCAGCTGACCACCTTTCTGTAATGGGCTGCCCTCGGGTCAGTGCGTGTTTGCAACTGCCCTGAGGACAGGGATAGTGTGCACTATCCCTGTTTGCACCTGGTTCACCTAATTTAAGGTGTACCCAGCGGACCTAGTTAAATGTGTGCTGTGGTGTAATAGGGACAGTGCGTTCTTTCTGTAACACTGTCCCAGGTGGTAATTGATTTCAAGCACTTAAATGTTAGGGGCATATTATCAAGGGCTTTATCGCCGCTTTAGCGGCACTTTTTGCCGCTAAAGCGGCGATAGTTTTATCGCCCTATTAGCAAGCTGTCGCTAACAGGCGTTAGCGACAGCTTTCAGGCGTTAGAGGCCACGTTAACCATCGCCTTGCATGTCAGCGATAATTATCGCTAATGACATGCAAGGAAGGCGTTCCCTACTAAAGCGACTGAAAACAGTCGCTAATCCCACTACCCCCTATTAGCTAGGCAGGCGAGCGATATAATAACTCGCGCTAAGCGCGTTTATCGCTATATTTTATCTCCTGCTAGTGAGGATGACTTACCTGTTTAAGGTATAGGAGGTGGATTCTAATGCTGAATCCACCTTAGCGATAATGCGAGAATATCGCTGCTTTTCCAGCGATATTCTCACATTTTACCGCTATCGCTGGAAATAATATCGCTATGGAGATAAACCTTACTAATAGGGTGTTATCTCAGCGATATTTTCCAGCGATAGGCGGTGTTAACCAAAGTCGCGCTAAGCGCGGTTAGCGATAAATATCGCTATTCCTTGCTAATATGCCCCTTTATTCTTTCCAAAGTTACACATGCCATTCGTTAATGCTTAAAACCTTCCTCCCTCATGTACTGTTAATCTCCATTTGAGGCTTCTACACTCTCCCTTTTGTTGCCTGTTGTTCTGAATGAATGCATAAATGAATGAGGACATTTTGAAAAGTGAACTATTACTACGCATCTTCCGAAGGTACTGGTCATTGAGAGGTTCCTGCACAATGTGGGTGGAATGTAGAGAAAAAATGTGAGATTTGCTCTTAAAATGACAGAGGGTTGGCGTCACACCACAAGTATAATGTAAAATAATATAATAGGTGTTTTATTTTAAAGTTCCCACTTACCCTAGGTGCAAGGTCTATATCATAAAAGTACATACAAGAACACATATAATTGTAATTTAATACACTGTAATGCGATTTATATTCGATGAAAAATTAAGTCTAGTTATTTGCAGTTTTTAGCATCTTAAAAACATTAAATTACATTGGCAAAGTCTGAGAAATATCGAGATGCTTTTCCTTTAAAACATTACTGCCCGAACATCAATATATAAATATATTGTTAATGTTTTATAAATAGATGTACAGCAGCCCCATGTGTGATTTTTTTATAATTACTTCAGGAAACTCTAGACTGCTGAGATGCATGAGCCAGTAACAGCCAAAGCGGCATTGTTATATCCCAGCTCATTACCTCAGACCAGGATTACAGGGTCATTGTAAATTGGATTACAGTGGGTGCTAGTGTAATGGATACACGTGTTTTACTAGAAGTAATTAGACATTCTGATTGCAGTAGTGTTCATTGATATTATGAGACTGCAGGACCCCTATTTGGACTGTCTAGTCCTGGGATCATGAATGTGTCTTACGAACATTAGCCAGAAGTGGACAGTGAGGGAATATGATGACATGGAATCCTGAAATTCACCCATCACTTAAAGAGCTGATAGCCTGTTCAAAGGTAAGACGTTTCTGTGAGCGTCTTCCTAGGTCAAATTAATTTCTGAGGTTAGTGGAGATGACATGTTTGATTTATCATGAAAGTTTAGACAATAGTCCCTTGTTGTACTGCTCCTAATTTCTTCTGTCACCTGCCACCCCTATAGCCACCTTTTGTACTTTGTTTTCTGAACAATAGGATTACTTGAAAATGGGAGAACATTGTTAGAAAAAAATAATGAATAATTGCCAGGAAACCTAGATTCTGTAAAAGGACGCATTATAAAAATTACAGTAAGCACAGCATTGGCTATAGTTAGTCAAAGACCACTGCAAGCATGCAAAATGTTCTACCTGTTGTGGGTGTTATCGATATGTGGTATTGATGGTTCATGGTCAAAACCATTGACTCAGACGTTCTGTTTATTTAAAAAACGGTCTTTGAAATACTAAACCACAAGTTAAATTGTATCCTCGAGCAGGTTGAGTGAATAATGCCAGCAAACTACATTGCAGGTAGTGTTCCTCACCGCCCTGGGATAATATCTCATTGAATAATTATTAAATTATGTAATTTTAAATGAAATTTGTTGTCATAGATAATGGGATTAGTATAGTAACATTTCAGTAAATTAGTCAATTTCCAGTCTGGTGCAAAGCATTGTTACATGGGCACAAATGACAGAAGTGCTGCAAAATGTATTTTTTTGTCCAATTGCAAAACGTTGTTGTATAGCTCGATATTCCGGACAAAGACAAAGGAGTATTAGAACTATGTCTCTATAGTAAATAGTTTATCCACGCACTGAGTAGTTGTGACCAGAAAACAACATAGTTCCCGATTGTTGGTTTGATGTGGAATTTCTTACCACCAAAATAATCCGTAACAACTCATTAGGAACATCACATGGCTCAGAGTGTAAACAATCAGACACGAATGATGTTTTCTCCACTGCAATTTGTGGGTACTGCAAGCTGAGTACAAATGATTTTAGCTTGCATGTTTGTAACACTGGAATTTGGCATCACCTGTTAATTGGCAGTGAAGCAGTGCAAGAAAGCAACTGCAAATAGTGATTGCTGTGCATGTAATTTGAATTTATTAGTCAAAATTAAATTAGGTGAGGTTTCATGCGATTGAGTCTGGTAGCGGGGATAAAACCACTTACTTGCTCAGGAAAAGCCAGATATTTCCAAAATAGCTCAGGAATTGACTACTCACACCTAGGATCTGCAGGTTCCAAGTTAGACTATTCTCTTCATCCTTCTAATGCAGACATTAGCATGGGATTGTAAAATAGGATAAAATAAGGTATTTGCACGAGCCATTTGGCCTAGTACTAGAAGAAAGGCTAAATGAACAGCTTTTGAGTGGCTCTAGCTAGTACTTAGATGTGCATAGTAAATATAAAACAACCTTAAGTTCATACAGTTAGTTTTCTCAAAGCGTGGTTTACGGGACAGTTCTGGTGAAGTTGTCCTGATTTGTAATAACCTGTGTTTTAAATAATTAGACTACAGTAAAGCCTATTCACTACCAGGATTTCCGTGTGTTATGTGAAATTGATGACATATTTATATGTCATTAGGGAAGTGAAATGGAAATGGTCCTGCCTTTCAGGGGCATGCCCATAGGAGTAATTCCATCTCCGCTTTCATATCAAACTGATAAAAGTTTGCGACGATTGTAAAATTCAATCGTTTATTTTAGGTGTAATTACAGTCACATAGTATTATAAAATATTTCAGAACAATAAAATAATGAAACGAGAAACACTTTTTAATGTTCTTCTGGCTAATTTGTTTATTCACAAGTCGTTCCCTGTGCTCTGCTCTTATATTTCCATGTCTTGAAGGTGGGTTATAAGAACGGTCTCAATAATTTAATTCCAAATGTACTCAAATGCCAGTGGTAAGCAAGCTACTCCATAGGTCCTAAATTCTGCTTTATAATACTAACATTGCACATGTATTGTTGTATCCCAGTCTAATACCATTCGTATGTTTCAGACCCAACTTCCCTAAAAGGTAAACATCCTCATTCCCTGTCACAGAAAAAGGAAAACTTGCAAAGTGGCTGCTTGTAACGGTGCACAAGATATGACTCTGAATGGCCAATTGGGCTTTTTGAAGACCTGTTACCAGACATAAAACATTGGCACCTTTTGGCTCTTGTACAATTAACCTGTTGCCATCTTGAGGCAAGTATGAACATGTGAACTCATTTGAGACCAAATTGTGTCTGAAATTGTCTTTCAATTTTAGTTTAACTTAGGAAGTGTGCGAATCTGCAAAGAGCAATTCTGTAGATATCACCTATTTATTGGAATCTTCATTCAGAGTTATTCTCCACTTGTGCCTGTGCCAACAAAATGGCTATTCACCATTTGCACAGTAACAGTTTCATAGATGGATAACTCGGCCCTTACTCACATAGAGGTATCAACAGGAATTTTTGATTCCCCCTACTCCCAATGGAACAGTGCAATGTGAGCCTCCCATAGTTATTCCCATCCATCCAGTTAGCTAATGTGATAATTGGAAGATTAATATGATATTGACAGGTAAATGTTGCATAGCAAGAGAAGAATATCTGCGCAGCATGCTTAACCTTCCTCCTACTAAACCACTGTGAAATCACGCGATCGGTGTCTTCTAGCCTGGTCTTGTCTACCGCCTACCTGTTCACTCTTGTATTGATGCTCCACTGGTTCTCATTGACTGACAACCTCCTGCCCCAGCATTTTTCTACTTGAACTCCGTTTCTGATCCTAAACATTGAGGCACTCTGAAAATTGAAAATTACAGTGTTGTGTTCTTGAAACTTTTTTGGCCCAGTCTGTTATGTGACAGTTTTGATGCTAAAGATGGTAGGAGTGAGTGGAAGGGAAGGGTTATTTCGTGGCAAGAGATTGGGGTCGCTGGATGCTGCCCATAAGAGAAGGATGGCTCAAGATGATTGGCTAAAATCAGATTCTATTTCCAATGAGCTGTGGAAGAATGTGATTCCTTGTGCTAAATCATCTACTTCCCTGCTACTTCTCTTGTTTCTCCTGAGGGTCCTGCGATGATTGATGGCTTGGGGTGCCTGTCCCGCCTCCTGCTGTGCAATTGCCCTTCAGGACATGCTTGTTTGCCCAAGTCCTAAGCATAGATACATGTCGACGTGCTATTGAGAAATTGAAAAGACATATATTAGGTTTCTTAATTACGAAGTAGATTTCAGTTTGTAAATGGTGCTAAGTTACTGTAGGCTAGAACTAACTTTCACTGCTATTCTGCATTGAATTATGAAAGCATATGGATGCGGGCACTCTGCAAGCGTTCACGGTGGCATTGCATGCATACAAGAAGCAGCAGTCATGCATGACAAACTATGATGTTACTGCTAATTAAACACATTTCAGTATGATTCATAACATGAACTCAGTAGGTCCAATGCTGCCCTACTAGTTTGAAACATTTAGACAATCAGACAACACACTCATCCTTCCACCATCAGTGTGATAGTACCTGTTCTTGCCATGCGATGCAGTTCCATCATATGTAACTTTATGTTATGGAACAACAATACGGGGCATAAGCACTGTTGTGCCCACAATGATCTAAATTCAGAGACATTTTTATAATTGTAGGTTCTTAATCGCAAGTAAAAACTGACATTTCAGCTTCTAAATTGGAAATCGTAATTCAAGAACTAAGTATTTCCAGGCGAAATATCCAGGCCGGATTACACCTATTCACATTGAAAAGTCGGTTTACTAAACAGACTGTTCTGTTCAAGTGAGTGTTTGAAAGACGAGGGCAGAGACGAGCAAACAGGCAGGTCACGGAGGTGGCCAGGAAAAAGTTCTGTGTATCCTCACAAAGTTGTACCTTGCGGGTATTGATCACGCCTTTGCCGATAGATTCTCGAGCAAAACGCAAAGGCATTTAGAACTGCAAACATTTGTTTTAAATGACATTTTGTCTGAGATATATTCACTCCTTGTTTCATCTGGGTGTAGGTAAAGACTTTTCTGCACAGGCAAAACTGCTTTCGACAAAATGCATGAAAGTTTCAGTGTTAGTGTTAGCATTCCGAAGGATGCTCCTGGAACTCCACATTTCAAGTACCAAAACCTGGAGACGAAGGTTTTGGGAAAACCAAAAAGGGCTGAATTGTGAAACTTTACTGAGTCTGGTGCAAAGTGTGTGAATTGCACTCAAGGATTGCAACAATTGGTATTTTTATTTATTTCTTTTACTGTAGCGAGTTTAGTGGCACATTAAAAAAAACCTGTACAATAATTAATTAGATGATGCAACAATATTTTGAAAAAATAACAGTATAGAGCATAAAAAAGAAAAAGGTAGTGAAAGTAAAAAAAACCCCAAGGTAACAAGGAAGAAATGAAAAATAATAATACCAGCCTTAGAGATGATGAATAAAAGAAGCAAAATCACGGTTTTGTTACCTCCTGTCAAAAAGGGAAGTGTAGGCTAGATGAAAGCGGTGGTGATTTCATTGTCCACATATTATTATGGTCCCCGCAGCTTATGACATACAGCGCCAAACAAAGTCCTTTAAAGTCCCCGTCCCATGGACGAGAAGCCAGTGTATTCATTTTGGGACTAATGCTTGCAGTAACGATCCTGACGTGCATATCACTTTCTCACCTCCAAAGTATTAACATCATTTTATGGGAAAGAGATGGGATTATAATTATCCTTGCTCAACCATGGGATGATCAAGAAGCTACTTGTACATTTTTTGCCTCCCACTATATTGTTGGATAAAGGTTTGACGCTTTCCTCAGCGGCATTACTTTGGAGAAAATTGCACCTGCGGACACTCAACCTGCACAGCTGTTGTACAGAAGTATTGGACTGTACTGCCCTCACTCTAAAATAGTGTAAACATTATTTGAATTAGTCTTGCTGCTTATAGATTAACACCTACCCTCTCTTTCTTTCAGACTTGCTCTCCCTTCTTTCTGCCTTCTGGGTGTCATTTCCTTGAGCCACTTTCATTTTGCTCTTGAAGTTTTAACAGCAGTCAGAAGCACAGCTCATATTTCTGTGTGTGGCCTGTGCACAATATATCAAGTATCTGACTGGAATATATGGCACACCCAGTTTGTCACTTCATACCAACACCTTTTTAATTTTGCTCTGAAGGGTTTGCGATTGGTTGCACATTTAATTGCTTAATAAGTAATCACACAATGCTGTTTAAGTTGAAAAGGTAGTTGAGTTGATAGGTTTGAATTACATGACCAGTCATGCCAATTTTTCCTGGTGGTTTGCAAAAACTTGTGGGTACAGTAGAAAATACTGGGCAAATTATGAGCGGAAAAACAGCAATGTGCGATAGACAGTTTTTGTCCACTGTGCAAAATGTGTCTTACAGTGCGTGTCCACAAAATATGGTTATGGCCAGAGGTGTCATCTTTACTATCAATTATTCATTCTCTATCACTAAAAAGGCATTCCTATTAGGCGTGTAGAACAAAGATCCATACATATATTTGGTTCAATCATCAGTTGTAGTTCTGGTTCCTGAGAGCTAAACATAAGGAAGCAATCATGAGAAATTTGTTATAAGTAGCATCCCCTGGAATCACTGTCCTGCTTTTCTGGGACCAGCGTGGCCCTACTTCGGTGGCAAATATTTAATTTATATTTCATCGTCCTGCAGTGTACTAGTTTTAATGTGTGTTGGGGGTTGATCTGCGCTGTTTGTGGTGTAGGCTTATGATAAAGCAGCATGGCAGGTCGAAGCAGGTCTGATGTCCCTTCCACTCTTGCCTGGTTGCTGCAAACCATCATTCAAAATACTTGTATACTGAGCTGCATCAGATTCATAGTAAAGATGCAAGCTATCCCTTGGAAATAAATCTTTCAGGCTTGATTGAAAAGGCAGTAAATCTATGCTATGTGACTGGAAATGTTTGGATTTACTCATGCAACATATTCACTAAAGGAAACTTAGCAGATGTAAATCCATTTGCTTTTCCTTAATTGTAAGCTACAACTGTGCACAATTATTCAGTAGTAACTACATGCAAGAGGTGTGTAGTGGGCATAATAAAGCATGATTTGCCTTGTGAGCTGTAAATACGCATAAGCACATCAGTTTTTGGCCATTCACAAACTCTTCTCTATCCCTTTCCCACCGTAGAAAGGTCAGAGATTTGCTCCCATAAAGGGCTGTTGTAAATCCAATTGCAAGGCGGGAAGTGGAATGGGACATTCAAATTTCTTTTATGGGAAGGGATAAAAAATATTTGGACTTTCCCTAATGCGGAGCTGTGCACTGTGCACAATTCCAAAACGGGTGAATGGCAACATCAATAAAGCACCCTATAGTCCACAAAGCTTGTTTAGAGGTACTACTTGGATGCTTTGTGAACATGGGAAAACAGAAATCTGTAACTGTGTAATAGATTACATTACAGGTATCAATTTATGATTCTCGTAATGAATTGGACCTTTAGTGTTTACAGGATCTGGGCACCTAACCGTACACATGTAAAATGTTTGGAACGCAGAACTAGGTACTAAGTAGTAAATCATGAAATCTGCATTTGGTATTTCTAACGAGTGAGTGATTACCAATGAAATAAAAGATAACTTGTTTCTTGACGAATTAACAAATCAGTTTTTCAAAGTGCCAAGCAAGTTTAGACAGGTGGATTGAGGTTACTTGATAACGAGGACACTCAGAGGAAAGGCAGGAATGAAGGTACAGAAATTCTAGAATCAAAACCCATTGTTTAATCTTTATCTCTCTTTATGTGAAACGAACAGAGACTGCCATTTTCAGCTCAGGCCTGCCTGTTTTCAGCACGGTTGAGGAACAGTGTGTGTTTTACTTATAAATGTATTTTAGCAGTGTATTTCAACCACCAAGTTGTAACTGTAAAACACTCATGGTCCTTCTATGTTGAGGAACCCAAGACCTATCAGCCACACTTAATCATCTAAAAATGAGGATTCTTGTGTTCGTGGGTATTAGAGCTGACTGTTGGGCTAAACTTTATGTTTGTGCTGTTGGTTTTAATCTTGGCTATTTTGATTCATGCTTAAGTGGGATTCTCTTTTGCTAATGTATTCACTATATTTTAATTCACTTATATTGTATTTTCTAGACTGCTTAAGACTGCTAGATTGCAAAAAAAAACTGCTTAATTGCTCATCTATTTATAAATGTTTTGAGCGAGTTTTCGGTACGACAGATTGAAGAGCTCAAGACAGCCACCTATATCGCCACCAAACACTTGTTGTAGAAATAGAAAGAGGATGCACAATATTGCTGGTGGAAGCATTGGCAGCTTATGGCATTCTGATGCATAAAACTATGACATTCAATTAAGTTCAGGTGAGGGAGCTGTGCAAGGTGTGAGAATTCTGATGACAGTAAATAATAGTGAAGGAGTTCTTGGGCTGGGTCCTGTGGCCAGTGAGCATGTTCTGGTATTGGAGGCTAATTAAGATGATGGGATTCTGCTTGTGCCAGATGTAATAGGGGATGGAGTCCTGGTAGTGAAGTCTGGAGTAAATGATGGAACTATGCTGGTGGGAAGGGTAATATGTGACGTTGTGTTGATGGGAGTGTTCACAAGTGCTTAGGTGGCAATTGTGGCAGATAATATTTCTGTGGTGGTGATAGATGCCTTAAGTGATAAATAGATGGTGGTAGAGCTGAGGCAGGTCAACAAACTCTTTGGGTAGACACTATAGCCCCTGGTAGTGGGAGCTGCTGTTGCAGGTTATGTTGCTCTGGTGGGCAATGTCCAGTGTGTAGGAGGGTGCTGTGGCATGTGTTGTTGCATATGATGTGGCCATTAGCATTGTCTCTGTTGTTTAGTTAGGAGATGCTGCAAGTGGGCATAGTGTAGTGTAGCTCCTATTTCCCTAATAGGCTCTGCGCATTGGAATAACATATCCTATAGGTTTGACATAGGACTAAGGTCGGTATGTCCCTATCGAGTATATTAAACTTAATTACTTGTGCCAGCTAGCTCAGAGGCCACTAGAAACTCCTTGACAACAAGAAGGGAGTAGTTTCTGGCAGCCGCAAAACATGACCACTGTGTTTCCCTTTAGAATCAGAACGTGTCCCAGAGTCGTGGAAACAATAGATAACTATTTCACTCAGCTCAGTCGTGCATGCTTAGTTTTCTCCAAGTTACACAGAAAGAACAGACGGGCGTTTCAATAAAGGATTTATTGAACAGTCTTGTTTCTGGTGTAAGTAAAATGTGCTGTTACGATCACAAGACAGTATGCGAGATAAATAATGTACAGTGTGAGCAGTAAAAATAAATAATACTGCGAGAGCATTATCTTTTAGTACATATGCTGTTACATAAATAACACAGACTAAAAATGCGAGTACTCATACGATGCGTTTCTAAGCTAGTTCTACCCCAATGTGCCTAACCTAACCTAGGTGTAGGACGAGATATGAAGTAGGTGAAGTATTCCTTACTATGGTTTACTAAGAGTACGTTAACCCTAGTATGCCAAGAGTCCCTCTAGGTTCTAGTCTGCTCCATACCTGAAGAATGAGAGAGGTTGGAATCTCTTTGCCAGACTCGAACTCCAACACCCCGCAAGGGAAGTTAGATCACTGGAAGCTGGACTCTCTGCGTGCAGGGATGACAGCGTCTTCTCAGTGCGTCAGACCGGGAAACGGGCTCCTCTGAAGTCGAGGTCTCCTCTGATTTACAGGGGCTAGGGAAGGTATATTTATACCTGAGAAGCACCTAAGAATGTTTAGTATTGACGTGAGTCGGACAGCGAAAGACGTCATGAATGAACCCCTAAGGAATAATGGTTCATGCATAATATATGAGTCCTTGAAGAAATCAATAGTCCTGGACTAGGGAAACTCCCGCAGCCTAAGGGTCTGTTCTTCAAGAACTCGTTGTGACGTTAGGGTGGACGGATGTCAGAGACCATGCCTGTATTTGGAGTGCACGGTTAATGCCTAAATAAGGGCTGGGATTTTATGCCTATATAAGGGCAGGGCGAATTGTGCCTATATAAGGACATGATACTGGAAAGCCCGTTTATGGACACCCTAAGAGGAATACAACACCCACTCCACTTACGTGTGTACGATAATACTAAAATGCTAAACATTTAAAATGCTAAACATTAAAATGGAGTACCGCATATTTCTAAAATATTTCATAAAACCGTTTAAAAAAAGGCATTTAAAAAACCAATTAGAATGCAAAAGGTACTGTACATTTGAAGCATTGCTTTTCATTTCAGGCATAAAGTTCGAAAATAAAATGCAATATGGAATGAAATAAGCAGTAATATTTACATGTGACAGAAAAATGATCGATAAGTTGTCTCAAAAGTCAAAATCATTTCATGTCATGAAAATTAATGAACTGTTTTAGACACACAAGATGACTAAGTGTCCGTGGAAGTACCTTGAAGTCTGTATTATAAGGCTAGTTCTACTTTAAGCAGATTGTAGTGCCATTTTCGTTCAAAAAATGGGAAAAAAGTTCAATTTTGGTAGAGTTCCAAGTTGTTTTGAAAAAATGAAGGCCAAATTGTCACTGCATCTCTGGAACACTGTATGCTGAATCAGAGTCAGTTTACGGGTCTGGTGTAAACATGAGATCATCTATTTCTATAGACAAAACATCGTCCACTGTAGTTGGTGTCAGTTGGAACACCTCATGTAGCAGATTAATTGCACAGAGATGTGAAGCTTCGCTTCCAGCATAGGGTGCCACAGCAAAGTTCGCGTCCGTTGTTACCTGTGTGCCTGTAGATCTTTCTCGTACCTCAGCAGCAGCCGGAAGCGTCTGTGAGATCTCAATGAATGCTGACATCAGGATAGGAAGCCTCTGGGGACAACACAGAGCATGGGCCGTTATCGGGTCCAGCAGAGTATCGACATCCGTTGGCGTAGCTGATGGAAATGTTAGACAGGTGTCCAACACGCATTCTTCACTGCATAGCAGGCATCGTAGAACAGGTAAGATGCAATCTTGCCAGATTGGTCTGAATGACAGGAACCAAGTTGTATTAAGGTCCCGTAGACGAGTCATACCCAATAGCTGTACTATTCGCTCACGGCACTTTCGTTCAAGGAGAGCTTTCTCCATTTCGCTCGGAGTGATGTCTGCGAATAGGCTGGCCATAGCGCAATAGCAGGAAGAGAAATAGAATTCCGACAACAAGTGCTAGAATTAATGGTATGCCACCAAACACCGAATGTGCAAAGTTCGGGATGATTCCGAGTATTTCCTGGAAAGGTGCTAACAGACCGGAGCAGATGCTCTTAAATACATGTATAATGCCAGTTGTATCAGACATGTTGAAGATACGTGATATCATTTCTACGAAATGTATAGGGCAGTTTGTACGTATTAAAGTCTGTATCTCAGCCGAAGTCCTTGCAACTTGTAGATCATAGGTTTCTTTGGCCGAGGTCAAAGGCACTGTTTGCTGTAAAAGCATGGCTTTCATTCTGCTTAAAGTATCAAATCTTATAAAAGAGACGTTCAGCGAAGGCCATAGAGGCGACTCCCTGACTGTGTCTATTGGGGCAAACAATACTTGCATACAGCAAGTGACCCTGGAGTTGACCGTTACTAGATATGGGATGTCTGGCAACATGCCGCAGCAACTCTGATCCTTCAACATGAGGTAACTCCCATTAGAAAGTTGTCCAAACGTTGGATTAATCACAGCAGCTGGTGTACCCTGCTGATGGCAAGACAAATTTGCCACAGAACCATTACAAGCCCCGTGTAAAGAAATGTCCTGACATATAAGCGAACCGCTTAGTGCAAGTTTACAGTTTGTACCGCTCAAAAACACTTCACGATCCCCACTCCAACATCTAAATGTATACGGTAAATCCCAAGATGTCTTAATGTATTCCTTACCCAACCTTTCATATTTGCCTGCTTGCATCTGTCTGAGGCAATACTGAAACTGAAAAGTACTCACAGGTAATGTTATTTTGCCATGAATAAGCCATTCTGTAGCTGGTTTTTCTGCCACTGTGAATGGTAACTTTTCCAGTTTTTCAATGCTCAGCACTGTATACCTTGCTCCTCTTTGTGCCAATTCGATCTGTTTATCAGTTAGATTGTATTCTGCAAACAGAGCCGTTGTGTTGATGAAACGCCAAGGCACATAGCCCGCTCGCAAAGATTGCAGCGTCCAGCTTAATAACATAATAGAACGTAATTGAGACTGGCCTTGTTGTAACATCGCCAAATCTTGTTCTAGTATGTCGATAGCAGAGGATACAATGCCATCCAATGAATATATTCTGGAGGACAAAGTTGTTAACCCATTGTCGACCACAGAGAGTGTTTTCTCTAAATTAATACGATCAAGTTCACGTATTCGTTCTGCAGCCTCCATCTGTGATACTTTCCATGCTTCATTATAAGCAGCATAAATGCCGGCATATATGAAACGTTTTTGACGCGGTTTTCTTGGTCCAAGCAAGAATTCCCTAAGGTCTGCGTCCTTTTTAAGTTAGGTTAAGTGTTGTTTCACATCCTGTAGTGTAGACTTATGCAGCCAATCGAGGCATAATTTCCCTACACTGTAGGTTGTTACTACCCCCGGATGTTGTCTTTGGACGTATCTTGGGTCTGGCCTATTAATAGTAAAGCCCTGAGTTTTATTCAGGAATCTTTCCTGACAGTTATTCGTGTCTGTGGGCCAGATCAACCATTTTTCCCAATCAGGATTAGATCTGTTGATTTGTAGTATATTGTCAACTGTCACCACTGCCTGTGTATCGTTATCTCTGGCAGGTGTTGGTACAGAAGGTGTGTTCATCTCTTTGATCTTGGCTAATCCAAGACAAGATGTTTGTTGGATGGTTTCATTCAAAAACATTATTTGTTCAGGGATGATACAGGCTCTAAATAAAGCTTCTATCCCCTGCACTTGCCAATATTTAGTACCCCAGACTGTTTTGGTGTCTATTGTGTCTTTCCTTAAGTCGAAACCCTGTCTAGACAGTTGGGCATTAAATAACGCAGAGTAAATCTGTTTTGTATTTGTTAACATAATTTTCAGCCCTGTCTTGTTTACATTTTTATAGTAAAACATTTCTGGTTCAGATGTATTGTATCCTGAAAAATATGGAAACTTACTAGCAAATGTTTTTGAACTACCTTTAGGTGGTGTAGGACAATGTTCCCATTGGTTAAACATAAACACATTTCTTGGATATGCAGATTTATGCAAATAATGATGACCATAGTGGTTATAACAATACATTTGTTCATAGTCTGATGAACCATCTAAATATTCATGTTTAGAAAATGCAGCAGATGTTTCTAGGTCAAACATTATATCATTGACAGTCTCAAAGTCCCAATCATCTGAATAGGTACTGGACGTAATTAGATCACTTAGTGAAATTTTAAACAAATGTGGAATGTTCAATTGTTCCGTCGGCCGAAGGCGTCAAAATCTGTTTTGTCCCACACTATACCATCCTGTATAGGAACAGCTGTGATGTTCACTGATGACAAGTCTCTTGCTTCACGATGGGAAGATTTATGAGGTTTCAAAAGTACGTTCACGTCTTTTCCTTCAGTGTTCACATGGATGTATCTGCCACTTATAAGCACGCTCACAGTTGTAACCAAAGCTAGCCAGAGCAGGAAAACAAAAAGTCCAGATATAATCCAGAGTTCAATCCATGGAGAAACCAAATAAGTCTTTTTCAGAAAGTGAAGAAAGTCTTGTACTTGCTGCTTGAATTTGAATGATGCTGGCGTCGTTTCAGGTTCACTCGGATCTTCTGAGAACGTATCAAAGTTAATGAAATAGCCAGAAGCAGTCCTATCAATTGTTGGAATTGCATCAGGATTTCTAGAAATCACTGGAACCAGTTCATCACTTGCCACGTTGGTGTAGACAGGTGTATTTGGACGAACTGTTACTTGGTGTTCAAGAGGGACGAGTTCCATAGCGTTGTTGCTTAGTCCTCCATCAGTTACAGCCGAATTCTCGATTGTTATCAGTCTTTCAGTCTGAACCTCTTGGATAGTAGCGAGAGGAGTGCGTCTGCTACTAGGTCGGAGTCCACGAGGCCTACTATTTAGTATTGGCCACATACTGTGGTTTGATCAGGTCGATGGACACAAATCTTTTCTCCTTTCTTCCAGCAAGGGGCGGCAGAAGTACTGTTCTTGTTCCTTGAACTGCTAGGACAGGTACTGGTTGTCTGTAAGAAGGTCCAAATTCCTTCTTGTCTGCAATTTTTTCTCTGACTAGATCCCCAACTTTTGGAATCCAGACAGGCCTTGCTGGGACAGCCGGTTGATCCCCAGTGGTGGTTGGCTGTAGGAATACGTTGCTTTGTTTCGTTCTTAATTTGTTTAAGTTCCTGTAAAACAGCCAAACGATCTTTGATATCAAAGGGTTTATTTTCCACCACTGTGCCTACGTGTTCAAGGTCTGGTACCCACATTCTTGTCCCAAATAGGACCTCATATGGAGTGACCCCCCCTAGAGAACTTCTTGGCAGATTATTCAAAGAGCGTTGTACCCCACTAAGGTGTTTGACCCACCCATCACCCGAACCTAATACCCTAGCTGTTATAGACTGCTTTATGTCCCGGTTTTTCCTTTCCACAACAGAATTTCCGTCAGGATGGAATGGAGAGGAGTACCGCAATGCAACGCCCAGACTGGCCATGGCTTCTTTGTAAGCCCTAGAGCTAAACGCAGGACCCTGGTCAGAATGTAGCGTGCCTATTGCGTATATGCCGATAAAGACTCGCAAATCTTTTATAACAGTTCGAGCGTCAGCTGAGCGCTGAGGCCATAACCATAGGAACCTAAATTCAGTATTTGTGGGAATGCCTTTGTCCAGTAGGACGCAGGCGCGTAGATAGTCGAATGCTGTCTAACAATGGTGTCTGTACTGGGTTGCCGCATTCGCAGCATGGTGTCTGGTGGCTCTCTCGCTGTAATTTACAGTCTAAGCAGTTGTTGATGAATATGTGAATTTCTGTATTCATTCCAGGCCACCAGTACATCTCTTTTAACGTCAACATTGTTTTAGAGATCCCTTGATGTGACAGACCCTCCCCCAAATGTGTTACATAAATCAAGGCTGCTCTACGTTCCATGTTTGGAATTACCCTAACCCCCACTCCAGGGATTCGAGCAAAAGGAACGTTGTTCGCATCAATTACATAAGAGTACTTGAGTGGAAACTTTTTGGTAACGCTGCACTGCTGCCTTTGCTTGAAGCATTGACAGCCAACATTATCTCACCGTCTATGTTTGTTTTTGAACGAGTGATCGCAGCTACGGAAGCCGTTTGCACAGCCCCCTTTGCGGCTTCGTCAGCCAATGAATTTCCTGCAAAGTGAACGCCATCACGTTGATGACTCAGTGTGTGGATCACGTGAGCCTTTGGTAGTTCGTTTTTCAACTGAACTACTTGTTCCCAAAGCATTTTATGCTTTATTGTGCCACCTTTCGCATCTTTGAAACCATTTTCAAGCCAGTTTTGTATATAGTCATTATACGACTGAACACAGTAAAAGGAATTGCACACTATCAGTGTGGGGAATTCTCGATCTGTACTTTCAAGTGCCAGTTTGAATGCTTGTAGTTCAGCTCGCTGAGCCGTACAATCTCCTAGAGACTGAGTTTTTGTGACCATAGGTCTAAAGATGCCATTTCGCATGCGACCTTTAACGATTGCACACGCGGCTCTGTAAGCTTGCTTACTCCCTGTTGCGGGCTGTGCGGATCCGTCAGTGTAAATTATGAATTCGTACTGATCGAGAGGCAGAATTTCAGTAGGCAGAGGACATTCATGTTCATATTGCAGGAATGCTTGTGTTTTTAAATCTGGATCAAAAACATATTCAACATCTGTTGCAGCAAGAGAATTAACCCATTGTATCCATCTTGGATGTAATGCTTTAGCATTTGGAATGCTAGCTTTTGTGACAGCTTCTAAAGCTGGTACCGGGGTTACGACAATAATGTGTTTCCCTTGGGCTAAGGCTCTTTCTTTTGCTACAGCGGTTTGAACTGCTGTCAGAATTTTTTCAGATGAACTGAAGCGCATTTCCGCTTGTGTGTACAAATGGGATTTGTATGCTATTGGTATTTTCTCACCCTCATTGAAGGTTAAGTAGGTGAATCCACATTGACCCGAAATTATTCGGATCACCAAATTGCGTTGACTTACACGTGTTTGTAAGTGATTTGTTGCTAACATGTTAGCCTGGAGTGAACGCAAGATTTCTGTGTGTTCCTGTGTCCAGTTTCTGATCGAAAAATCAGGTTTGATTAATGCGTAGAGAGGTTTAACCCTTTCTGCGTAATTTAAAATGTATGTTCTTCCAAAATTTAGGAAACCCAGGATTGATTGTAAGTTTTTTAGCATTTTTGGAGGTTGGAGCAGCGCACACTTTTCTAAAAAGTTAGCTGCCAAGCTCTTGCCTTCACTTGAAAGCTCATATCCTAGAAATAGGACATTGAGATGGGCAATTCTGGACTTTTTAAAGTTGAACTTGTAGCCCTCAGAGGCGAATCCCAGTATAATGGTGCTCACCCTGTTCAAGTGTTTTTCCAAGTCATCGTCTGTCAGATAAATGTCATCGACATAGGACAATGCCTCATTGTCATAAATTTGTAGTAACTCCGTTACCCTCGCTGAGAATAAACCTGGGCTGTTCTTGAACCCTTGTGGGAGTCGACAAAAGTGACGCTGGGTCCCCATTATGGAGAATGCTGTTAAGTACCTGCTTTCAGGTGCTATGTTTTGACAAAAGAAACCATTTGAGATGTCTAATGTTGTTTTATATTTTTTACGCACAATGTTATTCATTAATGCTGTGCTATGTGCATTTTGCACTGCAAAAGTTTTAGAACAAGTGTTTAAGTGTCTGTAGTCCAAAACTAGACGATATGTATTGTCTGGTTTGGAGACAGGAAACAAAGGATTGTTCATTGAGGAGGTGCATGTTTCAATCACCCCTTGATATTCAAGTTGATCTAAGATCTTCCTGACCTGTTTTTTAGCTTCTTGCTTTATTGGGTACTGCCTTTGTGCAGTTGGTTCATGTTTCAGATGTATTTTATGGTGAGGTGAATCCTCATCCCATCCTACATGATTTTTATATAATGCTGGGGCCTGGGCCACTGCCCATTTCCTGGCATATGTATATCTCAGATGCATTGGTATATGGTTGGAGAAGGCAGGCATAATTATGTCCTCGCCATGTGGGCACTCCCTGACAAATTGTGGTGGCCAGTCTTTTTCTGCTAGAAGTATATCATAGCCCTTTGATAGTCTTGCCCAAAAAGTGCTTTCACCTGTCTAGGTTTGTCTCCCTCCATCCGGAGTGTTATTTCATATAACCTTTGTGGAGTACTAACCCTGGTGTCTACAGTCTCAACTGTGATGTACTCATTCAAGTCCACTATCTCCAGAAGTTCCTTCAGGTTCTGGCGAACTATTGTGACTTCTGCTGCACTGTCCAGCATTGTCTGAGCCCATTATCCGTTCTTGAGTTGTGTTCTCAGTATTCTCGGCATGTCTAATCTTTAGACCTGCGACTTTGTTTTTGGAGAATTGAGGTTTTGCTTTAGTTTTTGGAGCGTGTTTGTCGTCTTTCGATTTCACGCGTTCTTCTCTATGTTCTGATCGTCCTCTTCTTTCCGAAGTCTGTGATGAGATCTGAAAGGGACGAGAGGAACGTGTATCAGTATCTTGATACCTATCAGGTTTTCTCAAATTATCCCTATTCCTGAGGTTATACCTCCTTTCAGAGGGCTCCTTTTGAGGAGACCTACCTCGGGATTGAGAACGTTTCTCGTTTGATTTTTGTTTAGTAGACTCCCACTTCTTTTTAGAAGATGTAGGAGTTTGTTTAATTGAGTCCTTCTCAGGACTTTCAGATAGCTTCGGCTTCACTGGTCTTCCACCCAAACTATCTCTGCCTAATTCTGCATAAGATTGTTCTATAATTCTGGGTAGCTCTGTTTGATGTTCTGTAACATCAAATTCCCTTAATTTTTGGCGGATCGCCACTGCTGCTGCCTCCCCTTTAATATTAGATAATATTATTGTTGAGACCTGGTCGAAATTTTTCAGTAATTTCATTACCTAAATTTAGAGCAGGCTCTGCCCCGTATTCGTTTTGAATTTGTTTCAGAACATCAGGTATTACCGCAATTGACGGAATGCCATGTGTTTTGGTATAGATGGCAGCAAAGACTGAGCCCCAAGTGGTGCAGTCTTCCAGTTGTGGTGTGATCCCCATTGGTAAACTGATTGTCAGTATTCTGTGTTTCTCATACGGGCTAGTATTTGGAAATACTGCTTCGATTTGAGTAATTTTTTGAGCTATCCAGAAAGGAATTTGCTCACGTTTTGTGGGCATTTTACCCATGACTGCGTATAGAGTCTGGTGTAATTTTTAGAGTGTTCCCCTGATGAGGGGTTTGATTTGGAAGTGTTAATGGTGGTTGGACTGTGAAAGTCTGCATGACATATTGGACCAATTGTCTGTAGATTTTTATTAACTCTGTGAGTTGAGTAAGTAAATCCTCGTCTGACATTTCTTCAATGTCAGGATGAGATGTGTAGCCGGCTAGAATCGGCCATGTTGCTCCTGGTCTACCTAGTGGACCGAGCCTGGTAATGTTTTTGTGATGTTTTAGGGCGCCTTTAAACCAGAGCTGATGCTCCTGGTATGTTAATGGAATTTCTATATCCTCGAAAGGAATGTATTCCTCTGGTGGTTCATCTTCTTTGTAGAAGTGAAACATGTGTGTTACTGGATTAGATTCAGGAAATATTACCCATGAATAGAATACCTCTGTCTGAAAGGATTTGTGTGCCTCTATCACGAAAACTGCTCTACCGCCTCTTGGTGGTAGGCCATGTTTTATAAGTTTTAGAGTAATGGCTCTTCTTAAGTTTGGAGCGATGTTTATGACACCCTCCTCGGTTTCATTTAAACCTGTATTGTTAAAAACTACTGCTTGGGCTGGATCAGCCGCAGCTCCACCGTTTCCGGCGTCATTGTCGGAGTTCATTTTGTTTTTCGAAAAATGTAGAACAAGTTTCAAGGAAACAAAGATAAGGTGGACAATATTTTGGAACACTGTATCCTTCAACGTTGAGCAAACCAAACATCTAATATATAGGGTACTGCCCTATGTAGCCGTGGTGGATACTTAACCCTGCCCACTCCAGACGTCTTTTGGAGTATATGGGTAGGGGTCTTGAGAGAAAAAGCACGGCTGAGTTACTCAGTATCTAACGTTGAATTACTGCCTTACCAAACCGTTGGGCGCCATGTAGTGTAGCTCCTATTTCCCTAATAGGCTCTGCGCATTGGAATAATATATCCTATAGGTTTGACATAGAACTAAGGTCGGTATGTCCCTATCGAGTATATTAAACTTAATTACTTGTGCCAGCTAGCTCAGAGGCCACTAGAAACTCCTTGACAACAAGAAGGGAGTAGTTTCTAGTACTGAGAGAGCATTATCTTTTAGTACATATGCTGTTACATAAATAACACAGACTAAAAATGCGAGTACTCATACGATGCGTTTCTAAGCTAATTCTACCCCAATGTACCTAACCTAACCTAGGTGTAGGATGAGGTATGAAGTAGGTGAAGTATTCCTTACTATGGTATACTAAGAGTACGTTAACCCCAGTATGCCTAGTATGCCAAGAGTCCCTCTAGGTTCCAGTCTGCTCCATACCTGAAGAATGAGAGAGGTTGGAATCTCTTTGCCAGACTCGAACTCCAACACCCCGCAAGGGAAGTTAGATCACTGGAAGCTGGACTCTCTGCGTGCAGGGATGACAGCGTCTTCTCGTGCGTCAGGCCGGGAAACGGGCTCTTCTGAAGTCGAGGTCTCCTCTGATTTACAGGGGCTAGGGAAGGTATATTTATACCTGAGAAGCACCTAAGAATGTTAGTATTGACGTGAGTCGGACAGCGAAAGGCGTCATGAATGAACCCCTAAGGAATAATGGTTCATGCATAATATATGAGTCCTTGAAGAAATCAATAGTCCTGGACTAGGGAAACTCCCGCAGCCTAAGGGTCTGTTCTTCAAGAACTCGTTGTGACGTTAGGGTGGACGGATGTCAGAGACCATGCCTGTATTTGGAGTGCACGGTTAATGCCTAAATAAGGGCTGGGATTTTATGCCTATATAAGGGCAGGGCGAATTGTGCCTATATAAGGACATGATACTGGAAAGCCCGTTTATGGACACCCTAAGAGGAATACAACAATAGGAGATGCAGGAGGTGATGACATTACATTTTTGAAAGCTATGGCATGAAAAGTTGTTGCACTGGGGGATGTTTAAGGTGATGCATGTCTGATGGTAGATGTTGAGACACGTTTATGAGATAGGAGCTTTTGCTTCTGGTGGTTGGAGTTGCAATTGGTAATGAGTATCTGGTGGTAGTAGCTGAAACAGGTGAACAGAAGATTGAAGTGGTAGCTGTAGCTTCTGATGAGTTGTGACAGGTTATGGAGGTCTAGTTGGAGGAACTTTAACAAATAGTGGCGTTTTCGTGGTGGTGCACGAGGTGACGGGATTTTAGTGAGGGGAGCTGTGGCAGGAGATAACTGTCTGGGAAATGGGAAGATAGGTCATGTAATGAATGTGCATAGGTAATGTATTGGGGTGGGATGTAGCTGCTGTTGAGCCAGTAGTGGAAACTGTGAAATGTAATATTGTGGTGTGAGGTGCCTCAGGTGATGAAGTTCTGATAGTGGGAGATGTCTCATATTATGAGATTCAATGGCTTGGAGTTTTCCAGTGATAAGTGAATCACTCCAAGTATGTCTGAGAGAACAAAGAAGCTGACAGGCGGTCTTTCTGATAATACAGACTGGGCCTCCTTGCTTAGTATTGGGTCATAAGAGGTTTATTTCATGAAGTCCTTATACGCAGGATGTTCTGCCTCCAGTGTAATCATTTTGATTTTGGTGACGCCCAGCGTTCTTTCTCCACAAATTCCAGAGCAACATTGTTGCTTTGTAAGTAGAGATTGTAATGTACTGGTCGATGGACTCAATCTTTGGGTGACTATTAAAACATGCTTATTATCCTGAGGTAGATTTTTTTACTGCATTAGCAGCCATTGGGGTTGCTGAGTTTTTAATACCAAACACATTTACAAACAAGTACAGTTAGTGTGTCAAAAGTAAAAAAAAATGCCTATTAGTTACATATTACCCAATCACAACCATATTTCTTCCAGTATTATTCTCTATTATTTCTCTTTCGCCCATTTCGTCCATTGGCACATGTATGAGCTTTTCATTCTCAAGCTGTACAGATGTACTTCCTTCTATCAGTCACAATAGTACAGCCGAAAGCTGCATGCTAATCATTGATGCGATCCTAAGGAGTAAGCAATACTACATTATTGATAGAAATATGTGTGGCCACTTCGTGCATCAAAGATGGTTTTGGTTTGGTTGATTAGAATTGTGGCAATGGACACCACGTGTCATGAAAGTTTTGAAATTAGACAAGCCTAAAAACTCGAAATTCCAATATTTAAAACTTTTGTTGGACTAATTGAAAATGATGTACTTAAATGTCAGAATTCGTGACAAGTCTCATAGACATCTTCATCTGATGGTAGCATGGTACAGGACCTATGGCTTGTGTTAAATGTTATTTTGCTCAACTGTACACAAAATCAAAACTGGAGCCGGTTGGTATAGTCATTCTGTAGTTATATTCTGTCTGAAACATTTATGGAGCTTGTTAATTCCACTTTTTGCTAAATTCAAAAATGGGAAAATCAGTTTTTACTTGACTCACAGTTCAAATTTGCTGGGTTGAACAACAGTGACGAACGATCATTATTAAGATTAATGTGAGCATTCACACTACAGTGCAGGCAGAAGCCATGGCCACACAAGCATCACAGTGCTTTCTAAAAGTCTGCTTCATCATTATGCAATCATATATTGAAAGCCTCCTAGATTGAGAGGTTTTGTGTCTTGGCAAAAACTCTCGGGGTTGAAAATTAGATTTCTAACTATTCAATGTCAGTTTCTTCCTAGAGTTCATTCCTTAAAAAGCTGCAAAACATTAGTCATATGAAGCAGGCAGAAATTGCTGAAATGTCAGACAATGTTGTGGTAAATTTCTATCAATCATAGGATAGATTTATTTCAGTCTTAGGAAGTAGATGTGTTCTTGCGGCTAGAACTGCTGATTTCAGAACTGGGTGAACGAGGTTTGAATCTTGACTTTGGCTCAACATCCCCTGATACTGACCAAATCACCTAAGAAATGACCACAATTCTGCTACCAGATATCCCTTGTGAACTCCTCACTGAAACAAGTTGTTTTCCTCAATAGTTTGAAAATCGGTCAGGACTTCCCCATCCTGAAAAAAATCAGGTGCTGACACCAGTGACATGAGCAACGTTTTACACTCCCCTTCTTAGGGAAGGTGTTAGAAAGCTGCATAACATCACAGCTACCTCTCCACAGACTCTCCTGTAACTGCCTTGATGTTGTCTAAACTGGCATCAGGGAGCTATTTAACTCAGAAACTGACCTTCTACAAATTGTGGATGACTCTCCACCCCCTTGACTCACGGAACTCTTGTCTATTTGTGCTTCTGGAACATTTGGCTGCCTTTTGATAAGTCAACCACCACACTCCGATTAGCAGCCTGAAGGACTAGATGGGCATCAATGGGACAGTTGAAAACTAGTGACTCCCTATTTGTCTATCTGTACACACATAATGAAAATTGCATGCTCTGTCTAGGCCAAAACCAAGCTAAACAATGGACTCTATCCTCTCCCCAACCCTGTTTCATGTATAGCATGAATCTCCTTGCGAGATTTCGAGAAAATCTGGACTTCTTTATCACTAATATGCTGATGATACTCAGACCTACATGAAGATTTCATCCCCTGAAGACATCTATCTTTTCTTTTCCTTACTCAACAAAGTTCAAAAATGGATGTCCAACTACCACTTAAAACTCAACCCACCTAAAATGTAATTTCTGCTTATCTCTCTAAAAAGCAAACCTCCCCTCCACTGAACTGCAATCTCACCTTTGGCGAATAGTTGGGCTTTATCCTTGACAGCAGTCTAGACATCCAGAAGCAAATCTCAGCCGTGGCCAAACGCACACACCACCAGCTAAGACTGCTCTGGGGTCTCAGTCAGTTCATTCTTGAGCAGGACCTGAAACCTGTGGTCCAGGCACTGGTTCTTTACAGACTAGATTATGGTAACTCACTTCTCTCTTGTCTCTCATCTAGCTCCTTTGGGAGCAGTGGTCAACACTGATTACCTCTATGTGACAGGCCACAGGAAATTCAACCACATCTCTCCTACTCTGTGCACCTCACAGTTGCTCCCCTTCAAAGCAAGAGCACAATTTGAGACTGCATGCATTACTCATAAAGTCCTCCACAGCTTCACTCCCTCCTACCTAGTTAGAAAACTGAAAGTCTCTGGAGCTCAACAAGGGTCAAGAAATGCTTAGTCTCCCCTGCTTGAACATCTGACTTTCAGGCAAGAATGCTGCATGAGACAGGCATTTTGAACTCCCGGCCCACTAGGCCGTCTCAGAACTTCTTGCCTGTTCAAATTCAAAAGGGGACTCAAAATCCTACTATTTGAGAAACACTTTGGTTAAAGTGGAGATAGTTGCTCCCTTCTCCGGTGTTGACTTGACCTGTCTTTCTCTTGCGAAATATTTGTTCACTCTACTCTCTTGGTTACTTACTGCTGATTTACAATGATGGTTGGCACACTACTTCTTATCCTGTAATGCCCCTGCTCGTATGAATTGTTTGTTCCATATTTTCCTGATGCTAATAGGTTATTTTTATGATGATTGTTAACCAGTACTTACTTCTTCTCTCTTGTAAAGTGCTCTAATGCCTTTGTGCCAAGTTCATGCTGTATAAAAACCACAATAAATAAAAATCCCCAAATCTCCCTTTCCTTATAGTTAAAAAATGCAGAATGTCTGGCTCGTTTGTAAAGCTTTCTAATGCCCTTGCGCCACGTTCGGGAAATAAAAAAAACTGCAAAAAAATCATGACCATTATTAAATGTCCTGTGCATTACACCTAATCATTAATCTGTGTATTTATAATTTATCGCTTGAATCAGCTCATGAATGTGGTGGTTGACATCGAATGTGGTGGTTGACATCGAAGAGTACATTATCTGGACTACAGCCTGAAAATACACAGCATATTTTGTTGGATTCTAATGTCATACAAAGGGAAAGATTGAGATAGAATTAAATGACATTTCAAACTATCTCAAAATTACAGAAAGTGTAAACGTATGTCGTGAAATTGCAGAATATTTAAAATTAGCTTTGTCAAAATTCTAACCATACACCTTTGTCTTAATTTATAAATAATGCTCAAGATGTTTTAGGGGTTTTAAACCAAAGGAACAAAAAGGATAATCATCTGCGCAGCAGGTCTTAATATGGTTGTGACAAATAGCTTGTTAATACCCAAGACTAATTGTGTGTCTTTTACATGCATCAAAGAAAAGCATTTTGTCTGCATTCAAGGGAGTCACTGACCACGGAACTAAGGGATTAAGTAAACGAGTGAAGATGTGAGGTTGGTACAATCAGTGGCTGCTGACACCGATCAGGGGTGGCGGGGCGGGGGGCGGGTGGGGAGGTGTAAGGGGGTAAAGAAAACAAAAGTAAAACTAATCTCTTTGCCGTGTCTCTCCTCGTTGTCCCTCGTCGTCGTCCCTCCACTCCGGCCAGAACAGGAAGCACCCAGGCTCTCCTAAGACGATCACAACACTGCAATGCAGCGTTGTGATTGGTCTGAGCACCATGGTTCGGCACTCCTACAGGGAATGGGAGCCTTGGCATGTTCTCCACCCAGGCTGTAATGCAGCCTGGGTGGAGAACATGCAAAGTGCTCATGGCTGTTTGGCCGGCCCAAGACTGCCGGCCATACATTCAGGCTCACTTTATAGAGTGCCCACCACTATCCCCCCTGCTCTGAGAGCAGAGCAGCCCCACCGCCGCCCCGCAAAGCTGCCACAGCAGGAACAAATAAAATGAAAATAACAAGTTATTATAATTTTATTTTTCCTTTATTTACACTGCTGAAAGCAGTGGGGAGACGCTCCTCCGCCTTAGTGGAGGAGCCGCTATTGGGTACAACATGTTCTCATGCAAGAAAGCTCTCAGCTATGTATGCCCCTTGACTCGCTCAGCACAGCTATTAAGCACGTGGACGTTGAATTAATGGGCTTTTGACTGTGCACTGTTCGTGCGTTTTCTCAAAGGAGCAGCATGTAAGGACACTCATACTTTGATAAAATACATTTTTCCCAAAGCTTATGTTCTATTTGTATGACTAGCACTGCGGTGAGAGATACCAGCTTTACAAATGTGGAAAGGGCAGTCTAAATGCATCTGTGTACCAGACATAAATCGATTGTGTTTGATGACACAGCAGGAGCGTGCTGGCAGGTTTATTCCAAGACAGGCTAGGCGCTGCTGAGCACGAGGGCGTGACGCTAATTAACCACGGCCGGACTGGGAACCAAAACCGGCCCTGGCAAAGTGCTCGGCCGGCCCCCCGGGTGGGGCTGTGCGGCCGAGCTGTTTGCCATGGCCGGTTTCGGCCGGTTTTGTTACAGGAGCCGATATTGCAGCTAGGCTGCAAAAACGGCCCTGTAACAAAAACGGCCCCCCAGGGGCTCAAAACCGGCCCCCACCCTGGCGGCCTACCGGGAAACGCCCGATGCCCGCCACTGCCAGTCCGGCCCTGTAATTAACTAAATCTGGGCTCGCCGATATGATTAATATCCCAGAACTCAATGGCACCAAATTACAGCAAAACACAGAGACAAATATTACAATTAAATCAAATATCACATACACGTTTAAATGACTCTAGACATTTTTTTATTTGCTTTTATACAATTTCAATAAAACAAACACCTGATCCCAAGGGGAATAGGATGCTGTACAAGCATCTAATGCAAATACTGACCATTTCTAACGTGGTGCCCCTAAAATCAGTTTTCAAAATTTTCTGTATCCCATATGAATTTTGGGGTGGACTTGTTTTGTTTTTCAGGTTAGCTTACCTATACTTGCAATGGAAAATACTTTCAAAGTATGCATTTTCTGTACCTTCATAAAGACACATTTTTATGCTGAATACCAGCATCCTTGAAAAATTGTTCTCTGTGTTTTTCATACTTTATGACCTGCTGATTTAATTTAACTTAGTTTAATTTCATTTCATTTTATATATAATGCCCATTTTGAAAACGACTAAATACTAAATGACTAAACAAATATGGTACAAAATAAATGTAATTTAATAATCAAGTGACATCATAAGAGTTATGTTTGAGAGAAAAAGGATAGAAAATATTCCTTTAAAAGCGAACAAAAGGAACGAAGAGTGTAAGCAGAGGGCATAGGTTACGGCTATCATTTTAAACTGTAGCAAGTGAGGATAACTGAGGAGGAAAGAGTCTGAAAAAAGATGACATCTAAATTCCAGGTGGCAGTTAAAATTAGAAGTGAAGATGTGGGATTGGAGTAGGCACCATTAGTAGACAGGAATGTGAACGTAAAGCAGGTAAGAGGATAGTTTCAGAATTGAATTGTTTAAGATGGAGAAAATCATACAACATCAATGACTGAACTGAAGGGATATAGAAATGGTGTTTGTGAAAATGAAATCACAGGCCGAAAGGAGGAAAAGTTCTGTCAGTCATCTGCATAAAAGTTCCAAGATAAGTTCGCTAAAGAGATAATAAAGGCTACATGAGGAGAGTAAATGGAAAACAGAAAGTAACCAAGAACAGAGCTTTCTGCAAAAAAGTAGATGATAAAGGAAATAGCAGATTGCTTGGACTAGGAGGCAGAATAGGAACATGAACAAAGAAAGGGGACGAGGCAATAAACTGCTGTTCCAAAGATTTCAAACACGGGAGTAGAAAAGACTACCCAGCATTCAACCATGTTGAATGCGGCAGAAATCTCCAGATTAGAAGGAGAGATGGTTACATTAACATTCAGACAATGCAGAATGTCTACACAAAGAAAAGTGGGTCCATAGTATGGGTACAATAAAGTCAAGACTGGAAAGAGCCAGAAGACAATTTGAATCAATGTAAGATGATAGTTGGATATAAACAACAAGCTTGAGTTACCTGGAGGCAGAAGGAAATAGAGAATTAGGGAAGAAGTTAGATGGAGATGATAAGTTAAGCAAAGTATTATTAAGAATGGGTAAAATAGTAACATGTTTGAACAGACTGGGAAAAATGGCACAAGTAAGAAAGATACTAAGTACGGAGCAAATTGGAGAGAAGCACAAGGACTCAAGAGAGAGCTAAGGGGGAAGAAGAGACAGCAATAGGATTAAGGAAGTGTGGTGTTTCTAAGTAGGTGGGAAAGGAGAGATCAAGGTCAGTGTGAGAAAGAAGGGAGCAAAGTCAACATATCAGTTTTGTTTAGAAAGGTTTAAAAATGTGGCTGTTTCTAACAAAAAATCTTGAGATTTCCAAAATCATAGTAGTTTTTACCAGCCGTTTTAGCATGAAGATGCTGTTCTTTCATTTTAGGAATGTTTATTTTTCTGGTACTCTCTTGTGGTAAGGTTAATACAGCGCAAAGATACACTAATGGTGAATGTTGCGCTTAACAAAACATGCGTAAAATAATATACCAAGGAGGGTGGAGAAGATGGTAAAGATGGATTGGAAAAAATGGGTAAGCCATTTGTGTTGAGGCTGGGAGAAAGATGAGTGCAATTTATCAATTTTCAGAGTAAAGGAGGTACAAAGTCAGCGATAGGTAGCATGTAGAGGGTAGAAGGATCATAAGTAAAGAGTGTGTGGGATTAAGAAGAGAATCAGTGGTGAGAGTGAGGAGAGTGGAATAATCAAGTGTTGATAGAATTGCTGTTTGGCAAACTGAAGTACAGAATGATAGTAGTGAATAGTAGTAGAGGTAGCAAGTCTTGGGATATAATAGATTTTATCCCTCTATTTTCAGTTACGTGGAGAGTATTTGAATTAGAAAGTAGGCTTATGCTGGTGGATCTACTAGAGGGAACATTTTGTAAGAAGATACAGTGTTCCTTATCTCTGGTTTATTCCAGTTGTATAATTGTTAAATTGCAGGGAATTGTAAGAAAGGCACTGCAAACGTTTGTGAATACCCAGAAAGCTATGACTAAGCAGGCTTGCACCTCACTTGCATGGATTACTCCCCTGATACTCCTGTGGGAACACCTGTTAGATGTCCTTTACAGTGAGAAAAATATGCATAGTTAATGCAACTCCCACACTGTTAATATTTTCTTGTCCCTTAAAAGGGACAGGCCCTGTCTTTGTGCATCAGATTATGTTTTTGTTTGTAGAGGTTTTCTCTTTTATCTATGCATAAATCTTACATATTCACACTTTGTTGCACTCGAAATATGTAACCAGTAAATAAAGCAAATTGGTTTCCGGAAGATTTAAATAAACAAGTGATATAAAAACAATTTTCGTTAAAGTAGCAAAGACAACTGGTTTTGTTTTTGTAGCATAATTCTTTTTTGATATCTGTTGTAATATACTTTTGAGTCAATGAATGCAAGACTTTAGGGCTTGCATATTCCAGAAATTGATAAAAACCCAGGATATTCACATCAAAGAGTAGGCATACTACTTATCTTATTTGATTCTACAGAGAATCATGTTCATTTCTTGGTTAATGGCATCCGATATTCATTTGCCACACCCTTGGCCATTTACAAATGCCCATCAATATACTGCCTAGTATTGTCATACATTACTCCACTGTAAAATATCCATCCACTACCCAAGAATACAAAAGACATCTTGTTACTCCTTAAGATGTAATTTCAATCAAAGAAACAACAATGCCTCCACAACCTGCTCTACCATCACCCACTAAAAACAACATTTTATTTTCTTGAGGTCCTTGGAGCAAATCCTTCACTTCTAAATGTAATAGCTTTATTTTGTGAATAGGACTATTGTCCATCCTCAATCACAATCATGATGGAGGGAGTCCCCTATTGATGTTAGGGGTGTATGTGGGTTGTGGGTGGCTTGGCAGTTCGGTCTGGACTGTTCCCATGAGGCACAGGGTCAAGACTGATTTGCATATGGCTGGGTCTGAACTGAGGTGGTGAAGTGAGCTAAAGAATGATGATGGATTCAACCCAGATCTGTGACTGGGGGTGAGTGTCTGAAAAGTTTTAGCGCTCCGTCCATCATCTCCTTGTGTTTGCTTTGTTCGCCCTAAGTTGGCAGGGTATGCCCAGACGTGGGTCCCTTGCTCACTTTGCCACTGGATTCAAGCTGGCCTGGCTGATGAAGGGTGTTACCCAGAAACCGGTCCCAGGATGCTTGTTTCCGGTTCAGGGAAGACCTGGCTTGGCAGTTCGGTCTGGACGGTTCCCATGAGGCACCGGGTCAAGACTGATTTGCATATGGCTGGGTCTGAACTGAGGTGGTGAAGTGAGCTAAAGAATGATGATGGATTCAACCCAGATCTGTGACTGGGGGTGAGTGTCTGAAAAGTTTCAGCGCTCCGTCCATCATCTCCTTGTGTTTGCTTTGTTCGCCCTAAGTTGGTAGGGTATGCCCAGACGTGGGTCCCTTGCTCACTTTGCCACTGGATTCAAGCTGGCCTGGCTGATGAAGGGTGTTACCCAGAAACCGGTCCCAGGATGCTTGTTTCCGGTTCAGGGAAGTCCTGGCTTGGCAGTTCGGTCTGGACTGTTCCCATGAGGCACAGGGTCAAGACTGATTTGCATATGGCTGGGTCTGAACTGAGGTGGTGAAGTGAGCTAAAGAATGATGATGGATTCAACCCAGATTTGTGACTGGGGGTGAGTGTCTGAAAAGTTTCAGCGCTCCGTCCATCATCTCCTTGTGTTTGCTGGCAAATGCTATAGGCCAACTGAGATGGGGAAAATGTTTACTTTCCCCTTCTTCGCGCCATTTGTTTGCTCCATAAGTCCTGCCCAATGCCTTCCATAGAACTGTAATGTTTCAAGATTTGTGCTTCTGTGTTTAACTTGAGCGCCTTTTCTGTTGTTCGCAATGGAAAAATCAGTTATTCTAAATTGATGTACGCAATTAATTCTATAACTTTATTACTTCAATTGTATTGCTTTTTGGTTGGTTGTAGTACATGCAGATTTTGCCTTGCTGCTCAAGACAGGCTACCAAAGGTGTGCTAAGCATAACTTTCTGGAAAACATATGTACCTTGGTGGGGCTTTAAAAAAAGGAAATTGTAGGAGCTCAACCACAAATCGTATAAAGACTGTGTGCGACCTTTCTCCCTCATAGCCTCACCGTCAGATTCCCTACAACATCTGGAAATTAAACACTAGAACAACGTATGTAAAAATTCATGCAGCTCCTACCAGTAAAGGTTTGGTGCAAGACTTTCCATTACATTTTTAAATGACTAAGTTGAAAATATTCAGTTTTTTTGGCATATTAATGGACCTAGAAAACATTTTTCTATAGTGTCTGATGTCTTTTACCTGGTCGGGGTACAAGACATGAAAAAGAATGATGCTCCAGGACTATATCCTGTAGTCTGACTCCCATATAACTTCTCCCTACTTCACCGAACAGCTGGCAGGCAATGCACCTTTGTTAAAACGTTCAAGAATCTCGAGCTTCTCTGGGATGATTACAGAGAAACAAATTCTCAAGCCAGTACAGTAGTACAGAGCACCTTCCCTAAATTGTGCGAAATCAGGAGAGCCCTGCCCACCATTCACCAGGATTTTCATTAATTCATGGGTGATTATTTGATTAACCCGAAATTGTATTATCAACTTCTGTAAAGGTGGACATTCTCACTGTATAGATCCAGTAGTTTGTAAACAGACTCAATTGCAGTGGCTAATCTAGTTACTAGGTAAACTAGATACACCTGTGCAACTCACACTAGTTTCATTTTCATCTTCTTTATATACCTGGCAATGTCAGCATCACTTTACTCCAGTGCAGTCTTGCGACTTTGCTTGCATATGGAAAGGCTGTAATGCACTGTCGCTTAGTAAGCTAGGAATCACCTTGCAGATGTTGCCGCCACCCTGTATGAAATGATTAGCCACCATAACACTTTCTAACCACTTCTCATTCTGATCTCCTTTGAGGGCTGTATCACCAGTCTGACTGCATTATAATCCAGCCTCTAAATATGTGCTGCTGCAGGTTAGATTTACAATCTATTTGGATGTTATAAAGTATTGATTGATTTTGAATTAGTGCCATTTATTGCACTGAATAAAAATGCATTGCATTGTAAGTGATTTTCATTTAAATAAAATTATTGTCTCGATAATATTTCAGTGTAGTCTGATGATTGAGTCTGATGATTGGGTCCTGACGTGAAAAAACACACGTTTAGTCTAGTTTAATAATCAGTTGTATCTCCCTGTCTTTTATACTCTGTAACACTCTAATATTCCTGTGGTACCAATGTGATAGCTCTAGTGTGGCTGTTTTAAGATTGTTCCTTTGGTAGTGTCTATAATAAGCTCGAGATCGTGGTATTATGATGTCTGATGTGGATTTAGCCATTTACAATGTTGCACGTTCATGGAATGATTGTTTCATATCTTGCATTGGTTCCATTATGTTTGTTCCACCATAGAGATTTGCTTTTAAATAACTATGTTTCCTTTCATGGGGTGGTCTTCACACTGTAGATGATGCAAATTGAAATATATTAGGTACTTCGATTAATTAATGAAAATATGACTCTAAATTCCCTTACATCTCTGTGTGTCTTTTTGTACATACTTATATTTTGAATTGAGCTGTATTGAAGCAACATGCCACCTTCTTGTCATCTCCAGAGCTTAGGAGCCTGACTCTTATAGGGTAGAGTGATACAGGTCACTGCTTCGTGGTTCTGACAAATTGGGCCTAGTGGGGAGCCAAGTGCCTCTTTGAATATAGATATATATCTTCAAGGCTTTCTTGAAATTTGGACATTTGTCCAGATCCCTCAGGTATGGAGCCAGTACTTTCATTGAGAAGCAGCAGTTTTATTTGTACTTAAGTGGTTCTTTACTTCACTCGACAACAGTGGTGCTTTTAAAGGCTGGGTGATATGGCTTGACTTCCTTAAGTTCAAGAAGAGTGTGGCTATTTGATGTTGGAGCTTTTGAAGCTTCTGTAGTTTTCTTTCTGCCACCCTTGCAGAGCTTGCATTGCTGCAGTCTAATCGAGATAGGAGCAGATCCTCGTGAGGTCAATCCGTTGTGCACATTTATAAGTTTGGGATGTGTGTAATCTGTTTCAAGCTTGTGCATTTACAGTTTTGTGTGGTTGTGCCTATAATTCATTATTTTGCATCGGATCAAAGCTGGAGGTTAATTAAATCTTATCTTACTTTTATCTTCCACTCATTGCAGCCTTTGCTTCTACACTCTAGGTTTATAATATAACCCTCATCTTTTTTTTTTTTTAAACAAACTTGATAATGTTTTTGTGGGCATTCATGCCGTTATTATTTCATTTTATTGGAGTGGCTGCATTTTCCAGAGAAGGAAATAAGCTGATCTTGTTATTATTTAAAGCATATTCTCAGTTTGGAAGTCTAGCTATTTGTTGGAAAGGCTTTCAAGAACTCAGCCGATAGCACCCTCCGTGCAGGTCAATGTGTTGGGGAATAGCTTAACTTATGGATGAACACTCCTGTCCATAAAAGGTCAAAGTGCTGGATGGCTTGTCTCACAATTTACCATTTGAGTTTTAAAACTTTTAGTGTTTTGAAGTTTTAACTTTGAAGCCACTTTATCTACAGTTTATTCTGTACTTGTCATTTTATTTTTGTCAAGACGTCATACAATTCAGAAAAAGATAGAATGGAAGACATGCTACTTCATTGCCACTCCCCATTGCAGTACAGTCCACACACCTTCCCCTAAACCTCAAAGATCAAAACAGAGTATTTTAATTTACTATTTACATCGAACTACCAGAATTCTCTTTTTTATAAATATGTCAAGCCGCAACATCAGAATAGTTTTTTTAAGTATATTACTTTTAAAGTAAACAAGCTTCCTGGAGGCACAGAATGGCTACCATCAGTTAAATAACTTCAGTAAGAACAACAAAATATATCTTTCTTTAGTTAATATCATACTGTTTAAGTACAAAAGATATTTGACTCGCATGAAAATTGATATTTGGTGAGATAGAAACAGCAAAAGAGAAATATAATTATAAAAAATAGAAAATATAAGGTAGGATACAAAGGGAAGGAAGGGCGGGTGATCCTTTGCGTAGTTTTTATCACAAAATAAGAAAGCTTATGGGGTACAAGAACCTCCTTGAAATCATTATTGCAGCTTTATGACTATGTCTGAAAGCACCTGCATATATATATATTTAGATTGCATATTAACAGCAGGATTCTAAATTATATTTTTTTGTATCCATTAGGTCTCACTGCTTGCCTTATGTTTGATTTCAACAGCCGCCTGAAAATGCAGATATTCGCAGGCATTTGTCTAGGTTTCTATTTTAATTTTGCGAAAATGCAAAATGGTATGTAGAAAAATAACACACCATACTTTAATTTTGTGAATGCATTTTAAATTTGTTGCAGAATTGTATTTTATTTTTCTGCCAAAAATGCAATTTGCTTTAGTATGGTCATTTAACTTTTAGCGGGTTCTGAATGGGTTACCTAAAGTGACTTAAATAATGTAATGTTGTTTTAAAGTTGTCTGGATCATGATATAAAGCCCTTTCCCCCCCCCCCCCTCACTGGTTCATTTCCCCCTCATCACCCGTTCCAATTTCTGAATGACCAGTAAGAACAATAACATGGATTGCTATGTAACAGGAAGTTCACATTTATCCTGGCTAATTTGATTCAGTATTTTCTTTTTTATATTTAGAGAATGGAAACCAATATAGACTAGAGTGATAGGGAGAAATGTGGGACTGAGGAGCCAAGAAGAGAAGGCCAAACAAATGCAGGCATTTTGAGTAGATTGAAACGAGTCATTATATATGTTGGTAGCCAGTATATAGTGAAGGACAGTACATCTTGGTAGAGCCATAGTTGGCAGATGTAAGTTGTGTGCAAAAAAAGAAAGACAGGTTTTGATTTTGCAGATGTCGTATAGAAGAAAATATTGAAACTTGACACAGAGGAAACCCTTCAAAATCAATGGAGAACATAGCAGGGGTGAGGAGAAAGAGAAGAAAGTTCAGAGTTCAGATAGGTTTAAAATCAGGTAAAGGATAAGGACATATTTTGGGGGGAAATGAAAAACAAAGTATGAAGAAAAAAATTAATATTGAAAGTGTCATCTAAGATATGGGGTCGGGATGAAGCAAAAAGTGACAAGACAAATGATTCAGTAGGAGATTTGCTAGAAAATTGAAAATTAAAGTAGTGAAGTATAAACAGAGAACTGTCATAAGCATTAGAAATACTGGAATGAATACAAACCAGGTTATAAAAAAATGAAGTTATAGGGCCAGGAGGTCAATAGATAACCAGAAAAGGGAGTGGGAGTGAATTGAGATGCGATAGGACCTTGAGCTCAAAAGATTTAATAGTAGAATGTTCATCTATATGTTTTATATATTGCAAAATATATTACTGTACTGTAATTGATTGGCTCCATGTCTGCATCACCATGGTATAGCCTTGTTATCCTTGGGTACATATGTTGACAGTCATACAAAGCAATTGACTTCTGCTGTAAAAAGTGACAAAATGCAATAAAGTTTGTGTTAAAAAAAAAGACGTAATAGTAGAAAATGAAATAATATTGACAATGGAATTCAGTCAGGCTGAAAAAGAAGGCCTGCTCTGCCCCCTGACCAGGAGGAGCAAGGGAAGTGTAGGAAAAAAGAGGCTGAATTGTTGAGAACGACTACTACGGTGGTGTCAAGAGGTTTCCATAAGGTATAAAAAGATAAGTTATGAAATAAAAAGCTATTGGGCCTTATTCACAAAGGGAAATTTACACATGAAACTTTACTCACATGTACATCTAGTACTGCACCTAGAAGGAATTTTGCACTGTTTTGCTGTTTGCCATTTCCAAGTGTGAAATTACCCTCAGGTGCTGACTTACATGCCTCCAACCCATGATGGATGCTTCACCTCCAGGATTTATGAGTGAAAAGTTACTACGTGGAACTTTTCACACATAAGCGGAGATGTCTGCCACAGTGGCAAGGTCTACCTATGGGAAAGTATATGGAAAACTTTAAAAAGATTATTACACTTCAAAAAACAAACTAATGAAATAAAATGTTACAGCACTTTAACTTAAATGTATATTAAATAATGTATTCAAATATATTATTTGATTCATTTAAAAAAATGAATATTAAACAATTCTATCTACCATAAAAAAGTTGTTTTTATTTACTGTGTATTAAAATGTACTAAAGGTTATGTATAGAATTAATGAAGATTATTTTTTTCATTTTTAAAAATTCTAAAAGTTTAATGTTATTTTACATTTTACATAAGTTTATTGTTGCATTGTATTTATTATTTTTACACCTTTTGACTTTCAACGATGTATAAATATATATATATAGTTTTATATATATATATATTGTTTTTTTATTTACTTAACATTATATCCTAGAAAGGTGTTATTTTAAGTCCCTGCCTCCATTATTTTCTATAGGAGTGGTCAATGTACCTGTGACCGGGCATGTGTGGTTCTGGACTTACACTAAGTCGGTGCTGAAGCACATTTACTACTGTTTTGGGACCTTTTGGGCAGCAGTAACTTTAGAAGTGCTGCTTGTGAATACCAATCGGCTTACTTTTTTGTGGGTGGGAGTTTGTATTTGCATGTCCTTCCTTACCACCTTCTGGACACCCTCCCATTTAGGTGTAAGTATTTCCCATTCCCAGCCACTCCCCCGTCCCTCCCACATTTACTACTAAAATGAAGAACTGCATTTGGAGACGTCCGCACAGAAAAGATAGGAGTGGCGGAAGCATAGGTTAGTGAATAGCATTTTGTAGTAAGTAGTACAACTTCTGTACTACAAAATGTAGTTTGTGATTATGTCCCATTAGGTATAGTAACATACTTGTTAACTAGTGACCTTACATTTCGTAATCCAATGGAACAGGAGAGCTTTAGAATTCTGAGCATACTGGATATGTACAGTTATAATGATTAGCATACTATGAATTGCAACGCAGAGCATGATTAGTAGCACAAATACGAATGTTCATGGTAAAACAGGCTGGAGGCAAAATACACCTAATCAAGAAATTACACATAGCTGTATGGAAACTATGATGAAAATTACACAAACAAATGAATGGCAGCGTACCATGCCTTGAACAAATCTCCTGAGAGCTAACAGGAGCAGACAGGAAGTTGTCCTTGTCTTGTCCACCCTTATCGAGGACATCTGGGTAAGTATGCACTAGAAGGATGATAGAAATAGGCCTACACCAGATCTCTGCTGTTCATGCGTAGAGCGCCACTAGGCTGCTAAAACCTGGGGGAGCATGTGTGTAGAACATGTGCCGGCAGGCCGCTTCCCAATTTCAGGATGGAGAGAGAGCTGGCTAGGACTTCAGCTGTTACGAGAGTCAATCAAATGAGTCTTTATCTTTTCGTGTTCCTAAATCCAATTTTCCCCTAATTCAATAATAAATTACCTATTTCTTAAATTATAACAAAGGTCACGGTCTATGATTCTCAAATGGCTCCCTTGTACCCAAATGATTCTTATAATTAATTCTCAGGAGACTAATGAGATTGGTAAGCCAATCTCAAATGACTACTTAAACCCAAAATTAAATTATCAAGTGCTTCCTAATGTAAATTAACACATTCTCAAAAGAGGCCAAGGTGAATTACCAGCTTCTCAGAAGTTATCAAAGTCGAATAATGAAACACCTATTGCTTTAAATGTCTCTGAAGAGATTGAAATTACTTTTCACATGACGGCTGCAATCTAAACATAGAATTCATTTTAGTTGGGCAGAAGGTAAATTGGTATCAGTTACTTCTGCGGGATGCACAGACTCACTAGACAGCGTTACAATGCGAAATATTACAGCGCCAATTAGCTTTTGTCATGGCTTCATGACTAGAATGTGATATCTTTGTCCTAATACACAAAATGTTGGTGTCATAATTTCAGTACCTGGTATATACAAATAGAGCGCCACATTCAGACAGCGAGGTTAATAAAGGAGCTGGAACTGACATTTCCGTCAACATTTATTTTTGATGATTCGCCATTAGGAAGAGGCTGCAATAATTGAAGGTGTTTCTGTGCACACTTCACACGGCATGTTGTATTTCTTTTCAGAACCTGCCTTTTCCAAATCAACCTCTTCAAGGAATATCAGTGCGGTACAAACACACTTGTGATTTTGTGTGTCCGTATTCTTGATTAGTTGCTATACTGGAAAGACAAACATTGCTAATGAGCACACAGAAATATATATTTTAAATACTTCTGATTGAACAACCTTAAATGGATTAAGCTCAAATTTGTCACACTTGCACACTTTGGAGTAGTGTAACTGTGTTAAACTGTTTATTAACTAGTACTAGATTTGAACAAAGGTAAAGCAAACACAACTTGTGGTTTTAGCCTACAATAAACATCATAGGCTTAAATAGCCATTGCCAGGGCCATCACTCTGTGGCTAAATTCCTTTGAAAGATGTTTTTCTTAAAGTGGCATTGAGGTTTTCAGCCAAGTGCACATACTTCGTGAGTCTAGAACTTTAAGAAGCAATCAGCAATATTATTTTGCTGAAAACATCATCAAAACATTACATCACATCACAAATACCCTTCCATTTCCACCAAATGACAACTTTTACATTGTTGTGCACCTATACTACAGTGTGCTTTGTAAATTATTCAGATGTTGGATTTTTCTTTTTTCTAGTTCAGGCTTGTGGTATGTCATATTTTGAGTGACTTTTGGACTGCCTGTGTCTTGTAAAATAACTCTGCAGACCACTTTAAAATATCATAGGTGTATAGTGTGTAGTCAGACGCAGCCCCGAGCAAAGATAACGAGTGTGTGGGGGGCGGGGGAGGGGTGCAGTTTGGTGCAAATTACTTTCTTCATTGTGGTGTCTCTCTGACCAGGAAATCTGTGCCTTTAGGAGTTGCAAAAAAAAAAAAATTTATTGTAACTTGAGCCATGTGTTAGTCGTATGGAAAAGAAGTGCATAATAGAAAGATTAACTGCCCTGCAGCATAATGCATTAGCTTCTATTTGTGATGTGAATAAGCAGATCTAGTTGATTATGGGCTCATTCGGGTTTCATTAGGAAATACAAAAATGGACTTGGCCCATAATTTAGACCAGGATGTAGGCACCACCTATGCAGAGGTATAATTGCCAACACCACCCTCCGTTTCCTCACCACTGCCACCTGCGCTAATGCCCAAACTTTCAGGGTCTGATGTAAGAATTACACGGTGGTCGCGAACATCACTATGCACATGCAGGCCACACCAACATGGTTCAGCCACACCAGGCTGCATTCAAGTCAGGCAGCTAGTAGAGTAACAACCAGATTCTTGCATTGCACATGCTTATTGGGCCACTGGCGTGTGCGGAGAAGGCATGCCACCATCTAGATGCACGGTAATAGTAAGCCTCAGCTCCACAAATGTTTGATTTGAGCTCAGAAGTGATGTGGTGTACCTCATGCACGCTATCTCCTGAAGTGTACAAAAGAAAAACCAAGACAACAGGCTTTGTCCATCTATGCATCCAGGATCTGGAACAACATCCCAGTATCCTTCAAGGCCACCCCATGGCTGCTCAATTGTAGAAGAGAGTTGAAGGTGCACCTCTTTAAAGAACACTACATCCCAGTGCATTAACGGTCCACAAAACATCGACCTCTATTACCACTTGTTTTGTTGATTGATGCTTGTCTTTGACCCTGTACAGCGCTCCACTGCTTCGGGCAAGGGTTCAATCAATCAATCAATCATGTCACTTATAAAGCGCACTACATACCCGCGAGGGTCTCAAGGCGCTGGGGGAAGAGGGGGGTGGTGCTGCTACTGATCGAAGAGCCAGGTCTTGAGGAGTCTTCTGAAGGCCAGTAGGTCTTGGGTCTGTCGGAGGTTGGTGGGGAGGGTGTTCCAGGTCTTGGCGGCGAGGTGGGAGAAGGATCTGCCGCCGGCGGTCGTTTTCCGGATGCGGGGGACTGTGGCGAGGGCGAGGCTGGTCGAGCGGAGCTGGCGGGTGGGGGTGTAGAAGCTGAGTCGTCTGTTGAGGTAGGCTGGTCCGGAGTTGTGGAGTGCTTTGTGTGCGTGGGTGAGGAGCTTGAAGGTTATCCTCTTGTTGACAGGGGGTTGCGTTATACAAATACCCCATACATACATGCTCCATAATATAATAGTTCTGTCCATTTATTTATTACCTATGTGATCACTCCTGACTTGAAGTCTCTCTCGCTCTTAGTTTGCTCGGAGATTGTGTTATCACTCCGGTTTTTTAGGTCTCGCCTACGCAGCGCGCATGCGCTGCATAGGAGAGACCTTTAGCGATCGGCACAACTTTCGGGGCAAAAACGTGCACGCGTTGCATTGCTTTCAATGGCAACGCGTGCATGTCTGGCGATTCCCTTGCGGGAGCGCGCGGCGCCATATGGTGGCGCCATATGGTCGCAATCATCGCGCCTTGCTGCACGCTCCCGCAAGGGAATCGCGCAGGCCCCCTCCCGCCGCGCGAGGCGCGCGCTTGTGCTGGTTATATATTTCTTACATTGGGTGTACCTATGCTGTCAGATAATTTCCTGTTTGCCTGAGGCGTATACTTGGCGACGAGAAGCACAAGGTTTGCAGACGATCACACAATTTAGTGAAACAGAGGTGCCCTGGCATGAAAGGAGTACCTTCCACCATATTAGAACCCTTTATATGATTACCAATGTGTGCATTTGTGCTGCGAGGCGATGAGAGCTGTGCGACTGCGACTCCCAGTCTGCTATAACCAGATTTGATTCCAGGCGCGACAGCAAACTCCTTCATTGGCTAAGCAGGTTTTAATACTTGTGAATCCTGAGTTTTAGCTCCATCTGTACAACTCATGCACCCAGTTAGACTAGCACAATACAGACATTTTTTGGGTGTAAGCTGCATCTTTAACGCAGTTTCAAGCACTTCTACAAAAGGCACGTTATTGTCGCATGCAAATATTCCTGGAATTATCTTTCTAAAAGGGGCCCCGGTGCGCATCGTGGGTTGGATGAAAAACGGCACGCACACCACCGCTCCAGCTGCTTTATAAACATTACTAATTGTTACCGTGCTTTCAGTCACTACGCTACGCTGTAACGTCCACTTATTTGAAACATATCAGCTCCTGTGGGGCCTGGTAATGGGAACTTTCCTGTCTGTGTGGGCCTGCTAAAGTCGAAGGATTCAGTTTAAGGAGCAAGTGCGCTTACTGTTCTTATCCAACCCCATCCCTTTTGGAAACTTGTATTCTTTCAATTTTGGCCAGTCCATAAATTAAATGGTCTCCTTGCGCCTAAACAAAACAAGCATTGGCATAGCCAATAGGTCTCGCTTTTGGGACCTTATAAGTATTTAGTTATGCAGCACAATATCCTTGGTGCAACAACATCAACTGTTGCATGGCTAAACACTTATAAGGTCCCAAAAGCGAGACCTATTGGCTATGCCAATGCTTGTTTAATTTGGCATTTGTTAAGGAAGCCTGGTGATGAGTCTTAGCTGCCATGTGGGTGCCTTGTCACAGCCACTCTCTGCCACCCTATACATTCTCCTCATGCAGAGCATTGAAGCAGAAGCCAAGGCACGGCTCACTGGCCATACTGGTCATGCGTACAATACTGTATGTAGTACCTTTGCTCTGTGAAATACTCTGATCCCCCAGATATTTAAATAAATATCCCTTTCCACTCCCAAAAATTATGATATAATAAGTGAATGGTACAATAATGCACAGATCAAAAATTGAATTGTACACTGCACGTTTATGCACTTCACTTTACAGATAAGGCCAATTATACTTTCTGCAAAATACAGTTTTAGTGTTATGTTATAGACTAACTTCACCATTGATTTATGGTGATTTCGCCAATCAATGTATGTGATAGTTTACAGCGTGTTTTTTAAACCTTGGGACTATTTTAAAAATCTCACGGGGGAAATGTAACTGTTCTGCACGCTAGCAGTTCATATATATTAAAAGATGACACTCAAATCCCATTAGTGGTTTCACTTGTAGTCTTAGCTGACTGCGTAAGACGCATTATTGGTTGAAAGATTATTAGACACTGCAGTAATTCAGTTGCGGCCAGCATGGCTCGTGGGGGGCAAAGAGGGGGGATGGAGGGGGGCGCGAGGACGGGGGGTTCGGGCGGGAGGGGTCACTTGGGGGGGGAGGTCATAATAATTTTAAAAAACGTACCTTGAGGCTGGGTCCTGCGTCTTCTCTGCTGGCAGCGAGGCTCCCTTCCCTAAGCCAATCACAACGCTGCAATGCAGCATTGTGATTGGTCTGAGCGCTGTGACACTGTGCTCAGCCAGGGGCTGGAGGGGTGGGCATGTTCTCCATGCAGGCTGCAGTGCAGCCTGCATGGAGAAGGGGAAAGTGCGCATGACTGGTTTGGGCAGACCGAGAGGGCTGACCAAACAGTCATTGCGCACTCAGGAGTGGGCAAACCACTCCTCCCCTGCCCTGCTCCGTAAGCAGAGCAGCCCCACCCACCCGCCCGAAAAGGAAACATAAAATGGTAATAACTAAAAGTAAGGTCATGGTGAGGAGGAGGAGGATTTGGAAAGTTCACACGGCTGAGGACTAGATACCAGCAAAAGTATGGTTTTTCACAGTGTTATATATAGATGCAGGCAATAATTTCGAGGCGCATTAGCAAGCAGACTAGCAGGAAATACACATTTGGAGCTGTGTTTTCTTTCCTTGGTGTTTTTTCTTATTCTATGGGGCGCTCAGCATCAGTTTTGCAATTTTAATTCATTGAGTGGGTGCTGCTAAAGTGCTAACTATTACATCCGGAAAAAAATCACAATCCTCTGCAATCTGTTTTTCAGATTTCCTACCATGTCAGTTTCCCCAATACCACTGACATTGTACCCACATCCATTACACTATGCGAAGTAGGGTATTTGTGATTCCTCCTTTCTGTGTGTTCATGGGCCTGGTTCAGTTTATATGTGCGTGCCAGGTTGGAGCCATGTCCTTCTATGTGCCAGTATGGGTATAGAATGTGGTGCAAGATTAGGCGGGAACAACCCCAAGGGAGTTGCGAGAGGTTGAGGCTTGTAGCAAGCCATTCTTAGAGCTGAGAGTTCACCAGTGCTCTGACGTAGGTTTATTAAAGAGCATCCAAAGGATTCTTCTGGTATTTTTACCTGACCACAGAATTTAAAAACGGTATTGTCTTTCGTGATCAGCCCCCACTGTACTGTTGCCTTGTGTTTGGCGTCCTAACCCCCGAACCTCATGACTCATAGCTGAAATGAACCAACTTAACACCATTTTCCCCCTCACAGGGCTGCCAAACCCCTCCTCAAAGATACTCTAGATGGATGATGTGTATCCCTACTCTGGAAAGAACCATTGCCCTGTTCATCCTACCTAGCTGCTAGATTCCATCTCCAAGGAGCTGACAACCAGTTGTTGCTTTTCTGCTGAACCTCCTGTTAGTTCTAAGAAGTGTTCCCTCCCCTCCCCCTCTCAGAGATGCTAGATTTTGAAACAAATTCAAATATTAGTGCTGTTCCATATAAGGGGTGTGTGGAAATCCGTAGCTGTTGATTTTGGTGAAGTTCACAATAAACCAGTCATGAGCCTGGATCTGGCTCAGAAACCTTCTGGTGCATGCCCAGTGCTGTAATCTGAGAAGCAGCATTGCTAAAGCAAAGCCCTCAGGCTCCCCAGCATGCGTTCCCAGATTCTGCGCCTTCTTTTTAGCCACCACAGGGACAGGGTGCCTTGTGGGACAGGCGCACTCGCAGGCAGCTGGAAATAAAAATCATCACCTGTTAATGTGTAGGATTCCAGTTGGCATCGTGAACAGGCTGAGGGATTGTAAATGAAAGATAGGAACTAGTGTAGGAAAGTGAGACTTAATTAACATACGTGGGAAATCACAAAAGCATTTATGAGCATGGGAAATAACACTGCAGGAGCACTCTTTTGTTTAATCTTGCTTAATTTTGTGAATCAGTCCAGAAACGTCCAACTCTCTATTAGTAAAAGTGCAAAGAGGGAATAGTCATTTCTGTTGGTACTAATTGTATAAAAATATTCCCTGAATATCCCCATTTCCCATATCAGAAGTTTTTTGGCCAATTCTCAAAGGCCTGGAATAGCACTAGGGAAGTACTACTTTATATTCTCCAAAATGGCTTTATGCCAAGGCCCCACATTGTTGAAGAAAATGAAAGAATGTAGGAGTCTCAACTTTTTTCCATGGCTGATGAAGCTTTGGAGATCTTCATTTTCTGGTGCTGGAATTGATAACCTGGCTTAATTTTTCCTTCACTTATTTAGGTAAGAAACTTTCAACCTCCGTACTGTCCTTGTGTAGGTGGTGTGTGGACTTACCTAAACAATGGCTTTATGAAGCTGCTGAAAGTCAACTTGTTAAGGGCGCCACAAATACCCTGATTATGGATATTAGTTAATAAATACATGCTCAATTCACAAATGGACGCCCCTTACGTTTCAAGACCTACCTGTCCTACCACAGAGAGGCATATTGAAAAACTTTTCCATGTGTATTTTGTGATTTTTCTTAGAAACAGTTATAATGGCAATCAAGCAAAACTCCTCTGTCTAGAGTGGCATTGAGGGCTAAAAACGATGGACTGGAATGCGGTGCGAGTGATCACCAGTGGCAGAGATTAATTCACGCATTCCATCTTTCACCTTGTTTGTTACAATCAAAACTCACCAGGGGCTCACAGAGCCATTTCTGCATGTCGAGGTGTCATCTATGAATGATGATGTTACACAAAGTTTGAAAAACATCTTCTGTCATAAGCTGTTTCAGGGATGTATTAATGGAAAAGTCAAACAGGAGGTGTGCACTCGCACAGTCACAACTTTATGGATTTTCGCAAACATTTGTTGTGTATTTCTCACACTGATTTACACTTCCAAATAGGTTACTGACTTTTCTAATCTCCTCACAGGCATGTTTGGCCGTTTCTGGTGCAAGTGTAGGCCTTGCACCGTGCATGTGCGAGGTCCACAAATAATCTCCATTTTCACTGGCAACATAGGCGAAGGAAAGACTGTTGACAGAAAATAACTTACCATGACAAAGGGAATCAAAATAATCTTGCAAGGTGCCTCTGTTTTATTGTGTTGGATATCTACATTGCTGAAATTCCTTATGATTACAGCTACTGCAACAGCCTTACACCATAAATGTGCCTTGATGCCTTGCATTTCTGTACATAATCTCTGGAACTCAAAATGTACACATGAATCTGAAGGTTTTGTGATGGAAATGAGCAGTTATAAATCTCTGCATTGACTAGGCACATTGCATGCATGAGAATATTGAAGACTGATTTTGTGGATTGGTCCTCGATTAACTGCAATTATAAGAAATCGATTTTCATTATAATGTAAGCTTGAAGGTGGCCTTTTTGAATAACCACCTTTGCTACGTCGACAGTGTGCCCCAAAACATGCACATATAAATTGTGAGGCCAATTCACTATTCTTTTGCAAAGACCAAATGAAAAACTTACAAAATTAAACAAATCAATTAAGGACTTAAGGTCGACTCAAATGAAGGTATAAAAGTCGCAAGAATGTATTCATTGGATATCACTAAATGGTGATGCATGAAAACAGGAAGAATAGGTGTAAAAATGAGGCCGGCTGTCCTTTATGGTCTAGGGTCATGAGACATATGAAATGAACTCATTAGCATCTATGTTCAGAACTATTGTAAGTGGCTTCATGGGCCTAGGTTTAAGGGGCTGACTGGTTCAAAAAAGACCAGGCCAGGGTGCGGCAGAGCTTGATCTTCCTGAAAAAAAACTACCTTCATGCTTAGAAACGTATTTGCAGCAGATTTCTTGTGCAGGTGAAGGGAATGTCTGATGCAGATTCCACAGGCTTTGATAGTCTATCAGCAGCTCAAGGTAAGCAAAGCTTGGAGTGATTAAACAGCTCTAGGCCGGAGAATGCTCTGCATTGTCTGAAGTAGGGTGTGATGTCTGTGCACTGCTATGGTTACTTATCTCATCACTGTACTCCTGATGATGGACAGTTTGAGTCACTGCACTTTCAGATGGTGGCTTGATACTGATGATGTCACAGAGACGGCTAGGGAGTGTCAGATTGGCTAGATGGAAGCACTCAGTACTCCACTTACTGCAAGCACGAATCCATTCTGACACAGACAAAGACTTCAAGGGCAGTTGTATGTAGGCTTTTACATTAATGTATATTTAGAAGAGAGGTTTGGAACAATCCTTCATATGACATGCCCTCCCCGTGCTTGTAACACTTTTGTAGATGTTTTCAATTTGGTCCTTCCACGATGTTTGGGTGCAGTGTCTTGAGTACATGTCTTCTTGGAGTTATTCGGCTTGCCCCCCTCTGAGCCTATGAATTGTATCTCCTTCACATCCAGGAGGTCTGGGAATACCACAACTACTAAGCACTCATTCTTAGTGCACCCAAACACTTGATCTCTAGCATGTAAGAGAGTCCTATGGCTCAGCAAGGTAAGAGGAGGATTAGACTGCTCCTAGTGATCAATCATTGAGTAGGCAGGTACAATATCGGAAACACCTTGGATGTTCTTCATAGCCCTGAAAATGTCTTTTTGCGCAAGGCAGGAATCTGCCCCAAAGAGGGCTCACTATCACCCTTAAGAAAGTCATATAGACAACTGTCTGTGGTTGGTGTGGCCTTCTTTTGACCCAAAGACCCAAGTTGGACTCTTCCGTGCTTTGATCAGCCTCTTTTGCTAGCGGCTAAGTGAGATTCCCTTCATACAACACATTAGAGAATTATAACAACTGGAAAAGGAGCGCCAACAAACACAATTAGTATAACTAAATTTAGAGCAATGAAATTTCAAAGTGTGCAATTCTCTCATCGAAAGCAATCGCATATTAGATCAATTTTATCAAATACAATCCACCTGGAGTCGTGTGTTTTGATGTTCAGATCCAACTTTATTAATTCCTTAATCCAACAGTAAACAGCCCAGCCAACGCGTTTCGTCCACATGGACTTCATCAGGGTTGGTATAACCATGTTTTGAATGTCTCACATGGTGCAGATTTTCTCTAGAATCCAGAGTCAAAAGATCAATTGTCTTAATTTCAGGTGGTATAGTACCCCCGAAGGAATCATCTTCTGGTCCTTTGTTCACTGGGATGTTGGGCACAGACAGCTTCCCTGTGCCCAATATCCCAGTGAACAAAGGACCAGATCCCTGCTACTCTGTTACATCCCAACAATCCCAAAGCCTGTGGTCGTTTTTGTAATTGACGCTTTTGCACAAAAAATATTAAAAAATTTATTTACCAATCCAAGTGATGTTTGCCTTCTTGGATTTGTAAATTAAAAAATGAAAGCATATGGTTTCCATGTCAATCCTCTGGTGCGCACAAATGTTTTTACGTATGCGCATGTCATTGGAATGACTTGACTACATCACACCTGTTTTTAACTGTATTTTTATGATGCTGCCAGTGTCTTGGCACTGCAGGGCAGCGTCAAAAGCAATTGGAAAAGCTACTAGGTCCCAAAGGCGAGAACTGTTTGCTTTGCCAATGCTTCTTTGTTTTTTTAGTATTTATCTTCTCATGGTGGCGCCGTATCGGAGATGCCAGTAGTGGACTTAATGTGGCACCGTCCCTGGGTGAGTAGTTGTTTAAATAGACCTGTAGGTCTCTGTTTATACAACAGCTCAGAATGGCTGGTTCACCTGTCTTATACTTTGGAAAATAAAATATACTTTTTATCTTGTAACAAGACATTTGCATACTGGTCTTTCATGGGCACAGTAAGGGTGACGGATGTATGGAACTAAAATGGCTACAACTACTGCTGGAAGAAGGGTCCTTTACCACCCATCCTATGAGGAAGAACTCTCTCATGTTACTACTTAGACTTTACATGATAAATCCTATAACATCACATGTTCTAAAGATACATCCTCTTTGTAATCTATTTACCTTCTGTTATTTTTGTATCCCTGAGGCATGTAGGTGCATTAAACATATCTCCCCACTCCATCCCCCTTCAGGACCTCACAGAGTTTAATCCTTTCATCTCCGCGGTGGGATTTGTGGCTCAGAGCTCGCACTATCTTGGAACAATTCCTCAGGGGTGTCTATGATCTATATGTATACTTTAGCAGATCTGTATTGTAGAGCTCAGTTACAGTGCTTTCAGTGAGTCTTCATTAATGCTGGTTATTTGTTTCTATAGGCACCTAACTTCCCCTGGCTGTTTACTCTCCTATGTCAATGTAAGTTTGGGAATTAGTGGGCTACATTTCAAACATCACCTATGCTTTGTGCAAACATGGGTTCAAAACACTGGCACCAGTTACGTTTGTGCCGTGTACTTTCCATGTATATGCTCCCGATTTCCATTTTTTCATTTAAAAAATAGACTTGAAAGCTGTAGAGACCTAGACAACTAGAATATGTTCCTTGTACTTCATGTTATGTTATACAAAACTTACAGCGCGCAAGTTCACCATAAAGTCTCTTGACGCTAAGGTAGCAAAAGACAGCAATAGTAGCCAGGTTAGACATAATAAGCGTGTTGGAACAACCAGGTTTTTTTAAAGTTTTCTAAAACTCGCTAAGTTAGAAGATGATCACATGTCAGGAGGGAGAGAGTTCCAGGAGTAGGGAGCCAATACGGAAGAACAGGCACCTCCAAGACTTTTCCTCTTGCTTCTTGACACCGTTAGTAAATTGTGGTGAGCCGATCTAACATGGCGATTGGGAAGGTAACGCTGGATTCGGGAGGACACAAAAACAGAACTTTTGCCATGTAGAGCCTTAAAAATAATGCAGGTTGTTTTAAAGACGGTCCTCTGAGCTACTGGAAGCAAGTGAAGCTTTTTTCATTAAAGGCTTAGTGTGGCAATGTCGTGGCTGGCAAAAAAACAGCCGGACTGCCTGATTTTGAACCAATTGTAGCCTATTGTTTAGGCCAGTAGGGAGTCCCAAACAAAGCGCGTTGGCATAGTCATTCCGTGAAATCACAAGAGCAGTAAGAATTTGGATGACTGCTTCCTCCATGAAGTGTCTCCTGATTTTCCTTATTCTCCGCAGATGGAAGAAGCAAGAGGACGACACAGCTCCTGTCTGAGGGTTGGAGGATAAATCCTCGTCAATGAGAATACAAAGGGTTTTCACAGCTTTCTTGGGCGCAGGTGGAGGACACAATTCAGGGGGCCAGAAGGAGGGATTCCAGTGGATTAATTTGTTTTTAGTAACCGCAACTTTGGTTTTATCGGAGTTTAGCTTCAGCTGCTGAAAACTCATCCAGTCCCAAATGTAAAGCATGGTATTTTGGACAAATGCCTTCGATTGTATAATGTTGTTGATGGTGAAAAGCAGCTGCATATCGTCAGCATAGTTATATATTTTCACCTTTTGCTCCTAAAGGGTAGGCATTAGAGGGCGACTGTAGAGATTGAACAAATGGGGGGATAAGGAGGAACCCTGTGGTACACCTCAAATTAATGGAACCTTAGCAGAGCGATATGGGGGAAAATATACCGATTGAGCCTTGTCTTTGAGAAAGGAGGCCAGCCATTCAAGGGCAGTGTCACACAAACACCTGCAGTGCTGACCCGGTCGATCAATAGATCATGTTTGACCGTGTCAAAGGCCCCTGAAAGATCAAGAAGGACCAGTGACTGAGTGATCCCATTATCCGCCTCCTTCCTCATATCATCCATTACAGCGAAGATGACAGCCTCAGTTGAATGGGCAGGACGAAAACCTGAGTCCTCCAAAAAAGAACATGTTGAGCTACATGAGTCTCCAATAGTTTAGCTAATAAAGGAAGCCAAGAGATTGGTCTGTAGTTTTTCAACAGAGTGGAGTCATCCCCATGTTTTTTTTAAAAGAGAGAACACTACAGCCTCCTTGAAGGAATGAGAAACCTTGCCCTGAGTAAGGGATAGATTAAGGAAAGAGATGGCTATGTCCAGGAAGCGTGAGAAAATAGTTTTTGGGATGTAAGGAGGGCATATATAGTTTGGGGAACCTGTTTTGACTGTGACCATCAGCTCGTAGAGACGCTCTTTACTGCTGAGCGGAAAGGCAGAGTGTCAAAGGATTCCTGTCTTCTGTGGGAATATCAAAAATCTGTGTGCTAGATGGGATACTGTTTTTTATGACTTATTTTCTCAACAAAAAAAGAATTCAATTTGTCAAATAGAATTTGAGTGGGAACCGCAGGTGGAGATAATCTTTCGGGATTAGCAAATTCTCTGACCATCTCAAAGATTACCTTGACTTTATTTTCGGAGTATAGGATTTTATTTGAAACAAAAGGAGATTTTGCCTGTAAAACTAGTTTTTTGCATGTTTTTAGACGTTGGGCGTACACTTCCCTACCTTCTGGTAGATACTTAAGATGCCACTTCCATTCTGCCTGCCAGAGTTCAAGCTTTGCAGCTTTCAGCTCAACTGAAAAACATTTGGAGGCTTTGTGACAGCGTATAGGCTTTGTTTTACGAACATGAGCATGAATATTCCTGGCACCTGTGAGCCAGTCCAATATTGCTTCCTTGGTGCCCTCCAGGTTCTCAGTAAGAGTCGGAGGAGAAAGAGTCAATGAGTTGCAAAGTGAGTTTAAGTCAGTGCCTTTCCAATTTCTGGTGAAAGTACCTGGGCAGGTAGGGTTTTTTTTCAAAACATAAGTCTTGGAAAGTGAATTTAATGAGATGATGATCTGACCAGATGCCAGGGTAGACAGTAAAGTCAGCAATAGTTAGAGTGGAAGACCAGCCCTGATCTAGAATGTGACCTTTATTGTGGGTGGGTACAAATACATGTTGGTCAAGATTGAGAGTGGTTAGAATATCAGTCAGGTCTGAAGACAGTTGGCCAACACTGACTTCATTTGCCCAAAAGTTAAAATCGCCAGGAAGGAGAATATTTGCATATTCGACGGTCAACTTGGATAGTGATGCAGCCACAAGTTGGGGGAAATTCTGCATATATCCCGGCGGCCTATATATAAGGACAAATAGCAATGGGGAGGAAGGGGAGTCAAGTTTAATCACAATATTGTCCATCCCAGGAAGCGATAATGGGCGAAGTTTGTTGATTAAAAGGTGTTTTTTTGATGATTGCTGCCACACCTCCACCTTTTTTTCCCTGTGGACAATTGATATTAAATAGATAAACATTTTCGGGAAGGGCTGCCAGAATGTCTGGCACTGAGTCATCTGTCAGCCAAGTTTCTGTCAAGAATAGGATAGCTGGAGAGTCAGAGTTAAGCAAATGGAAAATCTCCAGTTTGTGCTTTACCAGAGAGCGTGTGTTGAGATAGATAACAGCAAGTTCGTCATTATTCCATTTAACAGATACCGGCAAAGAGTTAACAGTAGACTCTGAAGTGGATTTATCATCGCTGGTTAAATTGGTCATTGCCCTCTGATGTAGCAGTAGAGCAATAGAAGGATTCTGGTTAAGAATGCCTAGCTTGTTAAGTTTTAAAAGAATGGGTGACCCAAGTTTGAGGCTTCCCGAAAAGAGGTTTCTGAGATCATCGGAGGAATAGGTCAGCTTACGGGCAAAGTGATTTGCCCCTAGCCCCGAAGGGACACGGACGGGCGCAAACGGACTTGCCTTTGGCGCGCCCACTGTGCGTGTCTGCGCTGCCAGCATAGATTTAAAGGGTAGGAACTCTGACAGACTCCACCCGCCTAACTTTCTATTGATTCCCCCAACCAATCACAAAAGCACACAGCACGTCCTCAGCAGGTGCAGTACAAGCGACCACAGCAAAATATGGCGCAAGAAATACAAACAGTTTTAAAAAACAAGTGAGCGATTAAAATACAAAGTGCAATTTTAGCGATGCTGCAAGCACAGAGCTGCCATTTATCTATCCGCGCATACCCTCTGCTGGCATAGAACATCTGCAGATTTTAAAATGTGTGCTCACTCAGTTAATTACAGCCAAATATGAATGTCTTGGACAATTAACATTGGCCGGTGTATGAATAGCTATCTTCAAGTATTCAGAGTATTTAATAAAAAGCACACGCTTGTAGAATGAAGTGTTACATCAGCCTCAGCAAGGTCCTCTTGGCAGAGCTATTAAATACCAAATCCAGAAAAAAAGCTTGCAAATGCTACATGTAGTTCACAACTATGGCACGTTTTTTTTTCTATTTAGCTAAATCACAGTACATAAGTAAATAGTTATATCATAATTTATTAAAACACACGGAAATTAGAAAATATAATTTACTCTTGTGCAGAAGCAACTTGGGGGCCGATTATGTTGTGGTTCCGAACCGCATCGTAATGTGCCGGTCGGATTCCTTTTCGACCTCCTCATTTTGATGGAGGCGGTGGGAAAGGAATCCGACTGGTCATTCCGGCTGGCTTCCTATGGGCTCAGAGAGCCCGTCCTCCAATGGGAATGCGTCAAGTAATCTCAAGGGCGGGCCTTTCCGCCCTTCATATTACGATGATGGTTTCCGACATGGTTTCCATGCCGTTCTGTCCGACATGGAAACCATGTCGGAAAGCGTCTTTGGGGGCCCCCAGCAGTGCCTCCTTGGGTGCACGGCCTCTGGTTGGAGGCCAAGGTGGCACCTATGTTGCCCTCCTGTTGAACCCTGCACCTCCCATTTTACTATGGGAGCATGCATTCTGGCATGCTCCCATAGTAAAATGTAGGAATGCGACCAAACAGTGTTCGGTCACATCCTAATAAGGCGGTCGGGACCGCCGACCGGGTGTCAGTCAGTCCCATGACTGATGCGGTGTTGGGCGGAAGTAATTCCGCCCGACATCGTAATGAGTCCCTAGGTATGTTATATTCCGAGTGCTTGGTATTTACGATAATATGTGTATTTTACACTTACAGTCATAATTGGCACAAATAAGTGCATGGTGTTGATACGTGAATGGGCAAGGTTAAGAAAGTTTTGGAATCTCATATTTTTATTTTGATTGATATATTTTAAAATATGTATATATGGTTTCAGTTTATCTCCTGTCTAAACTCGCCAAGCTGATTTTATTGATGCACTTATCCCCTCTTTCACTGATTAAACCAAATGTTTGTTAGATTTGCAAAAAAGTGTTGGACTTGGATTGCAAAATGTGTGTGAACACTCGCTGATTGAGGACTATGTGAATGCTTATCATATTTGCGTATGTTATGCGTATGCGTATGATATGCAGATTTCTAGAGTGCAGTATCACCCAGGAGAGTATCCTGACACTGAGCGGTGTGAGTCTAGCCATACCCAGGGCTTGATGGAACTACTCGAAAAGCCAGGTCTTCAGCTTCTTGCGAATTCATGAAGTGAGGAAAGGGCCCCCTTGTGTAGCAGAAAATCATTTCATGCTTTAGGAGTGATGTAGGAGAAGGCTTGATCGCTAGATCTGGTTTTCCATATGCATGGGATGTGTGCAAGTAGGAGTCCGGACGAGCGGAGGTGTCTGCAATGTTTGTGAAAACAGATGAGATTGTTGAGGTATGCTGGGTCAGTGTTATGTAGTGTCTTAAAAGTGTAGATGAGGCGTTTGAATTGTGCTAATTTCTGTATGGGGAGCCAGTGGAGCTCCTACAAGTGTGGTGTGATGTGAGTGTGGCATGGAAGGTTGAGAGTGATACTGACCACAGAATTCTGAATGGTTCTGAATAATTCCCTACATGCATTTCTACCTGCTCACAATTTGTGGCAAAAATCGTAATAGACTCATGGACTAATTTGCCCCAATCTAGTATATCGTAAGTATTTAAAGTGTTTCATGCTTAAAGTGAGGTGTAAATTACAGTTTCTAAAGTTCTAACTTATATCTTGAAAGAGTACTATGAAGTGACCATTGGGGGTTTCTCTCAGTGATTGAGCTGTTTTTCCCCTGGCCCTTCCTCCTCCTGTTACCCTCTTTTGTGAATAGAACTTTCTTTCTGACACAACAACTTACCGTTCAATCTTATATGTCAGCTTATCCAGCTTTTCTCTGCTCAATGGCTTAAGGGATGGTATTTTAGAGCAAAGGCCATCTTATTGTCATGGATCTGCATTCCTTGGTGACTGTGTAATTTGTTAGTACGCTTTAATTCTAAGTCGTGTTTAGCTCATGGGATATGCCAAGGAGATGTAGGATCATAACTATTCTTAAAGTCTCTCTCTACAGCAGAGTAGCTGTGTCTCAGAAGCCAAAGTGCTGGATTAGATGCAGGAATGTCGGTCTTGGGCATAAACATTATTTATCAACTTGCTCAAGGAGTGCACTGCATGGGAAGGCTTATTTCAGAGTTCTTTTTTCTTGATAATTGTAGTTTTGAAGACTGAGTTTTTCAGAGTCCACCTCAGACAGTGAGTTTTCCATCCAAGCTTTGAAGGGTTCTAGAAAGAAGAGCATTATGAACTATACAGGCCATTTTAAATATCCTTCTCCCTGCACTGGTAAGCCACGTGAGGTTATCAGTACTAGCATAGTGCCTTACAGCCGCTTGGAAGGCAGTCTAGAAGAGGACCAGGTGAAGTTTGGGGATATGTGACAATATAGAGTTTCTATAGTCAGGCATAGATAGAATTATGGGTTGTCCTACTGAATTAAAAATGTCCTCAGAAATTAAAGGTTTAATTCCTCCAAGGAGTCTGATCTTTTATTGAACGCCCTTGGCTAGAGAATTATTGTGCTTATGAAAATTCAGATTTCTCTCTAGTGTAAATCACAAGGATTTTTTTATCAGTGTTTTGTCTAGTGTAAATCTCAAGGATTTCTGATTTCTGTCAGTGATGTCCTGAGGGAACAGACTATTTTGTATAGCTGGGTGTCATTAGTGTAGATAAATTAGGAGCTATTGGAGAGTTTCAAGAATGCACCTAGTTATTTTACCTAAAGGTTAAAGAGAATGGGAATAAGGATAGGGCATTGAAGGACCCTGGTGGAAGAAGGTGAGATGCAAGATAGATGTGGACATTTTTATTTGTTGCAGGTGGTTGTTTCAATAGAAGGTGAACTACTTAAAAATAGACTGTCCAATTCCCATTCTTTGTTTAAGGTTTTTACCAGAGAGAAACGATTAGCTATGCCAACATGAGCTATCATTGACTAGAAAGGGTAGAGCATCCCCTGTTATTAGGAGGGCAGTGGTCTCTGTGCCACAGCCAGATCTAAAGTTTGTTAGGAAATAATCAAAGAGGTCGTTTAAAAAAAATGAATTGCCTTAGACTTCTACCCAGCTTTCTATAGCCCAGGCATGGAAGTGTAGGTTGGGTATTGGGCAGGAAATCTGTTTTATTAATACAGTGTTACCTGGCTTATTTTTAGGTAGCCAGAGATTTCCCATAGGGTAAGGGATGAGTTGATCAGTTTTGTCTGGTTATGGGCAAAAGCAAAGATGGTAGTTTTCAGGTTTGTGAGGCTTTTGTGGTCTAGGGATTGAGAAGAGGGTTTAAACTTCACAGGGATGTCAATAAGTTTTGATTGTGTGATGTTGCTGAAGGATGACCAGATAACTAACCATGTCAAGTGTGTAGTAAGTGTGTGGTACTCTGAACTGGAATAGTTTTAGGCTGGGTAGTGGAGAGTTAATCAGCTGTTGGTAGGGTATGAATTCTGTTTCACAATCTCAAAAAACTTTCTTCCCTGATTTTTGTTTTCCAGAGTCAGTTTCAAGAGCGAGAAATGTATTTTAAAGCATATGTTTCATAAAGATTTTAAGTTTGTTTTGGGAGGGCCTTTGTCGCAAGACCCTTGCAGTGGACCTGAGAGAGTTTCTCTTTTTATTCAAAAATTTCAAGTGCCATTTATTTGATTTGATTATTTGATAATTTTTTCTCCAGTCAGTGATCTCTGTCATAGCATCATTTTAATGGCCAAAAAGCGGGTTTAACAGAAGTTGAGCTGGCATATGTTGAAGGTTGGAGAATGTATGGGATGCAGCAGAAAGCACATTGATGTCCTTATAGACTCAGACCAAAAGTCGAATTGGCAGATCAATGGGTACCATTTTGGACAAAATGTGGGAGAAAGGGATAAGGATATGGTCTAACCTCTTATGATGTGGATTTTTTAATATTCAACTTGGAAGTAGGTAGATCAGTGATAGCATCATTGACATGAGTGGGCTAGGAACATAATTGTATTGGTTATTGCATAGTAAAAAAATGAAAAGTTAGGAGACAACCGAGTCAGAGTCTCCCCATCTCCGAAGAAGATAATATTGGAGGAAGGGCTCGAAGTAACAACAAGAGTTCTTTCAGTTATAAGATTAATCAAATGGAATTTGGTTTGATTTAAGTCCTCAGTTTTTATTTTTACTGACAGACATTTAACAGTGGAGCACGGCTCACACTTCAAACACTTGCAATGAATCTAGGTTCTGTGGATAACTGCCACACCAGTTCCTATTTTACTTTTTTCAGTCATGACAGAGAATCAAGTAACCTGAGGGAGGAGTAGATCCTTTACAAGCTGGGAGGAGACGTTAAGTCAGGTTTCAGTTGAGAATAATAGATCAAGCTTGTTAGAAAAGATTAAATAAGCAATCTTTTGAGACTGTTTAGATGCTGATCAGGGACTGCAAGTAGCGGTTGTAAGTGGAGAGGACAATGTTTAAAGCAGGTGAGAAGGTGGTTGATAGTTCAATTAAGTATTTTTAATAGAGGCTCTATTTGTGGATGGGAGGGACTGAAATTCAGTTCTTCTCTGACTCAGAATGATTGCCATGAAAAAAATAACCCAAGTGAGTTTTTGTGAATTTGGGCCTGGTAAACAAACAACAGTTCTCCTGCATTTTTGTACAAAAGAATGTAAGAGGTTCTGTTGGTTCAGGGGCCTCTTTTGTTGCATAATATGTTTCAGAATAAAAGCTTGGGTGATGGGGGAGGGGGGATGAGATTTCTTAGAGTTGCAAGCTGAAACTATTCTCAAGCGAGGCTAGGGAAGTTTGAATTTTTAGAGGTTGAGAAGGAGTGGTTGTTTTCAGAAAGGAGGGTGTTCAGGTTACAGGAGATGGAGCTGAGGATAATTTAATTTTGGGAATAACTGACTTAATAAAGGAAGTGAGTTGTGGACTGGGTAGGGAGTGAATGACTATTGTAAGTGTTGACAGGTTGAAGAGAAATATGAGGGGAGATAGCAAGATTTTCATTGGGTTATTTGCCAAATTAGGCCAGAATCCCTCATTTGAATGGAGAATAAAATAGGCAGTAATAATGAGCTGAAGTGGGCTAGAGTAGAAGGCAGAAAAGAGCTCTTATAGGTTGTAGCTCAGGAGAATCATTACGAGGACTATTGGTAGAGAAGAGTAGCAGTAGAGGTTGAATGTGGGTGTTCAATAATTCATTAAGGCAGGCATACAGGAAAGAGGATTTCTATTAGAGTTTGATAACTTAAAGTGTTACTAGAGAACAAGTGGGACAATTACCAATTATTAAGTTTGTCTTAATTTTCAGCAGCATCTGAAGATGGGATACAGAAGGGTACAAGTTGGGTTCAGATGCTTGGTTATTACTTTGCCATTTTTGTAGATAAGAGATGTATATTTCAGCCTCGATAGAGGATCAAGCCAAGATGGTAAGCTTTGTGTAACAGAACAGGACATTTTGTAGTTCTAGGAAATCTTTAGGGAATTTGTAGAAGTAAATCCAGAGAGAGGTGTTCTGGGTACAAAGTAAAAGGATAGTTAAGTACTTGCCTTTCTACGCACAGTGATAGTAGTCAGGAGTGATTGTCCCTGGGTGCTCCTTGAGATTTCTGTGTTTGACGTTTATAGTAACATTGCGCTGGAGGATTTATAAGATTTTGAATAATTTAGCTTCTTTTGTAATGAGTTAAGATTTAGGTTTAAGGGGCATGTTGTCAGTAACAAGGGATGTTCTACCTATGGGATTATACTATATGTGTAAGTACAGGTGAAGTATTCTATCTATCTATCAAGGTATACATCCATCTATCTATCTATCTATCTATCTCTATATGTGTATACACACACACACACAGATATATTATTTTTTCCTTAAGAAGAAAAAAAATATCTCTTACTTCTACTGTTTAACGTTTTACACCTCAAAAAATGCAATCATAAAAATAACCACATAAAGGCCTTGTAGTTTATGGGATGCACTGTATCACATAAACTGCAAGTATACAACCAGCCCCTAGGTGGTACTGCAATCCCAGCTGTAGAGCAAAAGCTCCAACCTGGGAAATGCTTTTGAATAATGAGGTAAGTTCTCCTGGGGTCATGGTTTCAATGACCAAGGAGACTTACAGGTTTTTTATAGTGTTGCTGGGGCGCTGCACAACTCCCTAAAGCCCCCCACAACATTAAACAAGCATTTGCAATGCAATCGGTGTCGCCTTTGGGACCTTATATGTATTTAGGTATGCAGCACATTAGCCTGGGTGCTGAAACAGCTGCTGTTCTTTAACATGGAGGTGAAAGTAAGCACCAAACTGCGTGGCACGTCAGGTATGGGAACACATGGAGAGAAATATTGCCTTTCAGCGGGAAACAGTATAGTCCAAAGATCTGTTTTTAATATAAAATCAGGGCCTTCGGTGGTCATATCACTGAAAATACAAGATTTGAAAAAAATATTATTGTCTACGGGTGCTCGTGGAAGACAATTTCTATGAAATGGAATCTAGAGAATGCTAAAGTGATTCTGGTATTTTACTGACCTCTGCTGGTCGTTTTCTGTCAAGAAAGTTAAATAGAGGCAGTTGCCAGAAAAAAAAAAAAGAAAGTCGAACAGCAGAAAGCAATTCCGGTATTTTACTGGCCTCTACTGGTCGTTTTCTATCAAGACAGTTAAATAGAGACAGTTGAACAGAAAACAAAGTCCCTAAGCAGAAGCAGATAAGTCCTAGGGCTGATCTCCAGAGCCCACAAAGTACATACACATATAAGTATATACTAAAGTATATACAAGAGGTCTCGAATGCTCGACCTAAAAAAACAAAATTGGTGTTGTCCCTACCCCTTTTAGAGATATCATCAGGGCATTGTGGGGCGCTGAATAGTAAATGAGCCACTCATTTATTATTCACTTAAAAAAAATGTTTTGGATGTCGTGATCCCACCCGGGACACCCACGTCTTTTTTTTATAGGGGGCCACGGGAGGAGCCCCAGGGCCCCTGCGGCCTCACCGACTCCCTGCTCCTGCAGTAGCCAGCATGTTTTTCTTTAAAGTGGCGTGCCCCTGTGCCCACCCGGGGCACACCACAACTAGTCCAGTTTATTTTTTTTTAAATGGGGTGTCCCGGTGCCCACCCCAGACCATTATTTATTTTTGGGACCGCAGGAGAAGCCCTAGGGCCCCCATGGCCCCACCTGCATTTTCTTTCTTCTATTTTTTTTAAAATAAAGTGGTGTGCCCTGGTGCCCAGCTGGGCCATGCCTCAATTGTCCCATTATTTTTTTTTTAGAGGGTGACCCAGTGCCCTCCCAGGGCACCCCATGGCTAGTCACTCATTGGGGGCTGCATGGGAAGACCTAAGGCCCCCGCAGCCCCGCTGGCGCCCCTGGTTGCACCCATCGCAGGTGCAGCTAGAGCTGGCATTGCTACCACCCCACAGGAGCAGTTTTCTTTTGTTTCTGCAGGGTGGGAGAAATTCAAAGCATTTCCTTGCCTGAGATTATGGGCAGGGAAATGCTTTGTTCTCCCACCGGGCGGGAGCAGCTTTTTGCTCCGGCGCAATGGATCAACTTTCTCTCCAAATGTTATGAGGCACAGTGCTGTACAAACAGAATGCAGAGATAGAGTAGTTAAGTACCCTAAAGATTTCAGAAACAATCAGATTTGATGGAGTTGAGAAACGTAATCAGATTTGAGGGTTCTAAGATTATGAGATTTCATAATTTGGTGTAGTGAACATTTAAAACAAGGTATGGAACCTTCAGTTATAAGGCAGACACACAGGCCAGAGATTGTAGGGATGCAGTGATAAGGAGAATAAGAAAGAAGTCAGCTTGAGAGTGCACTTTAAATGGGGATAAATATTATCTATATATAAAAAGCCTACTGCAAATGCAGTTATCAATAGTGAAGATACGTACTCTGATGCAAGTAGTACCAATATATATATAACCATAATATGGCATATTTCATAATGTGTAGCGAGGTCAGCAGAGCATTTTCTTTGTTATAATATGGTCAGACCTTCTGCATGCACGCCTTCTACTGTTTCATTCTGATCAGATGGGACAAGTAGGATGAATTTTCTTTCTGTTGTAGTTAGGTCAGTTTTCCAGATAAACAGATATTTTTTCTTTCACCGGAATCAGACAGGGAAATAGCCTTTTAATTTCACCAAAAAAGAACACATAAGATAGCATCTGGTACAAAAACCCTTTGATGGTGGAGGACCAAAGAAGAAATAGCCAAAAACGGGACTACAGGATCAAATACTGCTTCTAGTCAAGTAAAAAAAAGCAATTAAATTGTTTGAACTTGCATAGTCAGTGTTTTATTAGTTCACAAAAAAGTGTTTCTGTGGAAGGTTTGCATGTGGATTAATACTGATGTATTTAAAAAGGTCCCCATTGAAAATATGGTGTATACACAAAGACTTTACGACTGGCACCCCTGCATATCTGGAGAAGTTCACCATTTTTGAGGGCTCTGCAACATTCCTTCCCCGTCTACTCACACAGGTTATGAACGACATCCCTGTATCCATCCATAGCAAGTCCACCTTTGCTCCCAGCAATCCCACTTAGAATCACTCTCTGATTGTTTCTCTTCCTTTGACCCTATACAGTGCTTCCGGTCTTCTGGTAGGTTCGTATACAAATACCACATATATACCTAAATCTTGTAGCTAAGATGTCTAATTTAAAATGTGGCTCCATTTTTTGTCAACATTTTGGACACATAAAATTGTATCTCTGTTGTTCATTTCATTATGTTTTTGTGCTCTATTTGAGTCACTTTAAGCACCCTTCAGTTCGGTTTTATATTTCCTTTAACAGAGAGATACCACCCACACACAAACACACATACATCCTCATCACAGGTCTCATTTACTTCCCTTCTACTGCCCCTCTCCCACCATACTCTTCTCTCTTGGGCTATTGGACTGTTTTTCATGGAGGGACAATCTTCCCATTCCCTCCTTACATCTTCTTCAGTACTTCTTCTTTTTCTACCACCCCCTCCCCTACACATGCTCTAGTTCTCTGCCTTGGTAGTTTCTCACACAAATATGTTCTACTCACCCCACATATACTCTCCACCAACCACTGTAGTGCCTGTTGATGATGATGATTATCAAAGTGTTTTGTTTCATCCTTAAGCATGTAAGAATACTAGGTAAACTTCTGTCAAAAAACTGTAGATTCTGGGGTCGATTCCGATTCGGGCCGGAAAAAGCACCGACCGACTCGGATCCGGAAAAAATACCGACCGACACGTACCAGTGGCGCCCGACACGCCAAGTACGATGCAAGCCGCGATAAATCCGACCGACACGTCAGGAAACCAAGCCGACCGACCGAGCCGCTCGGAAAATAGCAATCCGGCCGGAAAAACACGCGAATCCAACCGACCGACACGCACCCGGAACAAATCCGACCGAATCGTACCCGCCAACTCCAACCTGCAAAGTACGATGCAAGGCGCGAAAAACACGACCGAGTCGGACGGAGGACAAGCCGTACGACCGACACGCATACAAAACCGAGCCGAAGCAACACAATACACCGCGACCGACGCGTACGCAGCATACAAAACTGCACAAACACAGCGTGAACGAAACGGAAAACACCGTACGAGACCAATGCAGGGTCCGACTCGGTCACAAGAACGTTTCCAACATACACAAACAGCACAAAGGAAAAATCAACCAAAAAAAGGCCAAACAAGCAATTACCAAGCCAATAAATACTGGGGGGTGGGGACAGAGAACAAAGACACACCAACAACTCCACCTATATAAAGGACACAAATCACTACCATGAGCCTTTGCAAATGCCATTCCACTGCCAGCACCCAAGAGAAAGCAACCACACACCCACAGCTCATCCCTCACACAAGCCACACACCAGCAGCACACCAACAAATACCTACCTCACATACACCCAGCACAACACACACCCACACACCCTCACCTGCACACCAACACACACATCACCCACCATCACCAACCATCACCATGCCCCCCAAGAAGAATCCCAAGTTTCTAGATTGTGAATTGGAAGTCCTGGTAGACGAGATCCTCAGGGTGGAGCCACAGCTGTTTGGCACATTGGTCCAACAGACCCCCATGTCGCAGAAAACCAAGATGTGGGAGAGGATCATCAACAGGGTGAACGCCCAATCACCATGTCGGCGCACAAAGACCGACATCCAGAACAGGTGGTATGACGTGCGCAGGAGGGTACGGGAGCTGCTCAAGAAAGACTACCACCTGAGCCAATACACCGGCAGTGGCCCTCCTGCCAAGCCAGTATACCTCAGGCCCTGGGAGGAGAAGGTGCGGGCCATCCTTCCGCCAGTGAGCGTATATGGACTAGAGGACATCCCAGAGCCTGGTGAGTACACAACAAATGTACACAATAAACTGCCACAAAACACACACATCACTGTCAAGGGGAGAGTCAAACCATGCACTCATAGCAATTACACAGCAACTAGAACAGAATCATCCCAAAATGTGTATGTCAGTCAGATAAACACAACACATGCCATCAAAAAAGTCACATCCAACTGTGCCAACACATGTACAAACACAACCACAACTACAGCTAGGCAGTGGCACAAATAGAACTAACACACACATCCACACATGTAGCCACCACAACAACACCAACACACAGTGAAGACCACTCAAAGGAAGGAATTCTGTGTATGCTGGCCAAGTCAGTGTAGCCAATAGCATCATGGGAGTCGCAGTCACACATATTGCCCCCCCCCCAACTGTCCCATCAACACCACCCTGAACCATGCTCACATCACAGGGAGTGGAGAAGGACTCACAAGATGGCTGACACTGGCTACTGCTGTGGGGAGCACAAGGCCCTGCTGCCAACTGTGCACCAACAAACAGCAGGACACCACTGACTGACATCCTGAGAGACAACTTACACTCCCTGCAATGCAAGCACGTTCCATGGTGGGATATCTGGCTGGCTGGCTGGGTGGGAAGGGAGACTTGCAGCACTGACCATAGTCACCAGCACCTCCCCTCACACCCCCCCCAACACAAACTCCACAGTACCCACCTGGTAGAATGCAATGCCCTCCATCCTAACACAAGATCCCACAAAGCACCACCACCCTGGGTTATGTTGTGTGAAGCACAGGGACACTCTTGGGACTCTTAGCCAAACAACTGCCAGGACAACACTCCCAGCCATCCTGTCAGCACAGCCAGCCCACCCCACAGGGAAGCAGAGTCAAAAGGAAGGAAGCATGGGCATGCTGGGAAGGGGGTGGAGGCAATAGCATGATGGGAGTCGTAGTCACAGACATTGCTCAGCCTCACAACTGGCCCATCAACACCACCCTGAACCATGCTCACATCACAGGGAGTGGAGAAGGACTCACAAGATGGCTGACACTGGCTACTGCTGTGGGGAGCACAAGGCCCTGCTGCCAACTGTGCACCAACAAACAGCAGGACACCACTGACTGACATCCTGAGAGACAACTTACACTCCCTGCAATGCAAGCACGTTCCATGGTGGGATATCCGGCTGGCTGGGTGGGAAGGGGGACTTGCAGCACTGACCATAGTCACCAGCACCTCCCCTCACACCCCCCCCCCAACACAAACTCCACAGTACCCACCTGGTAGAATGCAATGCCCTCCATCCTAACACAAGATCCCACAAAGCACCACCACCCTGGGTTATGTTGTGTGAAGCACAGGGACACTCTTGGGACTCTTAGCCAAACAACTGCCAGGACAACACTCCCAGCCATCCTGTCAGCACAGCCAGCCCACCCCACAGGGAAGCAGAGTCAAAAGGAAGGAAGCATGGGCATGCTGGGAAGGGGGTGGAGGCAATAGCATGATGGGAGTGGTAGTCACAGACATTGCTCAGCCTCACAACTGGCCCATCAACACCACCCTGAACCATGCTCACATCACAGGGAGTGGAGAAGGACTCACAAAATGGCTGACACTGGCTACTGCTGCGGGGAGCACAAGGCCCTGCTGGGAACTGTGCACCAACAAACAGCAGGACACCACTGACTGACATCCTGAGAGACAACTTACACTCCCTGCAATGCAAGCACGTTCCATGGTGGGATATCCGGCTGGCTGGGTGGGAAGGGGGACTTGCAGCACTGACCATAGTCACCAGCACCTCCCCTCACACCCCCCCCCAACACAAACTCCACAGTACCCACCTGGTAGAATGCAATGCCCTCCATCCTAACACAAGATCCCACAAAGCACCACCACCCTGGGTTATGTTGTGTGAAGCACAGGGACACTCTTGGGACTCTTAGCCAAACAACTGCCAGGACAACACTCCCAGCCATCCTGTCAGCACAGCCAGCCCACCCCACAGGGAAGCAGAGTCAAAAGGAAGGAAGCATGGGCATGCTGGGAAGGGGGTGGAAGCAATAGCATGATGGGAGTGGTAGTCACAGACATTGCTCAGCCTCACAACTGTCCCATCAACACCACCCTGAACCATGCTCACATCACAGGGAGTGGAGAAGGACTCACAAGATGGCTGACACTGGCTACTGCTGTGGGGAGCACAAGGCCCTGCTGCCAACTGTGCACCAACAAACAGCAGGACACCTCTGACTGACATCCTGAGAGACAACTTACACTCCCTGCAATGCAAGCACGTTCCATGGTGGGATAACTGACTGGGTGGGTGGGTGGGTGGGAAGGAGGTCTGGCTGTCAACCAAACACAATCAATGCAGACCATGTTCACACCCCAGAGAATACATAGAAATGCCCAAATAATGCAGGACAATGTGCCACACCAATATCAACCCCTGACTGTGACGACTTAGGACAATACAATGTACAGGCCCGCACCCCGAGGCACAGTCACAACTGTCAGGTGTGTCAACCACTGATGCCTGCAGAAACATGACATACATTGTTTGTGTCTCCCAAAAACAGGTGATGATAGGGACACAGCAGCAGACGCTGAGGAGTCCCAGTCCCAGGCTCAAGAGGATGCCGAGCTCACTGGCGTCGTACAGCCTCTGTCCTCCTCGGACGATGAAGAACAACCTGGCACATCCGGTGCAAGTCAACATGCTGCACCAGCAGGACCACCAGCTGCAGCACCAGCAGGTCCACCAGCTGCACCCCCTGCACCCACCCCTCCAACGACTGTCACCACGAATACCATCCCTGCCGACATGGACAGAATAAGGAACAACACCAGCGCAGTGACCCTGGACCAACCTGGGGCCATGGACACCACCACCACCACCAACCCCCGAGGTGGACCAGGGTTATCTGTGCGTGCAACTGCACACACTGCACATGTCAGCAGGGGTGGTGGGAGGGGTGGGAGACAGAGGTCGCTGCTTGCAGACGTTGCTGGTGTGCATGAAGACCCACAACTGGTACGCATAGCTGATGCGTACCAGTCCAGCACCGGAGAGCTCAGCCAGGTAGTGGGGCTCCTCAGAGACATCAAACAGCAGCAGGCTGCCCATCATGCCCGCTTGGACTCCCACATGTCCCATGTGGAGTCACACATGTCACGTGTGGACTCCCACATGTCACGTGTGGACTCCCACATGACCCGCGTGGAGTCCAAGTGGGATGTACTACATGAGATGACGGCGGTGCACAGGGACATTTTACAATGCCTCCGCCAGATGAACAGCAACCAGTCCACACCTCCCTGTGTGCCAACAACATCTGGTACCGAACAAACTGCAACTGCCACAGGGAGGGAGGAGGACTCTGGCGGAGAGTCCCCTGCACCGCAGCAGCCTGCACTTGAGGGCCCCCCCCCAAGAAGAGGGGTCGTCCGAGGAGGGGAAAGTGAGAGGCTGATGGCCAAGCGCAACTCCCAGGAAGCCTGAACCTGTTCTGGATTTTCGCCTTTGTGCACAGACTGTTCACCCTGTTGATGGCAACACTACTCCCACACATTGCATGGGGAGTACAAGTTGGAACAATGTGTCAGACAACTGTGGCCCCGATACTGGGGATCCTGTCTACCTGGACTTTCTATTCATCTAGGAACTTGGGATTGCAAGATTCATGTACAGCACAATCCATCCTATGCACTATTATCACAGATGTATCACAATAAACACAATAATACACCATACTTGCCTCTGTCGTGATTCCAACGTGGGTGCTGTTATGGGGATGATGAACAACAAAATTACACTGTGTATGCGAACTGCAACAGCAAGGACAACACAGGCATGTGAGTACAGGCAACGTGACACATATGAGGGAGACACACCACCAGGGCTACACAACACATACACACCTAGGCCATCTGACTCATTGCCTACACTGATGTTGCCAGGGAAGACGGTGCAATGCACAGACACCACACCCATTCCCAGTTGTAGTCAAGTAGCCCACAGGTGCAGTAAGCAAATGGCAGTCAAATGTGTGACCACAGACAACGCACATCACTAAGTGAAGCACAGGTTTATTACACAGTAGCAACATGCCGTAACCACTACAGATGCAAGGTAACCCCACCTGGTAGCGGGCACACAGTCAACAACTGTAGACAGAAGGAAGTCCATGGGTGTGGCGCACATCACCTGTAGGGACACAACAGCTACCAGCCTGGATGTGCAATCACGTTGTCGGTGGACACAGTTGACCAAACGAATCTGAAAGTACCCTGTGAAGGACAGAAATGACACACAGTCAAAAGCAATGGAGTACAGGACAGAACAGCAAAACTCATGCACAATACATGTTACAAGATACCCACCCAGAACCAAGTTAGCATGTGAACACTGTTGGGGAGTACAGCCCACCTGTAAGCACACATCGCAACACACATCCAGTCAAGTAGCCCATGGACACACTCCAACAGCACCAGAGCACCACCCACACATCATGCCAACTCACATCATTGACATGACACCTCAGGATACTCACATTCAGCTAAAGAAGTTGGTGATGAGCTGTGTGCGGACATCACCATCACCATCATCATCATCATCGTCACTGGCATCGTGTTCCAGGCCAGGATCCTCCACAGGTGGCGGATGTTGGTCATCGTCATCCTGGATGAGAGGCAACTCCTTCCGCACTGCCAGGTTGTGGAGCATGCAGCAGACGATGATAATCTTGCACACTTTCGCAGGGGCATATGGGAGGGACCCTCCGGTCTTGTCCAGGCAGCGGAAGCGGCTCTTCAGGAGACCAAAGGTCCGCTCAATCACTCTCCTGGTCCGACCATGTGCCTCATTGTAGCGCATCTGGGCAGGTGTCACAGGGTTCCTGAGGGGTGTCAGCAACCACGGCATGTTGGGGTATCCCGAGTCACCTACGGACAGACAAGTGCACATCAGCTGACTTGGAAAAGTGGGCGGAATACTACAGATCAGATCACACACAATGGCACAAAGTCAGTACACACCGACAAGCCAGGCACGCTGGTTCTGCATCTGTGCCATCAACCTGGGGATGCGACTACTCCTCATCACAAAGGCATCGTGTGCTGAACCAGGGAAACGGGCACACACGTGTGTGATGGTCATGTCTGCAAGACACACCACCAGTGCATTGACCGAGTGGTAGTGCTTGCGGTTCCTGTAGGCCTGCTCCTGGGCCTGTGGTGGTACCAAAGCCACATGTGTCCCATCAATGGAGCCAATGACATGCGGCATCCTCCCCAGGGCATAAAAGTCACTCTTCACGTCAGTGAGTCGTCGCAGTCTAGGGAAATAGATGTACCGGTTCAGGAAGAGCAACATTGCCGCCAAAACATCGCGGAGCACACGGCTGAACATGGTCTGTGACATCCCACCAGCAGACGCCACAGTATGTTGGAAGGTACCGGTGGCAAAGAAGTGTAGGGCTGCCATCACCTTCACCTTGGGGGTCAGCGCTGTAGGATACGGCCGGCCAGGCTGCAAATGTGGGGACAACTGCACTGCCAAATCCTCAATCAGCTGCCTGGTGAAGCGGTACCGTCGGATGCTGTCCCGTTCCACCATCGTTGCCAGGTCTGGGAATGGCCGATGGACAGCAGGAGCCCTGCAGTGCAGAGGAGAAGTAAGCAAGATCGTCAGTCACCCCACATATGCGGCATTGAACACACTCAAGATCCCAACATACATCATCATGAGGCACAACTACATGAAGTGTGCAGTACCGGAACGACATGTATGGTACATACATGGCCAACATCTGTCAACACGGTCCTACAGGTGGCATCAATTTGTCCCAGGTTGGCCCATTGGATATCATGATGCTGTGTCACAGTCACCCCCCAGTGACATGTGAGGACAGATGTGCCCCAGGCACCACAGCTCAACGACAGGCACATTCCCAGGGACCCTGTAATGCCACATGGACACTGGCATCACCTGGAGTATCATGTGTACACCACAACAAAACAAACATGACCCCCACAGGTAGTGGCCACACTTGCCATGGCAGGAGAGCCATGGACGTCTGTGACACACACGCACAACATCAGAGTCCATGCACACACAACGTGGATGTGGAGACTGTCTCCCATTGTGCACATGAAATCAGAGACATTGTAAACACTACATGCACAAAGACTGTGGAGGGCCATCACTATTGTGCCACTGGGACACCCTGGCTCAAACATACCGTCCCACATGGGACTCACGGGGTATGTGACATGACATACACAAACACCACTGTGAAATGTGACCATGGCACATGCACAGATATGAACAGTTGCACATCACAGTGGTCACGTACACGTAACACCCAGGATCCTGTCCCCATTAACACGTGCACAGCCTGGGGGTGGCTGCCCACAGGTGACACCCACAGGACAAAATGTACACCAACATACACACAATAGGAAATGCAGCCTTACATGCCTTATGATAAGGTTTGGACAGGCTGTCGTGATGTAGGTGTGCCCCTCACTCCCTGGGAGCTATCTGTGGCTGGCATATGTCCATCTGAGACAGGCATGCTGACATATGCCAGTCACATGTACAGTGATGCGTTGAACAGCAATGGACCGATCGGTGCCTCCGGCCGGCCCATTGCTTTCAATGTGTGCGGGTACGCGTTGTACCCCTGTGCGCGTTGTACTGCAATGGACCGATCGGTGCCTCCGGCCGGCCCATTGCATTCAATGTGTGCGGGTACGCGTTGTACCCCTGTGCGCGTTGTACTGCAATGGACCGATCGGTGCCTCCGGCCGGCCCATTGCATTCAATGTGTGCGGGTACGCGTTGTACCCCTGTGCGCGTTGTACTGCAATGGACCGATCGGTGCCTCCGGCCGGCCCATTGCATTCAATGTGTGCGGGTACGCGTTGTACCCCTGTGCGCGTTGAACAGCAATGGACCGATCGGTGCCTCCGGCCGGCCCATTGCTTCCAATGTGTGCGGGTACGCGTTGTACCCCTGTGCGCGTTGTACTGCAATGGACCGATCGGTGCCTCCGGCCGGCCCATTGCATTCAATGTGTGCGGGTACGCGTTGTACCCCTGTGCGCGTTGTACTGCAATGGACCGATCGGTGCCTCCGGCCGGCCCATTGCTTTCAATGTGTGCGGGTACGCGTTGTACCCCTGTGCGCGTTGTACTGCAATGGACCGATCGGTGCCTCCGGCCGGCCCATTGCATTCAATGTGTGCGGGTACGCGTTGTACCCCTGTGCGCGTTGTACTGCAATGGACCGATCGGTGCCTCCGGCCGGCCCATTGCATTCAATGTGTGCGGGTACGCGTTGTACCCCTGTGCGCGTTGTACTGCAATGGACCGATCGGTGCCTCCGGCCGGCCCATTGCATTCAATGTGTGCGGGTACGCGTTGTACCCCTGTGCGCGTTGTACTGCAATGGACCGATCGGTGCCTCCGGCCGGCCCATTGCTTTCAATGTGTGCGGGTACGCGTTGTACCCCTGTGCGCGTTGTACTGCAATGGACCGATCGGTGCCTCCGGCCGGCCCATTGCATTCAATGTGTGCGGGTACGCGTTGTACCCCTGTGCGCGTTGTACCTCAATGGACCGATCGGTGCGCACCCATTGACAATGGGCTTGCCTGGCAACGGACGCGTTTTCGAATATTCGAACGAGTCGGTTGCTGGAAAATCAGTTGGTCACCCACAACAATGTTGCAAAATCATGTATGTCATGAAGTTGAAATTTTGAAGGATGCTGTGGGCGTGTTTTGGTGCTGCTATTCCATGGATTGGCCAGATTCAGAAGATGCAAACGACTTGGACCTATCACTTTGGACACAAGGGACAGTATCTGCCTCTCCAGCACATATATATTGCTGCATGTTCCCCTGAGAGCCCACTTGCCTGCACTACATGCTCCAGGACGACATCTGCCACTGCACTGCTGCTGTCTCTGCCCCTCTGGACCCTGCAATGGCACGTACTGTGGAGAGAGCCCCAGCCTTCAGCCTTGAAGAGAACCAGGCCCTGCTGGACAGCCTACTTCCACAGTACAGCAAGCTGTATGGGACACCAGGGGAGCAGGTGAGTGTTCTGTGCACTGCCTTTCTGAATGTGCATTTTGTCTGACTAGCAAGGCTGAGAGTCAGCACACCACTGGCTAGCAGGCTCACTGAGTAGTTGTCACCCCCCATAGTGTGTAGTGACTTGCACTGGACAGGTATGGTGCAGTGACAGTGCTTCTGAACAGGGTTTTACTCCCCATGCTATGATACCATGTAGTGACTTCTGGAAAACTGTCCATGGGCAGCCGTGCACTGCCTGGGTACACCATGTGCCCCTGTGATTGCGACATGTATATGCAACTGTGTCATGCACGGATATGTTGCATGTGTAGTAATGGCCTTATCACTTTGTCATCCTGACAGGCTTCTGCCCATCGGAAGCATGAGATCTGGAAGGACATCGTCCGGGCTGTCCGGTCCGTGGGGGTCTACAAGCGCCGGATCCGCAACTGCCAAAAGAGGTGGCAGGACCTTCGGGGCTGGACCCGGAGGATTGCACGGGTCCAGCTGAAGCTGTCGCCTCCTCGCAGGAGGGGCGGAACACGGACCCTGACCCCCCACATGCTCAGGATCCTGGCGGTGGTCTTTCCAGACCTGGATGGGCAGCTGAAGGCCAGAGAGCAGCAAGGAGGGGGTGAGTCAAAGACTGCACTGTGTACTCTGTCTAACATGTTATGTGCCCTCCTCGGGCCAGGTTGAACTGCCACAGTACAGCAGTCATGTTGTCCAGGAGCCATGTCCCTCTATTGTGCACTGCCCACTCCTCATCTGATACCCAGGTGTGGCCCTTACATGCAGGGAATTCTGTCACTTAGGACTGTGTCCTTGCAGTTTGCTTGACTCAAGGTGGGAGACAGCATCTGTTTCCCTGACTCTGTGGTGGGCATCATGGGTGGGTCCATTGCTTACACAATGCCTGTATTCTGACATGTATTCAGCGTGTTACTTTGATCTGTGGTCCAATTGCTGAGCTGATCCACCACATGTGGCTGGGGTACCTGGCACACACCCATGCTGCGGGTGGGAACAATGTTTGGGCCCCAGGAGTATGTATATGACGTGTGTCACACATACTTAGCCAGCTGCCTACAGTCCAGGGCTCATCCCTCATTCATGTGGGGCTGGACAGTCATGCCTACTCCAGGCCATACAATACACTCTGTACTCCCACTCCCGTGTATCAGAGGACACATTGTGCACAGTGATTTGACCCCTCAGGTGTCTGCCTCTGTGTCAGTGTGCTGTGGATTAGTCGCCAGGACTGCTGTGGAGTTTCTTGGTAGGGGCTCAGCATGCCACTGGAGATGTGACCATAGGAGACGATACTTGTGTGACACATAGGTGTCTGATCAGCTGCCCATGCAGACTGGGGCATGTAAATGTGAAGTTCAGGCAGCTGTTCCCCATGCACAGCAGAGTGTGAGGGGCTCAGGTTCAGAGGGTAGTGTCACAGGTCTCCCATATGTCCAATAGGTATGACCTGGACAGATGAGGGTTAAGAGGATGTGTTGTGGGGGGGATGTACATGTGCACTTGTGCAGCTCCAGGACTTGCATTCCCCATGACCTACTATTGTGACACAGTGCAGAGTGTTGTTGTCTGGCTGCAAAGTCATACATCACTGAGACAGTGATGTATGACTTTGCAGTCATGCCTCCGCCATGGCATGTGTCTACTGATTGGTGATCCTGCAGGGGAGTGACATGTGCTACATGCACACCATAGTGGCGCTGGCTATCAGGACATGGGTGCATCATGGTGTCTGTCGCTGGTATGCATCACATGCATTTCCTATTTGACTCTGGGCATCCCTTACATCCGTAAACCTGTACTGACTCAGTGGCAAGAGCTGTGATGTGTCCACACCGTGTCCTCTGCACTGTCCAACTACTGTGTACTTGGTGCATGTGTCAACACTGGGGTGTTGCAATCCAACAGACACCAGACAGATGGGTGCAAGGCCATGTGGGATGTGAGTGCCATGCTTGGCATCAGACTGACAATTGACTTCTCCTGTTCAATTAGGGCACTTTTAGCAATGTACAACTAATGATGCCAGGGCTTGCTCTGTAATGTGTTGTGCTCACAGTGGTGTGTGCGTTTGGTGCAGGTGACTGATGTCTGTCTGTTTCCCCATTGTTTGCAGATACATCCACGGCCACGGAAGGGGACAGCTCCACGGACCAGGAGGAGCCGGAGAGCCAGACTGGGTCAGCAGCCGAGGAGTGGTCGGAGGGACCCAGTGGCACGGAGGGCGAGGGGAGCCACACCGAGGAGTCCTCAGCAGCATCCACCTCAGCTGAGGACCAGAGCAACTCGGAGGATGACTCCCTTGTGGAGGCGGGTGTCAGCAGCCACCACACCCCAGCTAGTGTTGCTGTCCCCGCCACCACCAGCACCACCACCGCCCTCCCATCGGCTCCCATTCCCCAGGTCCGTGGAGGCTCCCATGTCCGGGAGCGTGTCTCCTTTGGGCCAGGCACCGCACCCCCTGCCCCTGTGTCCCCTGCTGCCCTGAGTGAGGAGTCTGTGTACCTCCTTCGCCAGCTCCATGTAGGGCAGACAGCCATGCTGAGTGTCCTCCATGCGCACACCGCGCTGTTGACTCAGCTGGTGTCGTTCATGGAGGGCATCTCATCGGGCATGTCTGACCTACAGAGGGGCAATAGGTCCATGGACTCCTCCCTGACGGCAGCAGTGTCCCTCCTCAAACGGTCCCTCACCCCTCCTGCCTCTGCTCCATCCACACTCCCCAGCACCTTACCCATCCCAGGCACACACACACTGGCACAGGCACACACCAGCACACACACATCCAGCACACTGACACACACGCCAATGACAAAACGCACACGCACGCACATTCAGGGGACTGAAGCCAGACTCACAGGGGATGGGGCCCTGGAACACACACACGCATCCACATGCACTGCGCAGTCCTCAGTTCCCTCTCCCTCCAAAGCACCCTCCCTTGCCTCACCTGCAACCCCAAAGTCACAGCAGCTCTTCCTCTGTGACCTCGGCCTCTTCCCCACCGATGAAGCTGCTCCAGCATCCCGGGGGAAGAGGAAGCCCACCCACACGGAGCAGAGTGCCCCTCGCCCCCGGACACCCTCCCCCAGGCGCAGACGGACTGAGGCCCCCACCCGCAAGTCCCCCCGGAGTGCTAAGAGCAAGACCCCGCCACCACCCTGCAGCTCAGGCACAAGGTCTCCGTCCTCCATCCCTCAGGCCCCCACTGCACAGGTGCCCCCACCACACCCTGCCCCAGGTTCCCCCACCCACAGATATACCATCCCCAAGATGCTCCGGCCTTCTCCCCCTGCCACTTGCTCTCCCAGCACCACACCCCCCGCTGCGCTTGTCTGTGCCACTGATGTGGTGAGGGTGTCCCCCCCTCTGTCCAACCCACCTTGCCTGTTCCCCATTCTCCTCCCCTGGAGGTAGGCACTGCAGTGGAGTCCACTACCGCCCTGTCTGACTTGGGCACTGCAGTGGCGGACCTGTCCACCCCATCTGCAGGGTCCACTGCAGTTGTGCCGGCACCCACGACATCTGTGTCATGCCCCCCAGTTGTGCCGGCACACACCATGTCAGACACCTCCACTGCAGTTGTCAGTGGCTCTCCTGCACCCACCACCCCTTCCCTGACTCCCCCTGGTGAGCCCTGATCCTGTCCCTGCGGTGCCTGGCCTGCCCCCCGGTTGCCCCTCCTAGTGGATTGTCCCTGGTATTGTGCAGGCATGCGTAGGGTGACATCTGCCAGTGTCACCCTGTTTGAACTTTGACAATGGACTGGCCATTGGCCTTTGCTCTTTTTTCAGGACTTCGTTTGGCCTCAACACATATGCTGAATAAAGCAACTTTCTTTTCTCTAGTGCTCATGCTTCAGATGTACATGTTGTTGGTGCAGCTAACCATGCCCTTGCTGCAGTGATGGTGATATCTGGTCTCATGATTATGAAGTGTTACTGTGCAGGAACCCATGTGGTCCAGGGGGAATGTGTCCTATCCTGTGGTGTATCCATGTCATCAATAGCAGCATCTGAGGGTGTCATGTGTTCAGTATTTGGCAATGGGTTTCCTACTTACATTGGCAATTTCATATCTGTGGCTTCCACCCCTGCACATCTGTTGTGCCTGCCATCGTTGCATTTGTCTACTTCCCTGACCGTGTTGCCATCTCCAGTGGACATGCAGGTTTGGGCATCAATGGGGAGGGACTCATCCGTGTAGTCAGTGCAACATTGCTATACAAGTGTGTTGGATCTGTGCTGATGATTCCGTTGGCACATCCATGACCAGGCTGATGTGATGGGAGCCCTCATTTGGTGCTAATTGTTGATTGTGTGACCAAGTGCTCAGCTGACATGATGGGGCCCTACTGAGGCAACATATGGCACAGCTTTCCTCACACAGGAGTGGAGTCCCCTCATGGCAGTGTGTACACGTGTGACATTGCCTGCGCCCAAGGTGTGTGTTGTATGTGCATGTCTGTGTGTTCACTTCCATTCATCTGCGCATGCTGTGATCCCTAGTGTTGTACCTGTTTGTGATGCTTGCTGACTTGAGCTATGTTCCCCCAAAGTCTTCTCCCTGTGTTCTCTGTGATGTGGGTGCATGGCACATTACTGGTCATCAGGGTGTCACCCATAGGTGTGTTTGCTGTCAGGGCAGAGTTTGTGTGCTGACGCAGATGGGTCACAGTCAGGTTTCCCTTTGGCACTTGTTGTTTGCCCCTGTCATGTGATTTCCAGTTTGTGTTATCTTTCAGTGATTGTGACACGTTGTGTGTGTGACTGCTGGCACTCCTTAGGGTCCGGGCTGCAATGTTGGTTGTTGTCTATGTGTGTTCTTTGTGGGTGACCTTGGCTTCTTCATTGGTGTGTGACTGTGGCTGGGATCCCATTGGTCGGTGTGGTATTGCCGTCATGTCCATGTACAGAGTAGTGTGCAGTGTGTCAGACATTCAGGAGTCTTGTTGAGTGTCCATGTGTGATGTGTTTCTACACCTTGGTTCCCACCCACCACCCTGGAATAGTCATGGGTGCATGTGCAATGTCACCAGTGCATGTGTACTTCACTGCTGCACATTGTTGGAGGTCGAGGGGTGTGGTGTTGAGTGTGTGCAGATGAGAGTTGTTGCCCGGCTAGTCCCCTGCCTCCATGTTGGCCTTGGCTTACTGGCCATGCTGATTGATTTGTGCTTGTGTAGGTGTGATGGTAGTTAGTTGCTCAGGACACCTGACTGTGGTTCACAGTGTGAACGACATTTAGCTTTGTCATCACAGTGGTATTTTTCTTCAGCCCAGGGTCACCACATTGTGGGGGCCCTGGGGGTGGTGCTGTGGTGTGTCTGTGACTTGTTGTGTCAGTTGTTGTTCCTACGTGCCTGTGTGACATGTGTGTTTTGTGCTCCCTCTCACCTGTCAATGCCTGCTTGCCCACATAGGGGATTTGGATCCATGAGTTAGCTTAGTGTGGCAGTGTATGCACATCTGTATGATTGGTATTCAGCTCTCCTCATGTGTTGTGTTGTTGCCTGGGGACAATGGCACCCCCACCCCTCACCTGCTGTGTATGATGACAGTGTTGGTCTGCCTGTTTGTGTTTGTGCATCTGCACCACTGCATTGGCATATCTTGGGTGTGCCATTGGCTGTATGTTGTTTGGTGTGTTTCCCCTGCTGTCCCTGGGACTCCTAGGTCATCGGTCAGCACAGTGATCATGGTTTGTGTGTCCCATTGCTGCCATGGTATGGTATCTGTTCACCTCACATCTGCTGTCTCCACAGGGTATCTGCATTTGTGTGCCCATTGGTGCAAATATGTGGTTCTGCATTCTGATGGTCACTTCTGTCATTGTGTCATTGATGACTGTTGACGGTCTCAGCCCCCATGGGTGTTGTTTGTCTGCACATGGCCAAAGGAATGTTTCATTTGCACTGCAGTATTTGGCTCCCCCAATTTATGTTGCAATGGGACACATACACTACTTTGCCACAGATGAGTTTTTGGTTCTGTGACCAGGAATGATCCATGCAGTTTGGCAGTTGCAGCTCTTTCTTTGTTAACAATTACCTTTTGGTCACTGTGATGATAAGGGTGTAGACCCCATTGCCACAATGGTCAAAATGTGCTTCAGCTATGGACCCCACACTTACCTTTTGGTCACTGTGATGATGGGGGTTTAGACCCCATTGCCACAATGGTCAAAATGTGCTTCAGCTATGGACCCCACACTTACCTTTTGGTCACTGTGATGATGGGGGTTTAGACCCCATTGCCACAATGGTCAAAATGTGCTTCAGCTATGGACCCCACACTTGCCTTTTGGTCACTGTGATGATGGGGGTTTAGACCCCATTGCCACAATGGTCAAAATGTGCTTCAGCTATGGACCCCACACTTGCCTTTTGGTCACTGTGATGATGGGGGTTTAGGCCCCATTGCCACAATGGTCATGGGCTGCTTGCATTGTGGGTGCCACACACATATATGTGTGGCACATGTGCTAGGGGGTCACATTGTATGTTCAATGTCATGTTCGGTGTTGTAGGCATTTGACACAGCCTGCTCACACGCTTGTCATGGTGGTGGGGGGATGTCTTAATCTTGCATTCCCTAGGTTGTGGTGTGCTTGTTGTGTCATGCATTGTCCATCCTATGAGTGGGGGTGGTAGTAGTGGTAGGCATCCTGCCCCCTGGCTAAGGGTGGTAGTAGTGGTAGGCATCCAGCCCCCTGGCTAAGGGTGGTAGTAGTGGTAGGCATCCAGCCCCCTGGCTAAGGGTGGTAGTAGTGGTGGGCATCCTGCCCCCCTGGGTGAGGGTGGTAGTAGTGGTGGGCATCCAGCCCCCTGGCTAAGGGTGGTAGTAGTGGTGGGCATCCTGCCCCCCTGGGTGAGGGTGGTAGTAGTGGTGGGCATCCTGCCCCCCTGGGTGAGGGTGGTAGTAGTGGTAGGCATCCTGCCCCCTGGCTAAGGGTGGTAGTAGTGGTAGGCATCCAGCCCCCCTGGCTAAGGGTGGTAGTAGTGGTAGGCATCCAGCCCCCTGGCTAAGGGTGGTAGTAGTGGTAGGCATCCAGCCCCCTGGCTAAGGGTGGTAGTAGTGGTAGGCATCCTGCCCCCTGGCTAAGGGTGGTAGTAGTGGTAGGCATCCAGCCCCCTGGCTAAGGGTGGTAGTAGTGGTGGGCATCCTGCCCCCTGGCTAAGGGTGGTAGTAGTGGTGGGCATCCTGCCCCCCTGGGTGAGGGTGGTAGTAGTGGTGGGCATCCTGCCCCCTGGCTAAGGGTGGTAGTAGTGGTAGGCATCCAGCCCCCCTGGCTAAGGGTGGTAGTAGTGGTGGGCATCCTGCCCCCCTGGGTGAGGGTGGTAGTAGTGGTGGGCATCCTGCCCCCTGGCTAAGGGTGGTAGTAGTGGTGGGCATCCTGCCCCCCTGGGTGAGGGTGGTAGTAGTGGTGGGCATCCTGCCCCCCTGGGTGAGGGTGGTAGTAGTGGTGGGCATCCTGCCCCCTGGCTAAGGGTGGTAGTAGTGGTGGGCATCCTGCCCCCCTGGGTGAGGGTGGTAGTAGTGGTGGGCATCCTGCCCCCCTGGGTGAGGGTGGTAGTAGTGGTGGGCATCCTGCCCCCTGGCTAAGGGTGGTAGTAGTGGTGGGCATCCTGCCCCCCTGGGTGAGGGTGGTAGTAGTGGTGGGCATCCTGCCCCCTGGCTAAGGGTGGTAGTAGTGGTAGGCATCCAGCCCCCTGGCTAAGGGTGGTAGTAGTGGTGGGCATCCTGCCCCCCTGGGTGAGGGTGGTAGTAGTGGTGGGCATCCTGCCCCCTGGCTAAGGGTGGTAGTGGTGGTGGGCATTTGGCACCCCCTGGCTAAGGGTGGTTGTGGTGGTTGGCATCCAGCCCCCCTGGGTTGGGGTGGTGGCGCGCATTCAGGCCCCTGTGTGCATATGTGGCATTGGTGATGGGCATCCCGCCCCTATGGTGCTGCTGTTGCAAGTATATTCAGATTCCCCGTGTATGTGTGTGATGTGTCGTGTACGTGTTGTATGTGTTTTGTGGTTGGTGTCTGACTTACCTTCTGCGCCGTACGCGTCCGTGCCTGTTCCGGTAGTAGATGTAGAATATTGGTATGATCGGGACGAAGGGATTCATGGTTGGTTCGTGTCGTTCGTCCTTCTCGTTGCTTCGCGTCGTCCTCGTCGCTTGGCTTCGTCCTCGTCGCTTCGCTTCGTCCTCGTCGCTTCGCGTCGTCCTCGTCTGTGCTGTGTTCGTCTCGTAGCCGTGGATCGTGTTGTGGCGCGATTCGGAGCTTATGTGCGCCTCTCCCGGATGCTTTGACGTGCCGTGCGTAGCGACGGGTTCGGCGCGTACGGGAAGCGCATCGTACTTGTCCGGCCGGACGGGGCTGCATTTTTCCTTCCGTGCGACTCGATTCGGCGTTTCCGGATTCGCCTCGGTCGGAGAACAGGACCTGGTTTGGGTGAGTACGGCTCGGCCGGAATTTTTGCTGTTGTGCGCATCGTACTTGCTCGTTCGGTGTGCTGTACGGATCGGTCGGGAAACTGGCTTTCGCATGGCTTTTTTCCCGACCGAATAGTATTGGGTGCGCCTCCGACCGAGATCGGAATCGGCCCCTCAGTTTGGCTTGCATTTCGTGTTTTTGTGTAGAAGGCTGGTTGCCATTTCTTTATAACAAATTGTAGGCATTGTTTGCTATGAACACTGTGCCTCAGCTAAACATTTTTTAATGAAATATGTGCACTGTTAACCTCCTTCGAATCCCAGGAAGACAGTTATGTAATTACGATGTCAAAGGCAAGTCTTTCCCTGAAATGGAGCACAGCACTATTTAAAGACACAAAAACACACTGAGCGCTCAGGTTAAAATTTTGTGGTGAATTGCGACATGGAATAACATGGCATAATTTCAGGAATTATTTCATAATACGTGTAAAATAAAATTCCCAGAATTACCTGAATTATGTCCACATAATATACATTTCGTCCAGGCCTATTCAAAACAAGTGTAATGAGAATAAAAGAGGAATATTCGTGAACAGTTAATACAAACAAAAAGGACTACTTTACTAATAGCGAGTTGGATGTTTCAGGACTGATTCAGAATGGTACTTTAGAGTATGTAAAAGAGTACTTCTGTTAAACTAGTACCTGTATTCATTAATGCTTTTGTGAATTAGCACCTATATGTATCATTAAATAAATGGTAAAGTTGCAATTCTGGAATTTAGTGATCTTCATAGAAAGTAGGTATATAGATCATCTGTCCCTTAAATGATTGGTTAAAGCAAACTTGGCTTGGGGCGGAGTAGGGTATTCCTAGAAGATGTCCATTAGAATTTTTAATGTGGTCCCTTCCAGGTAGTAAAATACAGACTGTGTGCTGTATGAGGTCCAATTATCCTTGAAGAGAGTGGTTTTCAAATCTTTTTTACACTTGAAGTATTTTAAGTGGCATCTTAACAAGAGTTCAGGTTCATTCCAAAGTGGAAAACCAAAGTTGTACGGGTTGGTCCGCTGTGACTTTTTCTAGTCCAATACTGTCAGTTCAATTCTTGTGTTTAAGAAAGATTCCATACAAAATGTACTTGCGGTTTGGGTCTGAACATTTTACATTCTCTTGCTGGGTTATGTTACCCAAGTATTCATGTTTAGTGTGCACTCAGCCACACCTATCCGGTGTAGTATTGCTACAAAGCTGACCTGAACAGATACATCGTGCTTTTTTGTTGTAAACATAAGACTGCAGTGGGTTCTTTTCAGTCCTGCGCTTGTTCCATATGTATGTTGTATACCATTCTGATTGGTGCATTGTTTGGCATTTGGCCAAAGCTGTCAGTGCTTCAACAGGCAATGGCTGCACCAGCATCTTGTAATGCACAGCCAAGAGGCAGCCTTTGTATATACAGTATCTTTGAAGTTTAAGTTGACAGAGAATTCTTCAAAGATTTATTTTTTTAACTCTGTGTTACTATTTCTGCTTATATGTTCAGTCAGGCATATCACAAAGCTGCTGCCAAACAGTGAAAAATCCACTTTCCTAATGGGTTGTAACATTCTGCTAAAAAAATAAGATTGGGTTTACTGTTGTGGAGATTTAATGCTCACTGCACTATCTAAAAAAAGAAATTTCACTTTATTATAGACGCATACATCATGGTCACACTGTGTCAAAACGAGTTTTACATCATAAATAAAAGTAGTTTTACAATCAGCAGTGCTCAGTATAGGGCATACTGACATTGTCAAGAAGTTAATTAGCTGGAGGCATCTTTTAAAACAGCCAGCGTATGTTTAATACCTTGGTACCGTATTGAGCAGATGTCACGTAAAACGTTATGTTGTACAGCATTAAAACATTAATAGCTTTTGTGGGGCTTCTAGGACTGCAGCAAAGAGACGCATCTACTTGAATATATAATGATGCGTTTTCTCCTCACCGAGGCCAAAATCTCAGTCTTTGTTCAGAGGGTAAGTGTCAACATTCTTCCTCACATCAGACCTGCAATCAGAAAGGGGCTCAAACAACCTTTTCAATGAGCAATTCCATCCTCGCTATAAAGTGACATTCTTACCAGACCCTGACCTCTGATCTAATGCACTGATAATCTTTCTGACATAATGCCCATCCCTCACATACCAGATTTGGAAACAATTTGCAAATTATTGGCTAAAACCTTACCACCTTGTAACCCACCTCACAGCCCATCCACTTGGAACATCACTCTGTTGGCCAACCCACTAATGCAATATGGAGGGTCGGATTTAGCGATGTTACATTCCAGCCAATCCCACATTGTGATGTAAAGGCTTTCAACCTATCACATTGTGGAATTTTCATGAATATTGGTACATTTTAGTCAGTGGGTGTTAAGGAAGCTCATTTAAAAAAGGTGGCATTATTTGAAAACATTAATTGAAATAACTGATGCATGCTCACTAGCTACTGGGTGGCCACTTCACAAAGACATTTATGAGTATGTGAAGAATTATTACAGAAGCACTACTTCATTTACTCATAAATGTAATTATTCATTCTATTTGAGAGTTTTATAGACCACGTACATAACCTGAGAGTATTATAGGGCTGTACTATGTACACAAGTTGTTCACCTATAAATTGGTCGTTTCATAGGCTGTGAAGTTACATATAGGGTATATACATGTTAAATATTTCATTATATACATAATGCCACCAGTAGGTTGGTGATTACATGGTAACCTGACAGAAGGTTCAGTATTGCAGACGGTATGATGCAAAGTTCTGCAGCCAATCCAACTCTCTATTATTAATTGTGCAAAGAGGACACAATCCTTTCTATTTGTACTAATTATCTATGCACCTTTATCCTTCAGAATGAGGGTATTAAGACCTTAACCACTATACCACAAGTGACTGTTCAAATAATTATGTATGAATATTTCCTGTAGATTCCAATTTTAAATGTTTTGGGGCCCATTGACAAAGACAGTTAAGATTTGGTGAATTAATATACCGGAATACTATTTCATGTTCCTAAGGATGCCTTGTTACATTGGCCTTTTTTATTTTTTTGCTGAAACAGCTGAACAGAAATACAGCAAAAAAATTAAACCCAATCAAATTGAATAATTTATTTCAACTTTTCACTCCTTTGACCAGTTCGTACCAAATTAAGCTTTTCAAAGCCTGAATTACAGAGTGTATTTGTTTTCAAGTTGGTTGCAAATTGGTCAAAGGTTGGCACAATTATAAAGGTTGCCAAAGTGGGTTTTCCTATAGTGTTCTTCTTCGACCCTCACTACAGACTCTCAAATGCTGCATCTGTAAAGGTGGAATATGCCTTGAAAGGCTGCTGGGGAACCAAGAAAAGATAAGCTTGATAAACTGTATTTTGAACGATGCTAATAGTTGTATATAGTTAGCAAGGTGAATGATGTTTGTTTTACAGGTACTGTTGCATGGCATTCTGTGAAAACAGCACATGTATGATTACGTATTTAATTCTTTTATTTAAAGCTCCAGAACTAATGTGTAATCCTCTCTCTTTCATCAAGTTTTTTTTACGCGAGACAGCCACCCTGTACAGGAGTTTAAGGCAATATAAAAGTATCTTGCCTGCCAATATATACATAACGTTTGATTAATGTAATGCACAGTAATCGTATGCAGCTTTTTGGATGAATACAAATCAAATGTAATAGTCAGATTTGTAATACAGTATCAGATGGTACAAAAAAACAAGTAAAAAACAAAATATCACCCCGTATTTGGCAACCTCTTCTAAAATATTTTCCTGTTTGGAATACTCTTGCCTTATGCCACCTAGATTTAAAGCACTCCAGCGCTTTGTCTGAGCTTTCAGTCCTAGTCTAAATCCTGGCCACCTTCCCCACCCCCTCTTGCCCCACTCCTTGGTCCCTCCAGGTACGTAGGATTGCAATGGATGGTTGTTTCCAGAATAGAATGACACGCTTCTCCTTCGAGCAAAAAAAAATTTCTTCTCTATATCTGTTAAATTGTAGTGAGGTTTTTTTTCTTTTAAATACGCTCCATAGGTACTCTCTCGATTTCCCTTTACTTCCTGGCTGCCTTTCTACTATAGGTGAAGTATGCAACTTGTTTTCACTGTCCAGGGTCGCCTTTTGTTAGCAAAATGTACTGAAATACTGTGGCCTTGCTGCGTTCAACCTACTATGGCTTTATTTGCTGTTTCAAAATCATCAATGAAGAGATATTTAGTAAAAATACAAAACAAAATGTAAAAACAGATGGAAACATGTACTTGAGGAAGACTAGCTAACGCTGAAATAGCAAAACGCACAGAACAAAACAAACTCGTATTCTGTTTCTATCTATTCTGAATTTCAGAAAGTGAATTCAGTTTTATGCAAAAAGCAACCAAATTACCATTATTAGTGAAAAGTGAGGTGTGGTCTTGAAAGAAGAGAAGGCTCAAGAAAAGGCAGTATTAAAATATATAAGCTACAGTATTAACCTCCATTGTCCCGATTGTAAAAGGCACCAGAAGGTGCCCTCTAGCTGTAGTGTTGAAGACAAAAGACTGAAGTGCCCTGACTGGATGAAATATGAATCGTCACTGGAAACAGAAAATATATATTGTTCTGGTTAGTAGTGACTTAAGTAATTTGAGACTTTATGATAATTGTAGTTACACATGGATAAAGCTTCTTAAAAGTTCAGTATTTTACAACTGTATGCACTGAGTACGGAGAGAATCCGCTGCAGGCTGATGCTGTTGTGTGGCAAGGGAGCGCATGTTGCAAGTTATTGCATCAGTGAAGAATGATGAAGTACTGGGCCTCAAGTGCCAGTGAGCAGAGCTCTGCAGGGTACCAACGCGAAAGCATCCCCTTCAAGAACAAAGGTAGGCTCTTTGAAAAACAAAGATTTGTTTTCCCTAACCGTTCATTTACAAGTAAAATATACTTCACCCAGGTATTTCATTGTTTGTACTTAATCCTACGTTAGTTTCTAACTGATATCATGAACACAACTAAAACATTCCAGTCTGCAAGCTGTTGTAGATGACACCCTTCACGTACTGATGCATTTACTTTCATAGTATTTGCAGTAATTGCATTCAAGTTCATGTCGATCAAAGTCACTCCATGTCCTATGGAATGCAATTATAATGTTTAATAAACATTCCAAATGCACACACACGCAATCCCTGAATTGCGCAATACAGTGACACTTTATTTAAATAGCAGATAAACTATAAAAGTAAGATACTTACTAATCTAAGACAGAACTGTATCAATCACAGTGACAGCCATAAAACTTTCTGCTTAAACTGCACCGAGGAGACTTACAAGTTAATGACAGAGCATGTAATGGCTAAGAAATTACAAGTCACCAACATTTTTAAAAACTTGAACAATAATGCATACATGGTTGTTGGCACACACCTGCATAGATGTAGATGAACCCGAAAGCTAACAGTGCACATGTAGCTGGCTAAGCACAGACATACAAGACCGTTGTTCAAGCAGAGTCAGGCACATATACTTTTTAGTTGCACACAATATTGCAGGTTTGTGAAGATGCCGAAAATTAAGAGAGGCTTGCAAGTTGTGAATTGGGATCTACAAGCAGCCCAGGAAATTGTGTTTGTACCAGCCCCTTAATGTACCAAGTGTGTGTGTGTGTGTGTGTGTTGTGAGTGAGTCCGACTGTCTCCAAGAGGATTGTGGGATTAGAGATTGATATATGTCTACAAGGAAATTGAGTGTATTCCCTCAGGGATGTTTGCCAGGCTGGATAGCTGATGATCCCGCTCACCATCGACATCTAAAATCAGCCCCCTGGTTGTCAGCCTGTTGGGGGTTTCCCAGTGTTCTATATGGCCAATCGTCCGTGGGCTGTGCTTCTAAAGTTACTGAATGAGGGTGAGGTGGGAGCTATTTGAGAGGAGGTGAGATGATTGGTTTACAATACGTGAAGAATGAGTGAGTGAAATAATTGTTCTGATAATGGTACCTTACACATGAGAGTGACTCATGGAGTGGTGTGGAAGCAAAGAAGGAGTAGACTACAGTGACTGCATGTTCTCATACAGTGGCGGTGAATCCCCTCTAACACGATAAATCAATAGGTCAATGCATTGCAGTGGCTAGACTGAGTGTCTGAAAATTACCACTGAGGCAGAGCTAGAAGTACAGTGGAGTGACCTGCATATGATTAATAGTGTACATTAAAATGCACGTTTGAAAGTCATTGCTCACGTACCTGTAAAGCCTCAAATAATTTAAAAGATGGCTCAGTTTAAGTTGTTGGTCACAATTATTACCCGAGATCCTTGTCCCCTTCATCACAAGTAAGATATAACCATCTCGCAAATACTGAAAAAAAGAACAGAGGAATGTTTGTACCTACTGCCCCTCCCCCGAATTGTGGAGCCTGCATAAGCAGTATTTACCCAGCATTCCTCCTGTTTCTTCTGTCTGGCTGATGGCGTGAAGAGGACAAGGATAGGGGCTGCTCCTGCGAGGCTTGGGCAACCCAGTGCTGTTGATTCCAGGTCCTCACCGGCATTCCAACGGGGCGGAGAAGTCGGCCTGAATGAGTGCGCATCTCCCTGCCTGCTGGGCTAGTACGGAGATGCAAGCAGAGCTGATTGTATGTGATGCGAGGCAGCATCTGTGGTACTTCTGGATGTTTCCAGAGCATGCACGGCTGTTGGAGCCAGTGCGCATGCACCAGCTGGCTTCTTGTCTCCAGAGTAATGGTGAAGTAAAGGGAGTTGAAAAGGCTGGGTATTGGGTAAGTCCGCATAGCGGTTGTGCTTCTTTTGTGTTTCTGGAAACAGCAAGCAGTTTCTGAACTGGGATTTCTGAGTGCCTATGATGGGGAAGCATTCTAGGAAGAGGCGGCATTTCATCCTCTTCAGGTTCATCTTCTTCTCCCCCTCTTCCGATGCAGGGAGAGTGATGGGACAAGACTAAAGCAACTTATCAAAGAGACTTCAGTAGAGTTGGCTCCTGATAAAGTCAAATGCCGGGATAAGCTGTGAGTGGGGTCTTCTGATTCAGAGGAGGAGACTCCTAGTGCAGAGGAGCATAAAGAGAAATAGATAGCAAAGGACATGTTGCCTGATTTAATTATGCATGTAAAATCAAACATGGGGTTTGCGAAGGAAGAGCTTCCGGAGACGTCTTCTGATAACCTCCTTCGGCAGTTTCAGAGTGCTGCTCCTCTCGACGTCCCACTGCATCGCTATATTACAGTGTAGGTTCAAAAAAGCGAATAAAAGAACCCAGACAAAATAATTATACCACGGTTTATGGACAAATTAAATCCTCTGCAGGACATGCAACAAAATCTGCCCGATTATATCCCTATTAACTCTTCTGTGGCTAGTTTAGTGGGGAGAACGTCATTGGCAGAGGATGCAGTCATCAGAGGCTCTGTTGATAAGAAGATTGATGCTGCTTTGAAAAAGGTTTATTCCAGTTCACATCTAGCCCGGAGGCCAGGGATATATGGAACATATGTGGCCCAGTCATTGATCTCTCATATTAAGGCTCTCTTTAGATCCATGGATGATGTTTGTGATTGTTCTGGCTTATTAGAGCAAATAGAGTGACAAGTGGAGTATATGTCATACATTACCTTTGATGTGTTTCGGCCATGGTGCTCTCTGGGGACACTTGTGTGGCTGCTAGGCGTAACCTGCTGTTAAAGGACTGGCGCATTGGCTCGGCTCAAAAGCCATCTATCTGCTCTCAGGCTTCCTTTTCAGGGTAACCAGTTGTTTGGAGCAGAACTCAAGGAGAAGCTCCACAAATTGTTTAAGGAGGAGAATCATTCTTCCTCACTGAAACTGCCTTCTTCAGACAAGCAGCCTGTGAAACCTAAGTCTCCTTTTCGTCAACCCTCCCGGAGACAACACACAGCAATCCCAGGGGATGTTTCAGGCAAGAAAAGGAAGAGACCAGAAGAATAGGTCTCCCCCGAAACCTTGCTCCTTACTATATGATGGAGAAAACTGTCAGCTGATATGACTCTGCCAGTCATCCTATATTTTTCAGAGTATGGAGCCATTAAGCCTTCTCTTTTAAGGTATGTAAATATATTCCCATTATGATTTTTCCATTCCAGAGTTGTAGATACTTATGATGTCTATGTGGTTCTGTATCTGATAACTAGTTTGCAGTTTAATGTTCTGATTTTTGGTATTTACGCCAAAGTTGTCAGAAGTGGAACCCTAGATTTCTCTCCTCAGTCACAGCTTCCATGGTCTACCCTCCAGGATGTTTGATGATGTTTGAAATTTCCGAGGCCTTGATTGGAGACCTTGTGAACAGTAAGAGCATTTTGCAATTTTAATGTTTGAAGTTAACCTCAACTCATCCTAGCTACCAAAAGTGGCTGAAACGTAATTTTAAAATCTAGACCCAGAAACATTTTGGACCCTGTTTTATTTTCTGGCTGCATATACACGTACTCCACAGTTGGTGGTTGTCTGATTCTGCTGTCGACTCAATCTTTTTTTAATAGGTTTGGACTGCTTACCCTGCTTACACAGCATAAAAGAATCCCCCAATTCTTACTGGACTGCTATGATCAGCTCTTAACTGTTAAGGCCAGGGTTGTTTGTGCCAACCCTTGAATTGCTTCAAGAAACTAGTGTTCCATGGTTAAAACAACCAAATTGATATATGAATCAAGGTACACCATATAACACCACCCTGCCCATTTTGTATTCAAATCTTTTATTGTTTGCAGGAACTGGGCACCGTCATTGTGCCAGAATTCCAGTATCTGGCAATCTTTATGGTTGCAACATGGTTCTCTTAGTCTTTGGGGTAGAAAAAAACTGCTGCACAGGTCATGTGCTGTTTATCTACTTTGTATGTCTCTTAAATGTTTCTGACTAACATATCCACCACTCAAATTACTTTCATATTTCACTATACTAATTCACCACTAACACTCTATGGGTTCCAGACTGGCGTGCTACTCGCCGAAAAAAGCACTTCAACCCACCATCATAGGTAGCAAATGCTATATAAATACAAACCTTTTTCCCTTCTCTATCCCTCCACTATCCTTCTCAATCTAAATAACTGACTAACATATCCACCACTCAAATTACTTTAATATTTTCACTATACTAATTCACCACTAATCCTTTATGGGTTCCACAGTAGCGTGCTACTCACCGAAAAAGCGCTTCAGCACCCATCAAAGGTAGCAAGCGCTATATAAATTCAAACCTTTTTCCCTTCTCTACCCCCCTACTATCTTTCTCAATCCAAATAACTGACTAACATATCCACCACTCAAATTACTTTCATATTTTCACTATACTAATTCCCCACTAATCCTTTCTGGGTTTCGAAGTAGCGTGCTACTCGCTGAAAAAGCGCTTCAACACCCCATCAAGGGTAGCAAGTGCTATATAAATGCAAACCTTTTTCCCTCTTCTATCCCTCCACTATCCTTCTCAATCCAAATAACTGACTAACATATCCACCACTCAAATTACTTTCATATTTTCACTATACTAATTCACCACTAATCCTTTATGGCTTCATGAGTAGCGCGCTACTCGCCGAAAAAGCGCTTTGACGCCTCGTCTGGGGTAGTATGCGCTATATAAATACAATTTCAATACAATACAATACAATGGCCAGGTCATACGTAAGGAGGCAGGGTCCATCACTTTCTCCTGTAGTGGGAGGCATCTACTTCCGACGGATGTGTGCTTAGAATAATCTGGGAAGGGTACAAGATAGAGTTTTTGGCTTTCCCAAAGACATCTGGCATCAGACTAACTCCTTGGCCCTCAAAGATAGTGCAAAGGTTGGCCCTTTCTCAAAGCATCAACTCTCTTCTTCAGCAGGCGGCAATCCCGGAAGTTCCCCAGGCGGATAGGGGCAAGGGATTTTACTACATAGTATTTCTAGTGGAGAAGTCCACAGGGGGTTTTCGCATTGTGTTGGATTTCAAAGCCCTCAACAAATTCGTACAGAAAATGTTCCTTGGTTCCTTCAAAATGGAAACACTGGAGAGGATAATTCCCTTGGTGTTCAAGGGGCACCTGATGTGTATTTTGGATCTGCAGGATGCCTATTATCATGTCCCGATTTATCCTTAACACCCGCAGGTTTTGCATCAAGGAGAGACACTATCAGTTCTGGATACTGCCTTTCGGGCTTAAGTAAGCACCCCAGTGGTTCACAAAAGTGGTGGCTCCATTGGTGGCGTCTTTTCATCTGCAAGGACTTCATCTCTATCCGTACTTGGATGACTGGCTTCTTCATGCTCCCACCACTGTGACACAGTTGCTTCGAGATCTGGTCTTAGCCTGCTCTCAGGTTCAGGCCCAAAGGTTTCTGCTCTACCAGGGGAAGTACCAGTTGACTCCAACAATGGGTCTGACTTTCATAAGGGCCAGGTTTCGTACGCATCTCAACAAATTTTTCCTTTTCCTTCCAGCACCCAAGGCGGCAGTCTTGAGGTCTGTTTTGGCGAGTGATGGGTTGCCACCCCCTACCAGTGTGTCAATGATTGAAATTGCTGGGGCACATGGATACTGCTGTCTTCACAGTACCTTGGGGGTTGTTTTCATCTTCGTCCTCTGTGGTACCATCTACATTCGTATTAGGATCCAAAATTGGGGGACTTCGAATGTGTGGTTCCAGTGACTACAGAAATGATCAAGGAGCTGAGGTGGTGGACTCTGCCAGACTGTCTTTCCAAGCGCATAGCACTTCATCAGGATCCTCTGATGTTTCTCACAACGGATGCCAGCTCCTTTGGTTGGGAAGCCACTCTGGCTTCCCAGGTCACTGCAAGCAAGATGGTCTCTGCAGGAGAGCAGACACTCCTCCAATTGGAGGGAACTCATGGCTGTGTACAAGCGGTAATGGGATTCCAGCAGCTCCTTGTATTTTGCAATCTGGTGGTCAGGTCGGACAGTCTGGTTATGGTGGCCTGCCTGAACAATCAGCTTGGGATCCGTTCCAGTTCCCTGAATGCCGTTGCTACCCTGCTTTTTCAGTGGGGGGAAGTTCACTTACAGTCTATGGTGGCAGTGCATATTAGAGGGGTGGACAATGGGGTGGTGGATTCCCTTAGCCTGGTCTTTCCTCCTTCCCAACACATGTGTCTAACCAGGGCAGTCTTTCTTTAACTGTTCAAGAAGTTTAATGCGCCCTTTCTAGACCTATCTGCTACCCGGCTCAGTGCGCAAGTTCCCAGGTTTTGTTCCTGCAATCTGTAGAAGGGTGCTTGGGGGGTGGACACTTTGACTCTGCCCTGGCCAGATTAGCTGTTGTATGTGCTGAGCCTGGCGCTGCTTCAGAGGGATAGTGGTCTTAGTTGGATGTTCTTTTGGTTTATCTGGGTAAAACAAAATCCTTTCATAAGACGGATTCTTCATTTGTCTCCTTCGGGCCTCTTCTTGATGTGATAAGGCTGCTTCTTTATCCATCAGTGCATGGATCAAGCAGTTGATTTCTTTGACCTATTCATTGTCTGGTACCCTTCCTCCAGCTAGGATTCTGAGTAGATCCACCCGGCGGTTGCTGCTACCTGAGCGGGATTGAAGGGGGTGCTGATTTCTGAGATTTGTCAAGTGGCTACATGGGCTACCCCAAATACCTCTTGTAGGAAAGTAGGATCTGCTTCTTATGGTTGCCCCCACTTTTTGCTTCATGTGATACTGTTTTGACTAGTCTGACTGGGATCCTGCTAATCAGGACCCCAGTCTATCTGCTTTCTCCCTAAACTGTTATGCCATGTACTTAGGTACACTCCAGATTGGATTCTGGGGTACCCTTGTCAGTCCCTAGTATATGGTACCCATGTACCCTGGGCATAGGTACCCCAGAGGCCTCCCATGGGCTGAAGCATGTATTATGCCACCCATGAGAGGTCATGCAAAATGGAACTACAGGCCTGCCATTGCAGCCTGTGTAAGATGGTGCATGCACCTCTTACTTTAGATATAGGTTTCCTATATCTAAGGGTCACTGCACTTAAAACCTATAAGTCACCCCTATAGCAGGCCTTAACAATCCTGAAGGCAGGGTGCTTACCAGCTTTCTAGTCCCGGGCAGCCCAAAATGGTTGCTGCCAACCAGAGACACATTTCTGCCCTTCTGCTGCTGAGCCAAGCTCGAGCAGGGGAAGGCAGAACAATAGGCATCCTGTCACAGGGAGGTGTGACCACCTCCCAGACAGGATTTAGTGTATTAGGCCTGGGTGGTTGCGCTTGCCAGCGACCGAAAGTCTGCAGGAGGGGCACGTTTGGTGTCCCTGTGCATAGTCCAGTTCAAACCAGTCCTGGGAGCCGTTGGCTCCTGCTCTGGCGCGAAACTGGACACAGGGCATGCGAGTAACCTCCCCACTGTCCTGACCCTCCCCTGGGAGGGTCCCCTGAATTGGTCCAACCCCTTCCCGTGAGTACAAGAGGGCTTACGTGGCTGTAGGACCCTAGATTCGACGTGGACAAGATTCTGAACCAGAAACCACTGAACTTCGACCGCCTGGACACTCTGGACTTCGCTGGACTTCGTTTGGGCCCGACTTCGTCTCCCTCTTAGTCTGAAGCATCGCCTGTGCCCGTGCACCATACAGGCTCCGTGCAGGACCTGTGGAGCATCAAGGACAACTGAAGATATTTCCCTTGGAGTGAAGGAGTCACTCCCCTGTAACCACAGGCACCACATCGCAATTGACCGGTCTGCTGCTCCTGAGCTCCTACGGACTCCGTAGGCTCCAGTAACACAGGAGGTGGGTTTCCAAGTCCCTCGAGGTCCGAGCTGCCCTCTCACCAAGTTTGAGGTCAGAATCCCTCGTGGAGGCTGCAATACCCATACCCCTGTACACCCCATACTTTTGCAAGTGCATATGCTTGTTGGCGTTTCCCAAAAAAGTGCACTGGGCTCTGAGTAGCCCCGACCTCTGGCACCATTTCCGCCAAAGAACTTTGGCCTCCTCGCACTGAGTGCTCTGTGGGCTGCTGCTTTGTGAAACTGCTCGAGGTCCCCTCGCGACTGCTGTGCCTCCGGCCTGTGGGTCCTCTTGAGGATCAGCACTGCTTTTCTTGGGCTCCCCTGGTTGCTCAAGGCTTGCCCTGACTCCCCTGTGTTTGGTGAGTCTCCTGGACCTTGCTAGTCCAAACCGTAACCTTTCTTGATCTTCTTCGTGGGTTGCCGCTGCCAAGGCTTGTTGGTGCTCCAGCCGGACACCGACCCCTCAGCACTCGACATCCTTCCTGGGATAGCTCATATCCGGCTCCTGGTTGTCCTAGACTTCTCCTGGTCCCTGTGGCTGCAGAGTCAAGAACCCCCTATTCGCACCTGAAGCACCCGACATCAGTGGGCATTCGTCTACCGAGCCCCTGGTCACTCCTGAGTGACCCAGACTCTGTCCCCTCTGCTTTCAGGTACTCTCCATCAAGAATCCACCTTTAGATTCCAACGGACACTTTCCTTCTTCCCTGCAGTGACTCTTCTTCGAGGTCCTCCATTGAGTTCAACTGCGGTTTCCGACACCACTTCGACCCTATGCACCCGGCTTCCCTTGGATAGGAAACTCTGGTACTACGGTATCCACGGGTGGGGCGGCTCTCCAACCTCTTAAGTTCCACAGGGTTTCTTCGAAGTCCACTCAGAAGGGTCCTTAAACTTTAAAACTGCAACGGCAACTCTCCCATAGAAATGTACAGAACACGCGATCATGTTCCCACACTGCACCCGTCCTCCTTGGGGTCCCTACTTACTCACCTTGGGTGATTCCTTGGGGTCCCAGCGATTCTACATCCTCTAGACATTGTCTTGACTCGAGTCGTGGTTCTTATACCACTATATTAGTATATGATTTGGTCTCCCCCTGGAGCCCACTGTGTATTAGTGCTACTTACTATTGTTTCTGTGCTACAGTATTGTGTGCTTTGTGTTTATCTGCGTGTAGCAGATACTGTGAAGTATTTAGAGTGTGTTATAATAATAAATACATATTTTTATAACTACTATGTGGTTCTCCTTTCATTTAACCCATACAATAAGGTTGCATTCTGGTAAAACAAGCTGCTTAACATTCCTTCAAGGCTAAGCCTGAAGGCAGCTCTCCACAGCTACCACTTGGATAACTTTCTAAGGTTATCTTTGACCTCTTAAATCACCATAAGGTTTGTTTGGACTGGTACAGGGTGCCCACTTTAATTAGTTGACAGCATATACCAGGCCAACTTCTCACACCTCTGTTAAACATTACTATTTGCAGAATGTTGTATGTGATGATAACAACTTTGATATGGGAGTTTTGCATTTTGTTGTGTCATAATCTGCCAATCACCTGATCTATGGTGTGCTGCATTCCTATGGTGATCTGTTTGTGTTTTGTCTTCTTGTTGCCTTATGAAAGCTGGTGGGTACGGCTTGGGTATTCTCACTTGTGATAAAGGGGGTGAGGACAAGGGGGACCTGGGGTTAATGCCTGATTACTTACTAGTAATCTTTATTACTCCTGGTCCTGTTGTCCTTATCCCATTCATCACGCCCTCCCTCCCTCCTGAATTGCCGGCCTTCAAATGGGGGGCTTGGTAGATCAGGAGGATTGCAAGGTAAGAACTGCTTATGTAGCCTCCAGCAGGAGGGAGAGGAGCAGTAGGTACAAGCATTCCTCTGTTCATCTGTATGGTGAGATGGTTATATCTTACTTGTGGTGAATGGGATGAGGACAACAGGACCAGAAGTAATGAAAATTACAGGTAAGTAAGTAATGAGACAATCTCTCACATCCATACATACATTTTTTTGCCATCAGCACTTCTATGCATTTACAGTGTGCAATTTTGAAAATTATACATGGCTTGGAAATTTGGGATAGTGATCTGGACAAAATGCTTGGAACTGCATTGTAACCATCTGCATCATTTTATCATCTACTGCTTGCTCAGTTTTCTTACCTCAGCATGAGTTTTACAGCTGATCATGGGTCACTCCTAGTATCCTTCAGACTACTGAATGTTTTGACTATGCAGAGCATTTACTGAGTTTCTAACACCTCCAGGTCCTGATTTCGATAGATGACTGAAACTATTTGGCCTTTTCCCAGGGAAATGGAGAAAATTCTGAACATTTTCTCATTGTGAGTGTAAGGCACTCCCCCTCGTCCTCATGAATGATTTTTCTACTACTCTCAGACCTTTAGCTTATATGATTTCTTGCAAGTGAAATATCAAGGTCAGTAATTAGATTGATAATAATAATTTGCCTCTGTTAAAAGTCATTTTGTTGTATCCTGAGGTGAGCGTTAAGATGTCATTCACTACATCTCCCTTTGTAACTTGGTTTCAATATATCTTGTTCCAACGTCACGACTTAGGGGCCGATTCCGATCTCGGCCGGTAGGGCTCCGAATAGGATTCGGCTTTACCGGATCCGATTCGGAGCCCTTTCCCGACCGAATCGTACGCGGGTCCGGCCGAGCGAGTACGATGCGGACTCGCCGACCGACTCGTCCGGGCGACCCGACCGCTCCGACCGACTCGTACCCGGATCGTACCGCTCCGACCGACTCGCTCGGACCCGATTCGCACCGCGCAATGGAGACGTTTTCCGGCCGGGTAAGTACGATGCGCACCTCGACCGCTCCGACCGACTCGCGCCGTCCGACTCGAACTCGCTGTCGGAGCCGTACTTTGGGGGTCCGTGTCGGACCCCCTGTCACGCGTACCCGTGCGAGGCGCACACAGGGGGACCCATGGGTCCCCCTACCTGTGCGTGTACGCCGCGAGCGCTCGCGGCGTACTCGCTGTAGGGGCGCCCTTGTCCGCCTCGCACCCATTGAGGCAATGGGAGCCCGCGTACGCGTTGTACGACCGGCTCCCATTGAGTTCAATGGGAGTCCGACCGACTCGTGTCCGGTGGCATACGAATGCATCGGACTAGTTCGGTCGGACTGCACGGGTCCGATTCGGTCGGAAATCTCTCCGGGTCCGGCTCGGTCGGAGAGATTTCCGGCCCGAATCGGAATCGACCCCTTAGTATAGTCCTTGAAAACTTTTTTACTATTGGTGGTTGGATGTGCATCTTTCTAGAACCACAGACTAGTTAGACAGGCTGACTGTTTTCAGGATCACCATTTAATTTCATGGTTATCCAGATCACTTACATCAAATACAGGAGGTACAGACAATATTGGCCTTGTTTCTGAATATCAGAGAACTCTGGATTTCTACTCTCATAATCAATTATTATATACAGAACAAGATATCATGACAGTAGCCAAGACCTTATATGTCTCCTTCAGACTTTAAGATCCTTCTGCTAAGAGCTTCCTGTTTTGCTCTTCCCTGATGACTTCAGAGCATGCAGACATGTCAGACGCGAGTCTTAACCCCTTCGCTGCTAGGCCTTTTCCCCCCCTGTGCTAAGCCTTTTTTGGGCTATTTGGGGTAGTTCGCGCTTAGGCCCCTGTAACTTTTTGACCACATAAGGTATCCACGCCAAATTTGCGTCCTTTTCTTCCAACATCATGGGGATTCTAAAGGTACACAGAGTTTGTGTATTCCCCTGGAGTGGACCCAGAAATTAGCCAAAATACAGCTAAATTTTGTTTTTGGGGGGAAAAATGGGAAAAAGTGCTGCAAATGAAAGCGTCTGTTTTTTTCCCTGCAAATGGTATCAACAAAGGGTTTGTGGGGCTGAAATCACAATCTTCCCAGCTTTCAGGGACTGACAGACTTTTGTCGGAAAACCAACATTTTTTACACAGTTTTGGCATTTTACTGGGACATAGCCTATTTTTGCTATTTTTTGTGCTTTCAACCTTCTTCCAGTTAATGGTAGAAATGGGTATGAAAGCAATAATGGATCCTGTAACGCTATACATTTTAGAAATTTAGACAAAATTCTAAATTTAGCAAGGGGTCATTTGTGTAGATCCTTCAAGGCTTCTTTATAGAAACTAACAGTTGAAAATAGGAAAAATTAAAAATGAGTTGAAAAAAACAGCCATTTGTGCCAACATTTTCACCTGTAACTTCTTCTAATTATGACAGATGTTTGAAAGCAATATACCGTTACATCTGCTGGACCTTTCTGGTTGTGGGGACATATAGGACTTGTAGGTTCACCAAGAACCCGACGAACCCAGAGCCAATAACTGAGCAGAGTCTTGCAATGGTTTTTTATTATGTACCGGGTATATAGCAATTTATTTGGGAAAATATATATAGTGAAAAATCGGGATGAAAGACACCTATGTATTTCTGAAATTGGAACAAAATATAGAGTTTAGAAACAGTAGCTATTTGCACATTTCCGAAATTGTGAGTACCCATACTAGCATGAAAATAATAGGACATTTTTCAAAGTGACTTCTTTTTTACACATTGTCTTTCATTTGGAAGGCAGAAATGCATCGAAAGTCAACAGGTCATAACAGTCACTCTACAATTCTGTGTTACCCTAAGTCTCCCGATAAAAATGTACCTCACTTGTGTGGGTAGGCCTAGTGCCCGCGACAGGAAACGGCTCAAAACGCAACTTGGACACACTTAATTTTTACAGTGAAAACGGACCCTTTTTTAACAAAGTGCCTAGCTGTAGATTTTGAACCCTAGCTCTGCCGGCACCTAGGGAAACTTAGCAAACCTATACATTTTTGAAAACTAGATACTCAGGGGAAACCAGGATGGGGTGACTTGTCCGGCTCTCACCAGGTTCTGCTACCCAGAATCCCTTGCAAACCTCAAACTTTGTAAAAAAAAAAACACATTTTCCTCACATTTTTGTGGTGGAAAGTTCTGGAATCTGCGTGGATCCACAAAATTCCACCCACCCCGCATTCCCCAAAGTCTTTTGAGGAAAATGGTACCTCACTTGTGTGGGTAGGCCTAGTGGCCACGACAGGAAACGGCCCAAAAAGCAACATGGACACACCACATTTTCACAGTGAAAACGGACCCTTTTTTTGCAAAGTGCCTAGCTGTAGATTTTGACCCCTAGCTCTGCCGGCACCTAGGGAAACCTAGCAAACTATACATTTTCGAAAACTAGACACCCAGGGGAATACAGGATGGGGTGACTTGTCTGGCTCTCACCAGGTTCTGTTACCCAGAATCCCTTTCAAACCTCAGACTTTGTAAAAAAACAAACACATTTTCCTCACATTTCTGTGGTATAAAGTTCTGGAATCTGCGTGGATCCACAAAATTCCACCCACCCCGCATTCCCCAAAGTCTCCCGAGAAAAATGGTACCTCACTTGTGTGGGTAGGCCTAGTGCCCGCGACAGGAAACGGCCCAAAACGCAATGTGGACACACCACATTTTCACAGTGAAAACTGACCCTTTTTTTGCAAAGTGCCTAGCTGTAGATTTTGAACCCTAGCTCTGCCGGCACCTAGGGAAACCTAGCAAACCTATACATTTTTTAAAACTAGACAGCCAGGGGAATCCAGGATGGGGTGATTTGTCTGACTCTCACCAGGCTCTGTTACCCAGAATCCCTTGCAAACCTCAAACTTTGTAAAAAAAAACATATTTTCCTCACATTTCTGTGGTGGAACTTTCTGGAATCAGCGTAGATCCACAAAATTCCACCCACCCCACATTCCCCAAAGTCTTCCAAGAAAAATGGTACCTCACTTGTGTGGGTAGGCCTAGTGCCCGCGACAGGTAACGGCCCAAAACGCAATGTGGACACACCACATTTTCACAGTGAAAACTGACCCTTTTTTTGCAAAGTGCCTAGCTGTAGATTTTGAACCTTAGTTCTGCCGGCACTATACATTTCTGAAAACTAGACACCCAGGGGAATCCAGGATGGGGTGACTTGTCTGGCTCTCACCAGGTTCTGTTACCCAGAATCCCTTGCAAACCTCAAACTTTGTAAAAAAAAAAACACATTTTCCTGACATTTCTGTGGTGGAAGGTTCTGGAATCTGCGTGGATCCACAAAATTCCACCCACCCCGCATTCCCCAAAGTCTTTCGAGAAAAATGGTACCTCACTTGTGTGGGTAGGCCTAGTGGCCACGACAGGAAACTGCCCAAATCGCAACATGGACACACCACATTTTCACAGTGAAAACGGACCCTTTTTTTGCAAAGTGCCTAGCTGTAGATTTTGAACCCTAGCTCTGCCGGCGCCTAGGGATACCTAGCAAACCTATACATTTTCGAAAACTAGACACCCAGGGGAATCCAGGATGGGGTGATTTGGCTGGCTCTCACCAGGTTCTGTTACCCAGAATCTCTTGCAAACCTCAAACTTTGTTAAAACAAAACCACATTTTCCTCTCATTTCTGTGGTAGAAACGTCTGGATTCTGCGTGGATCCAATAAATTCCACCCACCCCTCATTCCCCAAAGTCTTCCGAGAAAAATGGTACCTCACTTGTGTGGGTAGGCCTAGTGCCCGCGACAGGAAACGGCCCAAAACACAACGTGGACACACCACATTTTCACAGTGAAAACTGACCCTTTTTTGCAAAGTGCCTAGCTGTAGATTTTGAACCGTAGCTCTGCCGGCACCTAGGGAAACCTAGCAAACCCATACATTTTTGAAAACTAGACACCCAGGGGAATCCAGGATGGGGTGACTTGTCTGGCTCTCACCAGGTTCAGTTACCCAGAATCCCTTGCAAACCTCAAACTTTGTAAAAAAAAAACACATTTTCCTCTCTTTTCTGTGTTGGAAAGTTCTGGAATCTGCTTGGATCCACAAATTTCATACCACCCAGCGTTTCCCCAGGTCTCCCGATAAAAATGGTACCTCACTCGCGTGGGTGGGTTAAGTACCCTCGACAGGCAAGGGCCCAAAATGTATTGATGATACATCAAAATTACCTATCACAAAACAAATTGGTTTTGCAAGGGGGATCACCTGGGTTTTTGGCCCCGGGCTTGGTGGCCATCTTGGGAAACCTACCAAACCCACACATTTCTGAAAACTAGACACCCGGGGGAGTCCAGCGAGGTATGGCTTGCGTGGGCCCCCCAACGTTTTCCTACCCAGAATCCCCTGCAGACCTCAAATTTAGCTGAAAAAATCAAATTTTTCTCAAACTCCTGTGTGGGAAAGTTCAGGAATCTGCATGAATCCATAATTTTCCTACCACCCAGAGTTCCCCCAGGTCTCCCGATAAAAATGGTACCTCACTCGCGTGGGTAGGTCAAGTAAACGCGACAGGCAAGGGCCCAAAACATATTGAGGAGACATCGAAATTACCTTTCACAAAATAACCTCGTTTTGCAACGGGGGTCACCTGGGTTTTTGGCCCCGAGCTCGGCGGTCATCTTGGGAAACCTACCAAACCCACACATTTCTGAAAACTAGACACCCGGGGGAGGCCAGCGAGGTATGGCTTGCGTGGGCCCCCCAAAGTTTTCCTACCCAGAATCTCCTGCAAACCTCAAATTTAGCTGAAAAAATCAAATTTTTCCCAAACTTCTGTGTGGGGAAGTTCAGGAATCCGCATGAATCCATAAATTTCCTACCACCCAGAGTTCCCCCAGGTCTCCCTGGTGGCTAGTGGGTGGATCCCTGCTTGGGGATTACCCTCCTGGGGCGATCCCCAAGCAGGGATCCACTAGTGAAGAGTACCATTGGAAAGGGAAGATTTTCCCCTTTCCAACGATACCTCTCCCATGTTTTTCGGTGCTCGGGGGCTGAGATAGCCCCACAAGCACCGAAATTGAAACTGAAACTAAGTTTCAGGTTCGTTTTCATTGTAATGACGACAGTGCGTCATGCGCGCGATCGTCATTGCAATGAAAACCCTAACCATACTTTGGGAGGTTGGGGAAGCTCTTCCCCCCCTCCCAAAGCAAAAAAACTGGGAAATCCCTCTGCTGTTTACAGCAGAGGGATTTTTTGAAAGTGTGCTCATGACGGAATGGTTCCGTCATGAGCACACTTGAACTTGTGCTCATGACGGAATCATTCCGTCATGAGCATGGAAGGGGTTAAACCTTTTGTGTACCTATGTTGAACGTGGTTGACACGAAATACATCTGAGTTTATTATCTACACATGTACACAGAACTATTGCAGTTTATGTTCATAGAACAGAACTAGGAAATTAAATTGATCAAAGTGAAATTAAATCTAGAACATTTAATTATATTTCTTTCAACATATTTTTGTTTTCTTTGTATCAATGACTTCTCTTTAGGGGCTAATAAGATTGGCTTTCAAACAACAGTTTCTCTTTATACTTTATACAAATTTAAAATAACTCCATGTCTCTTGAGATGGCAATGTGATCATGTAATATTTAAGAGACTTTCACACCAGCACATAAATATTTAATCTGGTCCATGAATCCATCCTCAGAGCTATGTTATTAACACTACAGGCAGGATTATGTAGCCTGCATTAGTGTATGTTTGTCCACAACATTTTCCTTATTACGCTAATTACACTGGTGCAGTTTTTCACTATTTGCACCACCTGGTAAGCGCTAAAGCAAACTTTTTACTGATTGACAATTTTGTACTTAATGATTTGTGAAACTGGACCTGCATCAATGCACTATATGTAATCCAGAATCATCGATTCTAAATTTTACCAGCACTAATGCAGTCTCTGACAGTGGTTCTTAACCTGTGATCCGGGTAGTCCTGTGGGTCCACCACACCTACTCAGGGGATCTGTGACAACTTAGAAAATAATATAATATTAACAGATTAATAAAGTATGCATAAATAAAGAAGCAAAATTCAAAACCTTAAAAACGTTCTATAAATGCGAAGGAATTTGAAATTGGAGGATAAAAATTAAGTTGATACCCTCATACTGAATTGTGGGAGCTGTGTAAGTGCATCAAAGAGACTGTAACTGAATTTATAAAAAGCGGCAACCTTCCCATTAAAATTAATATTTCGATATTTTTTTTATTTGTTAGTCAAACAAAATATTTCACCATTTGTGTATTTGTTTGCCGAATGCTTGTTTCCGTAATTTTGTGTTTTGTATTGTGGTTTAAATCATCAAAATTGCTCAATGGGGGGGGTCCCTGGATTCCAATAATGATTCAGTGGTGGGCCCCAGGTTCTAGTAATATTTAAGTGAGGGTCAACAGATATCAAATAGTTAAGAACAGGGCCATTGGAATAATATGGTTGTGCAGCCGCAGGGTTTTTAGCATAGTTATGGATTTGCCGCATTTGCCAAACAGTCCATCTGGAAATGCAGATTTTAGCCCAAAAAATTGTTTATAGTGCAAACAGTTCAAAAGTTACAAAAATGAAGTGACACGTGTTGGTGCGCTGTAGAAGGTCCTTTGCAAAGGTAGACTGGTCACCTTTCTGTTGTCATATTTAGATGTTAAACTGGTACCAGTAAGGTGCAACCTAATCCCAGAAAGTGTTAACAAGTGTAAAAAATGACAAAATAATGAAATAATACAATCACAAAATGTGCTGCATTATGCCGCATAATTTTCCTTTTATCGTCACATATTTTAGTCAGCTCTGCCGCATAATTTAGCCCTCTCCTCCCGCATAATTCCAGTGGCCCTGGTAAAAAACCACAGATCTATGGTACCTGATCTCAATTTAGCGCAACCGCTGCGAACCAACCAATTAGTCTGTAAAATCATCGTTTCTAAACAAAAAAGACAGCAAACGGCTATATATGTTCATACCAATTGATTAATCTTCTTCCTGGCCGTAAAGTCATTTGTCATCAGTGAAGTGAAAACCAGTCTCTTCCAACCTGGACACATCACTCAGTTTCTCTGGAGATGTAGACATTCACAGACTCCCAAGCACGTGCTTGTGCATGCAGCTCGTGCCAGGCCTGCTGTGTCTAACAGAGATGTGAGGGTCGTGATTGCAGTGCCTTAGTTCATCAGAGGACCCGGCCCTGTAATTAGCTGATGAACAGCGCTCGTGGCAGCCACTGAATCCCTTGCACAGAGCAGCGGCTCGGATCAGTGTTTACCATAAAGATAATGATCCAGCGATCAATTATGCTAAATCAAGACAAGTACGTGTGTTCGGCTTTCAAGAAGGCCAGGCAGCATTGAAAGATATGCAAATGCATAAGGAGAGAGCCCAGCATAAATGCATTGATTTTGAGAAATGATAAATCGTCTTCTGAGATTCAGCCACCGACTTTGATTCCTCAAGATTAGGAAGAATGTTGATTAGACTCTATAATATTTATTTTGAAATATGAACGCCAAGATTTATTGATAAAATACTTTTTATATGTGAAAAACATTTGAAAACGGGACCCCGCAAGAAGTAGCCAGCAATGAAAAATGAAAACGTCCTAGCAAATTAAACAAAAGACGTGTAAAAAAACAACTTGGTTGTTTCACACTGTAAAGAGCAATCACCCTTTTTGCTAATAACTTGCATTTGTAAATGAATCTGTTCAAAACTTTCTAAAAAGTTTTAATTTGCTTTAGTTTTAAAGTTTCATGTAGAATGGCAAATTGGCTGGGTGGCATTAAAGTGGTGATCCCAAAATTGTAATTGTATTTATATAGCGCTTACTACCCCTGAAGAAGCATTTCGGTGAGGGAAGGTAAAGGGTATATTGAGAGAGGTATCGGATGAGACAGTAGTGAATTTTCTATTGTAGGAGTAAAGTATAAATATACAGATATATAACTACATAGAAAGGTATACATGTATAAGGAAATTAATAACAAGCTATAAAGTTGTATTATATAAAGTCCCATATGTGGGTGTATACATAAATAATAAGAAAATCACACTTTCAAGTGCTGCTGTACATAAAGCTAATTTATTTGTGTATTTTTATTACATTATTTTGTACATTTTATGTATTTCTTATTTGTTTATTTTTGTAAATGTATTTATTTTTATTTGATATGTTCTGCAATATTTCAATAGTGAAGCACTTATAAATACAATTGTTATGATTATATGTACACATTGTGATAGATAAAATAAAATGAAACAGAGACCCATAAGCATATAATCTTATAAAATTTATCACACATTGTAATAGATAAAATAAAATGAAACAGAGACCCATAAGCATATAATCAAGTAGTGCATGTAAACTATGCAGTAACCTATATACATGTTAAGCATAAAATAATATATATATTTTAACCATAAGTAATATATACATTTGTTAAGCAGACCTATAAGAATATCTATATATTTAAACCATGAGTAGTATAGAGGATGTGGTCTAGTGACTGGAGTGTCCGACTTTGTAGCTGGGGAACCAGTTTTGGGTCTCAGCGTCGACTCAACATCCTGTGATTCTGGGCAAATCACTTAACTTCTCCGTGCCTAAAAATGAATATGTCCACCTGTAATAAAACTGGTGCTCATGTAAAGTTCTCTGATACCTTCGGTTCGAGTTAACGCTATATAAAACTTCAAAAAATGTTTTAGTTGTACAAGGAAATGCACATATCTAAATACATACATATAATCAAATTATACTTGTGTACATACACAGGCATATGTTGTACATTTGTGTTTTTGAGTATGATGGCCATGTAAGAAAGAGCCAACTCTTGAGCAGTCTTCTGAAGATAAGCCAGTTATCCATGGATCTTATGTTTGGGGTAAAGAATTCCATAGTTTGGCTGCTTGAACAAAGAAAGATGTACCACCCATGTTTTTTTCTTGTATGCTGGGGATTTTAGGCGAGGTGCCAATGTGGAATGGAGGTTCCTGTGTTGTATGTACTTGATTATATTATTCCTGATGCAAAGTGGCCCTGTTCCATGTATTGCTTTGTGGGTGATACAAAGCAGTTTGAAGGTGTATCTTCTGTCAACCGATAACCAATGTAGCGCCCTCAAGGCAGGGAAGATGTGGGCTTGTGGCTTTACATGTAGGAGTAGTCTGGCAGGAGAGTTCTGAATTTATTTTTGTCTTTTCGTAGTTGATAAAGATGATCCATAGTAGAGGCCAATGGCATAATCGAGTTTAGACAGTCCAAGAGAGATAGTAGCCTGGACCTTGTGTGGAAATCCTAGGTGGGAGAAGATGCGTTGCAGAGTTTTCATAGTAATGAAGATTGATCTTGCTAACGTATCCACTCATGCATTCATTGATAGCTTGGAGTACATGGTAATTCCAAGGTTTCTTACTTCCTTTGATACTTTAGGAGGTGGTCCCAGATAGTCAGGCCAGGTGGAGAGTGGGTCATAATTTTTTCAATTGCATGTTTTCTCAATGTCAATCCCCTTAGGAAAATTACTGTCATAGTTACAGAAACAAGCATTGACAAATCAATAACTATGACTTGTTTCAGCAGTATATTTTCTCTGTTGTAATGCCTGTACGGTCTTGTGTGTCATGATGAGAAGCACTAACAGAAAACGCGTCCAAAATTCACAAATGCTGATCATGTGGCATTGATGTGTCATGCACAGGATTCCAGTAAACATGTTTTAGGCCACACCCTTATTTTAAATTTACAGGTTCCTAGACAGTATTCTTTGATCATGCTCCTTTCAGAGACCTCCAACTTTTTTATCCCACTCAAAGCACTGATATTGTATCTGTATACAATCTGTATCTGTATTGTACTGTAATTTATCAAGTTTATGAGTTGTGTTGAGTTCATGTGGCAGAACCTGCAACCTCACCACTTTATTTAGTCTGTCATTCACACTAATGCCTTCAGATGGCTGTTTTAACAGTACCTAACTATTTTACAAGAATGCTTTCTGGAAGCTCAGTTATACTCCTATGAGTGACACTTCCAGCATCAGGAGACGCAATCGTATCAGCCATTCTCAGACATAGTCAGTCCAAACAACATTCATTCATATTTTCCTATAAAACGTTGTACTCTTAACCACTGACTTACCATTGGATTTGGTCCAGCTTAGAGGTCTTCAATAGTAACAATTAACCGTACTCAGACACCAGTCATGTTTTTGTGCACCCAAAGTTACTCTTTGTATCTATGTGGTTACTGATTACTCCAATAAATTATTTCTGTATACTGCTAAGTTCTGTGAAAGGTGGTTAGAATTTGAGATGTACACTTGTTTGTGCTTGGCAGGAGGTTGAACTTTTACTCATTTTTCTTTGAAAAAAGACTAAACTTTTTAATCACATTTTAAGTAACATATTTTTACATAAAAATGTCACGTTCCTCGTAAAAATGCATTACTTAATTTTCTATGAATGCACATTGAGCATGTGATTATTAGGGCTATCAAGTGTGGCCTTTAGTCAAATTATGACTTCTAAAGCTTTTGTTAAACTGTGAATATTTGAATGTAAAGTAACACGTTAAAACAGAGCTTCTGTTCCGGCCTCCCAGGAGTCGAACCCAAAACCTTGCTCATAGTAAGAGCTGCTGGTGTGAGAGTTTTATGAGGGTGGGCTGTAGACTGTCAAAAGCCATAGGCATCATGGGAGATGGAGAATTGGAGGAATTGTGAGCGCCACTTCTGGCTTCATTCATGAGCAACAGAAGCAAAGCCCTAGGAGACAAGTGACTGTGAAGCTCATAGAAACTGTCAGCAGTGAGGGCTGGCTGCTCCTACATGGACCTTAAGCGTGCTTCTTACTCTGATGTAGTTCAGCCATAACTGCATTCTGTGGATAGACTGCTTCTTGTCTCGGCATCTGCCAGTTGTTGAAATACTGCAGGACTTGAACATCTTGTGCTTTCTTCCACCTTGTGTTAAAAAAAAACTGAAGTTCATATCAGCCTTTAATATGCTTTAGAATTTTCAAATACCTTTGTCAAAGCACACTATGATGAAATTAATTTTGATTGAAATTAGTTATGGGACATTCTTTCCCTCATTTCTTGAAATAGCATTAAATAAATGTTGCTTTAGAGACTAAAAAAAATAAGCATCACTGGCAAAGCCACTAGGCCTGTCATTGGCTGCCAGACTTTTGGTTTTGTCAATGCTTGTTTTGTTTTGTTATGGTTTTGCAAAACTTTATTATTGGGGAAGCTGCCACACTCTGGCCAATAAACAAAAAAAAATGCCTAAATGGAAAAATATATTTTTCTGTTTCAAAAAGCACACTTTGGCATAGCAGCCCAAGCGATGAAGGAAACTATTTTGTGTGCAAATGTGCTCCTTGTGAAAGAGCACAAAGCCATACCTCACAGTGAAGTAAACCAATAGCTGACGCGTGCTCACCTACTACCCCATTCTGTATGCTGCAGCGGGCAGAATAAAAATGTGAATGACACAACAAAAGACAAATGGATGAAAAGGACTTTCTTAAATTGCCTATATAAGGGATAAAGTACCCCCTGTCATCCATTATAGAGATATGCAAGTCACCAAGGAGTTCCATAACCATATAGAGGAACGAGCCCGAAGACCGAGTTCCTTTATAAGGTTATAGAACTCTGAGGTGACTTGGAATATCCTTATCGTGTATGCAAGGGGGTACTGTATCCCATATAATATTTGGTCACACCATCACCTTTCCCACAAACCACTTAAAACCTTGGTGCACAGCTCTTTCATATGAAAAAGCGAGCATGTTTGCAAACATGAAGAATACAAATAAAACCTCTACAGCAAAATTAAGCACATCAGAAGCCTGCTAGTTATTTGTAGCAAACATATATCAGAAACAGTTCAGTAAAAGTCAGTTTAAAAATAAAAAATCTGCATTAGCTCAGAATGTATAGAATCTTGCAGAAAGATTCTAGCTTTTCTCTAACTAGCTAAGGAGTGCAAAAAATGAACGTTTGCTCTGCTTGTCATTGTAAGGTAAAAAATAGAGCAGAAGAAAGAATAGCAATGCTCCGTTTTAGTTGCTTTAAACAACTGTTCTAATTATGCTCATGACCTTACCTGCCTTTCACCTAGGCTGCTGTCTGTGGCAGAAGGCATTGTGACATCAGAACTTATTACAATAACTTATTACAGTTGAGTTCTGATGTATTTTCTTTATAATCGGTGATTCGGGCATTGCAAGTCTGATTATAAAGAAATTAAATACTGGTGTTTATACAAGGATTATAGAATCCCATGTATTTTAAGTAGATTATATATATAATGTTTGTAAAATCAGAAGGTCTTGGCTAACGCGTCTAGACTTAAGAATGATTTCTTCTTGTATGCAGCACATGCATCACACGGATTTACACAATAATGGCTCGGTGTACATTTGAGACTTAAAATAGTCCCTAATGCATTGCAGTACAAGCACACTCATGGTGGTAGAATGGGTGCATCAACAAACTAGGGGCCGTTGGTGGCGATCCTACTGCTATAGGACCCTGCTGGACCGCCTGCCGCATTATGATGGCGGGTGGAGAGACCGACCGCCACGCATCCGTCAGAGGGACTATCCCTACAAAAGTGGCGGTGCCTGCTCAGGGATTACTGCCGTAGGGATTACAATGTCCCTTTCCGCCATACCCATCATGAAAAGGCAGGGGGAAAGTGACTTGGTTCCCCTGGCCCTCCGATATGGGCCCTGGGGGGCACTTATGGTGCCTCCTACATATCCCTGCACTATGTGGTGCCACATTGGTGCAGGGATATGTATGGTTTGTACTGCGGCGTGTGCTGCAGCAGAAAGCATGACCACCTACTATTAGTCGGGCGGTCCTGCTTCCGCCACGGTGCCAGTCGGCCATAAGTCCAACCGGCATCGTAATGAGTGCCGAAGAGAAGAATATGAGAGAGAAATAAATAGTCTTCTGGGTGGAGATGAAGCTCACTCGATGTATGGTTCAATGAATTAGTAACGATAGGTCTAGCAGACAGATGTTGTTTCAAACCAGACCTGAAAAAAAGGTGCATGAAATGTCACCCAGAAATGCTACTGAAGTCTGTGTGCTTTATGGTAATTGGTGTAATTTCTTTCACTGGTTGCTGAGATAATGGAAACCAGACATTTTATAGACACTTAGGCCGGAGGTCTGTGCAGTTTCTTCTCTTAAATTTAATCTTGAATCTGTTAGGACGTTCAAAGACAATATTCATAATGCAGCTTGACCCATCTTAGCATCGATTGTCATAGGCAAATATGCAAACATCTAATCACTTTTAAACTTAGGGTGCAAAAATTGTGTCCCAGTTGTTTGCAGGCTTGAAAAAAATTAAAACGAGAAATTGGCACAGAGAGCCAGGGTATCCATAGCTGGCACAATGTGAGGAGTAGTGGCTTGTGAAAGACAGGGCACAGCATGACTGAACCCGCAGCCTCCACCTGCACCGGCTACACCAGTGGAGAGTTGTGGTGCAGCGGGTTCACGGTTCGATCCCCGGCGGCAGCTCAGCTCAGCACCATGTGACGCTGGGCAATAGCTCACTTAATTTCCACTACGCCCCCCAGCGCCTTGAGACCCGAAAGGGTGAGTAGCTGCGCTATATAAAAACGGACTTACTTACCGGCGAAGAGTAGTTGGCACAGGATGTTGCTATGCCTGACACGGCCGCCGGCCTTCACCAGTAAGTATTGTGGACAGTGGTGGTGAATCTGTCAATTATAATTAATTTCTATGAGGACTTACTTGACTAGTAAATGTACCTTCATTTATTCTATGTATAGGCATCGCTGATTTCGGAATTGACAACAACAATCACAGGGGACATCACGTGTTAGAAAATAAATGACATCTGTAGTGAAGCTCTCTGTATTTTAACAGCGCTGCTACAGCAACAATTAATGTCTGTAAGGTGTGCAGGTACATTGTGTATACAGTGTAGCTGTAACAGATGAGGAGCATCTTGTTGCTAATAGTCTAGCACGTTTCAATAATCTTTATTGAGGGTTAAAAACAGCAGTAATAACATTGAAGTACTCGGCCTTTGACCGACCACATGCAATCAACCACAGCATTTTAGTTTAAGAAGATTACTCAATACAGCACGTGAATTGTAATTTTCATTAGCCAATGAAGAGCCCACAGTGGGAAGTCAGTGGATAGCGGAGAGAAAAAAAAAAAAAAAAAGTAGCTATGTGAACTGGAGCTGAACAATTGCTGATTTAAACCCTCGTGGCCCTCTCTCCTCGGGAAAACACCACACCACCTACAGACCTCTACCCAAAGACCTGGATGCCTCACCTTTTAGATACATACGTTTCTTCCCAATGTAGGACACCCAGAAATGGGTTGTAAATACCACAGATGCCTCAGTGCCTTTAGTCATTAGCTGCTGGCCTGAATCTATTATGCTTTGATCACTCAGTGTCAGTGCACTGACCATGAAATAGGAGCAGCTGGCGCCTATATACCACTAACCTCATCCTCCCTGCTCGCAATATGGCCTCCGTCTCTGTGGTCCATAAATGATGAGCATCACCATGCCTTCTGCCCTACTCGCCTCTTCTTTTTTCTTCGCAGGACACTTATGCCGCCAGCGTACCCTCCTGTGTGTAGCACCATTTTCACACCCTACAGTATCTCCTCCTCTCCCAAACCAGTGACTCCGCATTTACAGCTAGGAGTGTTCCAGATCCTGTGAGCTGGGAGCTCCTACTCATATTGACCAACATTTCACACTATTGTTCCAACATCACCAGGCTTCTAACATCATCTTGTTATTTCATAAAACTTTTATTGAAGTTTTCATTAAATACAAAAAATTCAAAGTGAATCAGTATATAGTATGAATACGCAATGCCATTTTGCAGAACAGTAACATTTGAATTAAACGTTTTGGGAGTCATTTGATTTTCGCAACTTGACTAGAATTAAGCATTGCTAATAAATATACACATGAATCATTTGATTTTTGCTACAGGACCAGTAACGAGCATTGCTAAAAAGTATACACATGAGGAGAGAGAGAAAAAAATGCAAGAAAAAAATAGGAGGAGAATATGCCTTTCTGTTACAGATAAGTTAGAGAACATATTTGGATATGGACAGATGGATTATTATGACTAATTGTTACTGAGCTCTACTATCACGATTGTTGGTATATGGCAGGGATAGGGATTGTATATTGAGTTGGACTGTTAGTGTTTCTCGATCATGATGGTTTAGATTTTTGCATGTATAGGTCCAGCATGTCCCATAGTTTACGTGATGACTTTGAATTGTATTTTTCATTGTAAATAACGTCTGCACTCCTGATAAAACACACCTATGTCCACGTCCTGGTCATGTCTTTGGTTGTCTGTCCCTGGTTTTCCAGACTCTGAATCGGCCTGGACAATGTTGCACCTGCCTGCTTGATCTGCACCACTATGTTGCATTATGGTACATTTTCTCCTCCCCTGCTAATAAAGCTGGTGAATTTCTGTTTAAAAGTGGCATGAAGCAAGTTAATTGATTCATGTTAATTGATTTTAAGAGGTTCTGTTGTTTTCTCATCAGTTCTGAATTGCTTTTAATCATTGTGCTCACTTCGAGCGCTTCACCTCTTTGTTGTAGGCCTAGGTGCAAAAAAATGTCCCTTTTCTCTTATCTATTGTCTCCTTGTGGAGACATGCCAGATCGCTGCAACTGTGTTGGCCATGCAAGCCAGGGAGAGGTCTTCCTAACAATGTCTTCACGGCAGATAAATAGGATCGCAGCGCACTCTTGTTCATGTCTGCCTACTAAATCCCTGTGGGTGCAAACAGTGCAGGGACTCCCGATCTAAGTTGATTAGGGAGGGTACTCTTGATATCTCTATTAGAGTGCTGCCAGCAATCACTGATTCCACTGCATTGGGGAAACAGCTATTACAACGCAGGCGTTACCATGCATTACCATAACAACGCAGGTACCTTTACCACGCATACCATTACCACGCAGGATTTTACAACATATATACCTTTACCACACTTACAACAAATTTTGTTGTAAAGGCATGAATGGTAAAGGCATATGCGTTTTAAATATAATTATTAGGTAAGTATTAAGTGTGTTTATATATTTATATATATATATATATATATATATATGTTTAGATTGGGCCTTTTAGGGTTTAGGGTGGGTGTGGGCTTTTGGGTGGCAAGGGTAATTTTAGGGTTTAGGGTGGGTAAGGGTATTTGCGTGGCAAGTGACTTTTTAGTGTGTAGGGTGGCTATGGGTTTTTGGGTGGCAAGGGCGATTTTAGGGTTGATGGTGGTTATGGGTTTTTGGGTGGCAAAGGTCATTTTAGGGTTTAGGGTGGGTACGGGCTTTTGGATGGAAAGGGCAATTTTAGGGTGGGCATGGGTTTTTTGGGTGGCAAAGGTAATTTTAGGGTTTAGGGTGTAGGGCTTTTGGGTCGCAAGGGGAATTTTAGGGTTTATGGTGGGTAAGATTTTTTGGGTGGCGAGTGAGATTTTAGGGTTTAGTGTGAGTAAGGGTTTTTGGATGGCAAGGGTAATTTTAGGGTTTAGAGTAGGTAAGGGTTGAGGGGTTGTGGGTTTTTAAGTATATGTATATATATATATATATCTATAAATATGTTCACTTAAAAAATCAAAGGTTACAGTGACTTTATAGTTAGGCTCACATTCACATTTCACTCGCACAAAACCAGAGAAATTCAGCAAAGCACTGCTTATGACCTCACATATTACTTCACTCATGACATGGTCAGTGACATCACTAATGAAATCTCACGCTAAACAGTTTAGGACCCGGCCACAATACAGTGGGGAGGGGGGGGGGGCAATATCGGCCACAGGGACCCCATCCCCCTGGGGCCCAGACTTGTAATGCTGGGTGCCCTGGAGCCCACCCAGGGCACCCAGTCACCAATGTTAGGGACTGCTGAGGGAACCTGAATGGCCCTGCAGTCCCTGCCAGCTCCCCGCCTCCTGGGGGATCCGGCATTGCTGCTGCACGAAAAGAGCTGCTGAAAAGGCACCTACCTCTGTGCAGGAGCAATCATTTAATCTCTTTCAGGAAAGAGATTAAACCTCCGCTTCCAGTGGGTGGGAGCACTTTCACAGCTCCCGCAAGCTGGAAGCGGAGTGTTTGCTTTTGCTTGGCGGGAGTTGTCAAAGCTCCAGCCAAGCAAAAGCAAACAGCTATGTCCCGGAGGTGGGCACCTTGGGACATAGCAGGAGCCGGCCCTGGGGGATGTTAGTCCCCAGGGCCATGTATGGCTCCAGGAGGGGGAACGGCATTGGAGGGGGACCACGCAGCCTCCCTCCTTCTTAAAAAAAAAAGAAAGCCCCGGGGATGTGATGGTCCCAGGGCGCAGGAGGGTCTGCGCAGCTACTCCGCTCCATATTTAAGTTAGCCCTGGGGAGGTGGTGGTCCCCAGGGCTTGGAGGTGGACCGCACAGCACCCCTATTCAATTTATTCATAGCCCTGAGGAGGTGGTGGTCTGCGTGGCTCAGGGGGATCCAGATGGCCCACCTGGGGCGGTGGTGGTCCCTGTGGCTCGGGGGATCCGGATGACCCTCCCATATCATTGTTATTTGTAGCCCCGGGGAGGTGGTGATCCCCGGGGTCCAGACTCCCCAGGGCCCCCGCTTACTATTAAAATTAGCCCCAGGGAGGTGGTGGTCCCTAGGGCATTTTTAATCTTTTAGAGGGGTGCCCTGCGCGCCCCCCTCCATATTTTCATTAAAGCTCGCATGCCCCTGGGACCTGGCCCACCCTGGGGCTTCAATTAAAACAAGCGCTGGAGCCTGAGACAGTTTTTTTTTTTTACAGCAATATTTGCTAATAGTTTGCAAAAATCACTGTGAATTTAAAATCAAATGCTATTATGCTGTGGCAGGGTCCCAGGTGGACCCCAACACCAAGGTTTGAGGGTCAGGGTATTCCTACCCTTCTGTTTTTTCAGATTTTTTGTGAGACTATGCTTAAGCCAAATCCCAAAATGGCTGCCACGAGTGGCCGAAGTGTTGGCAGCCAATCAGAGCTCTGCATTTCCCAGCATGAACTTGTTATTATTCACAAATTAGACGAGATCGCAGATATACAAATTTGGATTTCCTTAAATTTCTCAAAAGCTACTGAATGGATTTACATCAAATAACTGAAAGCGTGATCTGTGTAACCAAATCTACCTTTCTACCAAATTTGGTGTAATTCCGTTCAGTCCTTCGGCCTGTAGTCATGTCTATGAGAATTAACATGGGAAACACAGTTCTTTGAGCCCCCCTTTCTCTTGGCTCCCGCATGATGGATTGCCCCAAAACTTTCCATGCGCAACAAGAATTACCGGTGCACTTCTTTTGGAAAATGTGGTGAAGATTCGTGAACTGGCGCTAAAGATACAGGCAAGTCCAAAAATGCTTTTTCTATGGAAACATGGTCCTAACTATAACTACCTACTGGCGACTCTTTGAAGGAGAGTGCATCTCTGTTCCAGTAGCGGCCCGTGGTGGGAGTGCTGCCGGGCGGTGAAGTGGGGCGAGGGAGGGGCAGGGTGGGGGGTAGTAAAGTGCGGAATACGGCCGTATAGAGGTAAGTAGACATATAAAATAATTAAAACTAATTTCGTTGCGCGCGCTGCATCGCATTTGGCGATGCAGCGCGTCCAACAAAATTCGTTTTATTTATTTATATGTCTACTTACCTCTATACGGCCGTATTCCGCACTTTACTACCCCCCACCCTGCCCCTCCCCGCCCCATGTCACCGCCCGGCAGCACTCCCACCACGGGCCGCTACTGCTCTGCTCTCTGTGGCAGAGTTGGAAGTTTGAAGATTAAACGGTTGCCAGCCGGGAGACAGCACCACTGCAGAATGTAGAGGGTACGTGAGGCATGGAGTGGAGCCTCTGGGCGTAACCTTCAGCGATTTTATTAGTGCAGAGACAGTCTGGATAACATGTGTATTGTTTGAGCACTATACTTACCTATTTGAGGATGATGAAATGATTTTCATGCCGCAAATTCATGGTCTCAGAATGCATTATATAGTAAGTCACGATGCCGCTCACAAGAGCACAATTGATATGCAAATGAGGGACTTTAAAGCGTGGCGTGCTCTCAGTGTCTCAAAATGGCCCGTGATCAAGGACTGTGATAGTTTGAAACGCGTTGGGCGTGCATTGATGATTTGTACCTGGATTGCTGTTAAATTTGAATAAAAGACGTTTTGAAAGAGAGTGCGTCTCTGTTCTCTGTAGCAGAGTTGGAAGTTTGAAGATTAAATGGTCGCCAGCCGGGAAACAGCACCACTGCAGAATGTAGCGGGTATGTGAGGCATGGAATGGAGCCTTTGGGCGTAACCTTCGGCGATTTTATTAGTGTGGAGACAAACTGGATAATATGCGTATTGTTTGAGTGTTATACTTACCTATTTGAGGATGATGAAATGATTTTCATGCCTCAAACACATGGTCCCAGAATGTTTTATATAGTAAGTCACGATGACGCTCACAAGAGCACAATTGATACTATACAAATGAGGGACTTTAAAGCGTGTCGTGCTATCACTGTCTCAAAATGGCCCGTGATCAAGGACTTTGATAGTTTGAAATGCGTTGGGCCTGCATTGATGATTTGTACCTGGATTGCTGTTAAATTTGAATATAAGACGCTTTGAAGGAGAGTGCATCTCTGATCTCTGTGGCAGAGTTGGAAGTTTGAATATATATATATATATATGTGCACATTTATATGCATTAATGCATGTGCATATAAACACACACATATATATAGATATATATATGTGTGTGTATACACACACACACACATAAATACATATAAATGTGCGCATATATATGTATATATATTACCTACCATATATATATATATATATATATGTGTGTGTGTGTGTGTGTGTGTGTGTAGAAAAATAGTGTGTTTGTACCTACCTGTACAACAATATGCTTTTAGCATGTATTCCTTTACCACAGAAATGTAAGTATCATACAGGAAAATATAAACCATTTATATATACATAAAATACTATAAAATACCTATAAAATACTTACATTTACTTGTAAAACTTTTACCCCACATATGTCTTTACCAATCATGCTTTTACAACGAAATTTGTTGTAAAGGCATGCGTGGTAAAGGCATATGCATGGTAAAATCCTGCATGGTAAAGGTAATGCATGGTAACCGTACCTGCGTTGTAATGGCAGTGTTGTAAAAGCATGCGTGGTAACGGCATGCGTTGTTCTGTCATACATCCCAGCATGGTCCTCTGCCTGTCCACGGCAGCTCCAGCCCTCACTGCACTCATCTGCGGCTGTGGTTTAGCCACAGGCACCACTGCTCTGTTGGCCTCCCATACCTGTCAGATCACCATCCAACAAGATCCTGCATTCTTTTAAAGTTGCTAGGCAGCTGACTTACAAGTTCTGCTGTTCATCATGGATCTCCTGTGGCAACAAGCAATCCAGTGTAGCTTGGGCTGGCAGTGGGCAGGAGAATAAGGGGAACTTTGCCATTTTGGGCTCTGACTGGTCCCTTTAATTGTACTTAAAGTACTGATGTTACTTCTGTTGGCAATTGCGATGTCATATATGATGTCATCACTGATGTAAAACGAACCATATGAATACAAATACATACACTAGATTAAAATATTAATCCCAGAATGAGGTATGTTTGTAAGCATATGGTATTTGTAAAGCGCCAGTCTAGGCAGAAGGCAGTAAAGTGTTGGGTCAAAGTCAATCATACAATCAGTAAGTGATAGGAGAGGTATCTGGATTTTGTCAGTAGAAGTGTACTATTACTTTGTGATGTAGTATTCTTTAGAGTCTTCAACTCTTTCCTAAATTGGAATACCGTTGGCTCGCTCCGTATGGACTCAACAAGGAGCTGAAGAGGGATATACGTGCCAGATCACCCTCCAATCGTCATATATTCAAAACACCAAAGATCTGGCAGTAACAGGCACCCTCATAAATTTTATATATAGGATTGTTATAGGTGGATATTCTTATCTTCACCCAAATTCAGATGCTCATTTACACAGTCTGAACTAATCCTCTGTGCCTACTTGGTTAATTTTAAAACAAGAACGGAAAATAGAAGTAGTCAGTCAAGTCACTCAACATACACCTTACCCATTCTAATTAAGTGTATGTGTACAACAAAGAAAAAATGTGTAGAGAAATGAGAAAGTATCTCACGTGCGCACCACCAGAGGAGCTACCGGCAGGTTCTCACCCACGTTTTTGTCATCATCGATAACTTTCTCATATAGAAAAAAGTGTGTGTCCAGTGAAAAAAGGTGTAGAGACAGAACATAGAATAAAGACCCCGTAAAAAACGAGACAGGAGAAGTCTCTAATAAAATTGAGCTAAACTCACACACATACTTGTAACTTTTTAATCCACAATGTGAGTTAGTCCAGCATTAAAAACACGGCATGTTGTGAACCACTTCAAGGACGGCCAACATGTTTCATTGCCTGTTATATATTGGCGGCAAATTCATCAGGGCAACCGAGGTCAGTAATCACCTCCCTGGACATCTAACGTTAAATCAAGAATGACTAGTGAGAGCCATGGGCCCACATACCAGCTCCCACTTAGTCGTAAGGGTGTATATCGTTTATACTTTTGATCCCTTTTAACAGCACGTTCGTTGCTTATAGATTCATCGCTATCCAGAAACCTTCACGCAGTAACTCAACCCGGCGTCTCCGTATGGATACCAGGATGTTGACGATGAGGGGAACATAAGCAGTACATCCACAAGTATAGTTGTCTAGCCAACTAAAACGAACATATCAACTGCACCCGTAAAAGCAATAAGTCTGGCGTTGGCTGCCAAGCTGTTGGGTTTGGGAGTGCTTGTTTTTGTTTAATGGTTTTGCATTAAAGTAAAAGAAAAGCCATTCAGTTATAGATGCCAATACACCTACATGTGTGTTGATGCACAGGCAGACAATTTAGATTTTTGAGTTATACTTTGCTAGAAATATTGAAAGATGGCCGTCCGAGAGTGTAAACAATATCACAGGGCTAGAGGAAGCAATCTCGACATGAATGGGACAACCTGAAACCACTACAGATTCCTTGCAGCTCTACAAACAACGCAGGCACACCATCTTACAAAGAGCCTGGTCTGCTTGCAGATTTGAAACATTTGCAACACAGAAAACCCGATGCAGAACATTTGCACAAACACAGTTCAGTTAACTGTGCCCTGCACCTCAGTAACATTTGTACTGCAGCGCCCAGTCATGTTAGATAGAAAAAACCTCACAAAAGTGACTCTACAAATGTACCCGAATGAGCACAGCCCCGGTCATTCAGAATGTTTCCTTTTCCGACATTCGGCTCTTGGCTCACAAGGTTAAAGGAACCCGCTGCAGCCCCTTGCCAGCATGGAAAATGACAGAAAGCTACAGCGCTGAAAGGAATGGCCTGAAATGGAATCTCCAACCTCGAAGTTTGCAAGCTCATCAAACACATTGGGCCTGATTCACAAAAATGAACTTACGCTTTTGTGTAAGTTTACGATTATTAAGGTATTTTGCTAGGAGTATCTTTAGGACCGCGAAGTCTCCGCACATAAACAGATAAAGCAGTTTTATCTTTTTATGTGCGGAGACGCCTCAGTTATAAACATATACCTTTGTGAATAGCAAGCAATCGTAAACTTACACAAAAGTAAGTGTAAGTTTACTTTGTGAATCAGCCCCGCACTCTAAAACATTCTGGTGATTCGAGTATAGTTCGATTCACTTTACCATGGACTACATCCGCCACAAGAGCCGCATCTTCCATCTTCATTCCTAATCAGATGACATCCTTATTTCTCCCTCTTCCTTTTGGGGCTGGCAGAAGGCGGCTTGTTTCCCCGTTACACTGCTGTTTCTAACCATGGTGCGACGCTGGAGGAGTACGGGGCAGCAGTGACAAGGATGGAGGTAAAACGCACCACTCAGCTGGGGTGGGATTTTCTTGCCCGCTGTACTGCTCAGTGGTAAGCTTTGCCTCCAGATGGGTGGTACATTGTAAGTAATATAGGCCTCAAATATATTAGGAACGTGAGAAGAGAGATGTATTTGGGGCAAAAAGGGTACATATTCAATCAAACCAGCGCGTGATTTCTATAAAAGAAGGCAGAGCGGATCAATCCTTTTATGATCTTTATCTGTGCATGGGGTCGTGTTATTACCCCTTTGGAGCCCGTACAATTATTCCATTCTTCAATAACTTTGAAAGTAGTAATGCTCTATCTAATATTGTGGTAAATTTACCGTATAATCAGTATTGTTTTATGAAAATTGGGAAATTGTTAGAACTTATGGCAGGTTTTGCACCTAAAATAATGCATTTGGTGCAATTTGAGACTTCAGTATCTCTAGTCCTACAACAATGTTTGGCTGTTTTTTACTTTATCAGTATGGCTCTGTGTGCACATAATCATACGTGAACAAGGCTTCTTGTGAGGCTGAAACGCGTTGTTTTGATTAAACACCCTTGGATTTTCCGTGAGTCTGTGGTTCCTGAGAGCATTTGTCAATCACACACACACACACACACACACACACACACACACACACACTGGTGACCTTCTTTGGATACGTTGCACCTATGTGTGCATATTCCTGACATAGGATGACAATCTAATGAGGAACAATGGGTACAGTACCCGGTATCAGCAGAGATAGGTTCGACATATACGCTATGTCATACTGGCAGTTGCGGTCTCAATCCAACAAGGGTGAATATTGCCAGCTTTAATTATGCATTTTTGGTTTATCTAATATTGGGATATGAGACTCAGTTGTTATTATGGCACGAATATTAATAGTGCCAGCCGAAGAAATAATTGTGGTTGCTATTGAAGCAAATGAAATATTGTATATAATTTTTTAAATCACTAATTGCAAAGGTCTGGCTGATTTAAAACACCCGACAATACGTATTTATTATTCATGTTTATCATGCGTGCATGGATCGAGAAGTTGTATGATTCCAACTTTATTGCTCTCTGCTATCATGATCACGCTGCTTTGATTTATGATTTATGAGTCAATAGCCAAGTTCCCTGTTTTTGATCTAGTAATTTTATTGACCGTGTGTGATAACAACATTGCAAACAAATACCATTTGCCAACAATGATTGATCAAATGGCTATATTGAAAAAACAGTTTTATAATGCATGTTGTAGTTACTGATTAATATTTGTAACAATAACGAGGAATGATTTTCATGTATTTAAATCACACAGAACAATGCGCAAAGTATTTTCTCACTCTCTATGAATCATGGGTTGTATTTCTAAAGGAATTTGCACACACCACTTTACTCGAAAAAGGCTAACTCCGAAACGCGTCGTCATGGTGCACAATAAAATTATTGTGCAGTCCCCTGGTGTGCCGCTTTGTTTTCTTTCTGGAATACCGGATGAGAATACGTGGGTAAAGAAATTTATGACGGCTGCTGCCGCCGTAGCAGGCACCGACACCGCTGGAAGGTGAATTGCCAAGTGCAGCAACTAAGGATATCATATATATATATATATATATATATGAAACGTAATGAAGCATCTTTTGCTAGAATATTTAACTTTGCCAAAGTGAAAGTCTCCTAATTTGGAGGTCAGGCTGAGCCTTGATCAAGAATTCCTTTCATAATCCCTTCTTATCTAATCTGTTTAAGGTGAAAAGTGTCTGCCAACATCTGAAAACCGACGTATATCTTGTTTAGTGATATGTAATCAGGTGCTGCCAGATGTCGTTTCCTAGGACATTTGGTGTACATCATTCCAAGAGGCTGAGACATTCGGCAGGTTTGAGATGCATCATAAAGGACTTGAAGCTTTGTTGGTAGATTGTGGTTTAACAGTTTTTTTACTCTTGTGTGCTATTTCTCAAAGGTTGTGCACTGCAGAAGACAAGGTTAAACAAAGAGGTGGGGATTAGAATCCCTGGCAGGAAGCATGTGACCAGTTTAGCCTCCATTGCAGTGGCTACCACTGCCAAATCAAGGTGGTGGCAACTTGAAATAATGACCATGATTGATGTCATTGTATAATTGACGTAATGACAGATGCTGTAAAGGGGCACAGGGAAATGAGGGTGCCTCACTTGTGGTCTCACACGTTTCCTTAAACAGGGCATTCAAATTATGATCAGGGTACTAGACTTGTGTTGTCCACCAGTTATTACAAATTGTTATTATGGAAAGTCTAGGATTGGGAATTTATGTTTGCCATACAATAATCATCTTTTAGTTCATAATTTATATTCTTGACACCCAATTATCTCTTGACCAAAATAAGCAGTGCAAGAAATTCTCATTCACTTTGTTGTCACATAACATTTATGACGCGTTTTAGAGTTTGGGGGACAAGTTTATCACAAACATGGCGGAGTTCCCTGTCCGCCAAACTGAGGGTCTGCCCATCCAATGTAGAGTTGGGTGGACCGTCATCTTTCTGACGGTGGCTCTCGCACTAGCGTCACTGTCAGAAATCATACTCTGGTGGGCTGACTGTGTAGGGCCCGTTGAAGTAAGGGCATCAGACGGCCCTATTTAGAATAGATGGCTTGATGTGTTTTTTCCTGCCTGTCACCACCAGCAAAAACCCAGTGGTATTGGACAGAAAAGAAAAAAAAATTAACCCACACACCCTGAGAGAAAGCTCCTAGGATGTGGCGGTCTATATTTTATTTTGTTTTTCAGAAACAAACTCCTGCTTTGGGAGTTTGATTTTGCAAACAAAATTGTTTGGTATGTGGCCTCCTGAATGATGGTGGCCGTGCACCTAACATGGAGTGACACCTGTTCCTCCGAGACACAGAGACCACCACTGGTCGGTGGTGGTCTGTAAATAGGGCAGGCAGTAGTCCATTAATGTGACAGGTGTAATGTCCTCCATCACCCTGGCGGAGGGCAGGCCACCGGCCAGTCTTTAAATCAGGGCATTAGTGTGAAGTTGTTGTCGTTTCATTACTAAATATGATGACCTTATGTGACATGAATGAGTTGTTTGGAAACAACTTCACATGCAGTGCAGATTACTAGCGAAATGGCAGAAAGAAGCCACACTTAACATGATGTCCCCACAGAACAGCCAGGGGACTCATTTCATTGGACGGCCTGTGGTGAACATGAAGATTAGTTATGTATGTGGGATTCATAAGGTCTGTGTCATGTTGAATACCATTATCATCTGATGCAGTGGTCTCAGTATGTTTCATACCTTTACAGCACAGCCTGAAGTGGGTTGACCCTTGGTTATAAAGGTGTGAAAATCTGGGTTACGCCGAATGAGTCCAAATCCCATTTCATTACAACTTTACAAAACCTCACTCCATTTCACTCATGCATGTTTATGTTTTGCAGTAGTCTGTAATTGACAATATACAAATAAATGCAGTGGGGGTTAACGAGAAGAGTCGCAGATCCTACAGTCGCCTTGTTGTCAGACTATTTTTTTTTAAGACGAGTCATGCAACTATCAAATGGACTAGCACACGTTACAGATGTTTCGTGAAACCGAGTGTTTCTCTGTTATTAGTGTAAATCAGCAGACCAAATGGAAGGAAGCAGTATTTCCTCGTGTGCGGAAACTATCCTAAGACACCTGTATGTATGAAATGAAGCTCAGTTTCCGAAAAGAAAATACAGCACATTATGTCAGGCTTCTTTTTTTTGCAAAAAGTTGGTTATTACCTTGGTCAATAAGCAAGCATGTGCATTAAAAGAGATTGCCAACCCCCAACACACAAAGGCTGGCTTCCAATACAACCAGCCAGATAGCATGTCCTGCCAAAGAGTATGCTCCTTCCCTGTGCAGCGGGGGGAGGAGTCAAATTCAGAATGCTGTCAGACCTGGTCTGCATTACTGCAAGCAGTACATCACTAAAAGGTAAACCTTAGGCACAAGTTTAATGGGCCAAAAATCCTATTCCCTGGTTTGCACAATTATTCCTCCAGTAATGGATAACCTTGTTTGTTTTGGTTTTCGTTCAGTGTGGTTACATTAGTTGCTCCACCTTCTGTTCCATTTCTGAAAACGAATATATTACCACAAACACCGGCTCATATAAAGTGAAAGGTTTTATGTTTTCAAATACATAGCAATGGCTATGTGGTAAGTAAAGAAAAACCACAAACGTGAGTTGTAAGACTTTCTGTGAAATAATCATGTATTTTACAAGTAAGAACTCTATACCTTGCACACTATACCCATCTCCTCTTGGTATTATCACTCGCAGTTGGAGGTCAATTTCTATTTGCTTAAAAGGCATTTGAGTGAATTTGAGTAAAATGTACTTGACTAAAACAGACTTTTCCACAAAAATCTTTTGCTTTTTTAATTAACAAGACCCCTGTTTCCTCTATGTAGAGTTTCCCCTTCACTGTTTGATCTCAGACCACACAATCCTCATTGCATCTTGGCAGCCTACACAATTATTGGCACACTAGTTTCTGTTCTAGTATCAGCTGCAGATGATGGTCAAAGCCAGTGAGGCACCTCCACTTTCTGCATCAGCGGCCTCTGCTGGTCAGCATCCCTACCGGCACATCTGCCCCTGGAATATTCCTCTTCTGCAAGCGTGGCGCCTGCACTGGCATCAGGCTCTAGAGCGTGACAGGCATTGTACTGCATGCTGCCCACTCATCTTCCTTGGCTCTCCTTTTGATTCTGCTCCAGGGTCCTTCACCCCCCATAGTACACCCACAGTCCTGCTCCATGCACCTGCCTGGTTCTGCAGATAAGGTATATCAGCCTTTATTTGTCCATGTTGCTTTTAGAAAATATGACAGGTTGTCATCACTGAGAGAAGGATACAATAATGTGTCTGGAGCGAAGGGAAAGCCTTTTCAGCACATATTTTTTCTTTCAGACTGTATCCTATTTCATGACTTTCCTACTCTGTTGAAATTTTACTACCTAGCTTCCACAGATACTGATAAGTGAAGCAGTAGCAGGATCACTGGTTAGGGCAGCTGCACTGTTCTTTTCTTGTACTGCTTTTATTACAGTATGAATTTTATTGTCTGAGGCATAAAAAGGCATGAATTATGAGGCCACAGTAAAAAAAAAAAATGGAACACATTTATTATTATTATTAAATAAGCTGCTAAGATTTAACGAACTTATGTCTTTTTATATCTATCTTCGCTATTGCAAAATTGGGATACAAAACACAGTTGATTACTTTAAGGCAACTAACTGAAAATAAGAGGAATTATCAATATCAAAACCAGCAACGTATTTTCTGGGTGGATAATTAACCGTCATGCGTGCAAACTGCAGTGCAACTAGATGTGCAAGATTGCTCCTTTTGTGATTCTCAACAGGTTTTTCATCCTGGGTGTTTATTTAAGAAGCACTGCATTCTAGGAGTTGCAGTTTTTATTTGCTTCTATTTAACCTGTTTTACTAATACATTTATTGATAATTTGTAAAAGGTAAGTCTCCTGGATAAATGTTGTTATACATGGAGCAATCTGGTGACCCTAACTGTATCATAAGTAAGTACTAGACAGATGATGGTACTGATTGCAACACTACAAATATAAGATTATGCTATGGATGCCAAGGTTGAAATAGACTTGCAGAATGCACTGTCTTAAAAGCTACAGTAGACAATTCAGCTGTATGTGTTTACATCTGTATGTTTGTTGTCTGTGATGTATGTGTTTGTACTGTCTGTCTTTGTATATTGGTGGCTTGATGTGTGCTTCTTGTGTGCACAGGTGACTGTAAGTCACCTTACAGACTTAGGGCCTTATTATGAATTTGGCGATGCTGGAGCCGGCCGCCACGCCAGTGCCCCTCTCACTCACTCGCAAAGCCATAATTAGACCGCCTGCTGAATTCCGGATAGAATCCTGGTTGGGCGGTCCTGCGGCGGCTGGCCCATGGCGGTCACTGTTTAAAGGTTCATATGAGAGCCGTAACAGGCACTCCAATGGGAACGCCATTGCAGGTTCCTGCAGGGCATGGACTATCTAGTCCATGCCCTGCAGAAACTGGGGGTGCATGCATGCATGCATGACTCCCCTGGTACAGAGGCAGCAGAGTGCTCTGGAAGGCCCACTTTATTTTCTCTCTGCCACACTTTTCATGACAGGCTAACCACCATGAAAACAGTGGTGGAGAGGAAACTCGTAATATGCTTGGTGGGGCCACAGCTGCCCTGCCAAGCATATTGTGGCCTCAAGACCACTCCCTGGTCTGATCCCTGGCAGTTGCCGTGGTGCCAATGCGATCTGACCGCCCAAGTCGTAATGGGGGGGTCAGACTGCCGGTGCGGCGGTGCTTGCCGTAGTCATAATAAGGCCCTAAGTCATCTCACAAAAAGCACACATTGAGCCATGGGTACCTGCAGTTTTAGATGATTGTACGCATGCATGGGGGCCTGTGCGTCTGATGGCCTGTGAACATGGATGCTTAAAGCTCCTACTGGTCTTGTTGCATAGGTGCCTGTGTGTCTTTTGTTCTGTTTGCATACATGTCTCTTATGGTCTTATTCTGGATGCACTGTTGTATTGATGTATAAATGACATGGCTATCTGTACAATATGGCAGGGCAAAACATGATTTTGGGGTTTAAAATGCATATTTCGCCAAGTGCTCTGCTTTGGGACAGGGCGATATGTGTATAAGTCCACCAGGCATCATCTTGTGCAGGGTATTTTCAAATATTTGCAGTGTTAATAATCAAATATTTTAACAGTAACTATTGTCTCCTTTCTGGGCAGCAGTATGTCTTTAGAAGCATAGTTCCACGGACCATTCCCTATTTTTTGTTTGCTTGCTTCTGCATTATAATTGCTATGGGTTTTTCCTTAAATCAGTCAAATCCCTGTATTGTTTCCTTCACTAATATATTTGCTATTTAACTTGCTCTCTTGTGAATTCAGTTTGCAGCACATTTATTTTCCTGGTGCAGCTTGTGTTCATGTCTCAATCTGTTTAGAATGGGCAGGGATTTGACAACTAAAAAACCTTTGTAGAAACAAACAAGCTTCTCACTAGTGCCCAAACAGCCTTAGAGATGCCAGAGAAGCCAAGTTAGTGCTGTTTTTTCTATTCTCAGTGGCCTTGGGTGCATGTGGCTGCCATCAGTGCCAGTGCTCTGATTTTATTAGATCTTTCATCAGCGTTACAAGGTGAACCACCAGATTCTTTTGGACATCCCCTCACATGCTTAGTCAGGAATACTGACGGATGGATGCAGTCATTGTTGAGGAATCATAATCAACTGATCACCCCCCACTCCACGCTTCTTCATAGCATGTGGTGGTCCACAAATCCCCTCCTTGTTATCCTGCTTGTAATGTGTACATAAGAACTTTAGCCTCTCTTATTCAGTCTTTTAGTTACACTTTCTACATGTGTGGGGACGGCGTGCAAATCGTGTTGTGGCTTTACAGAAAATCGCCCTTGTGAACCTCCATCTCATTTTTTGCCTGCAGGCGGTAGACCCATGGATGAGCCGAAAATGGCTCCAGTTAAGTGGTAATCAAATCAGAGGGAACACGTTTGATAAACTCCTTGGTTCCAGGTCTACATTACTCTGGCCTACTCATATGAGTGATTTCCTTAACACTGTTCGTAAGCACCGTAAAAACCTGGTGATTGAAATTGTTTCCTCCCTTGCCTTAAAGCCACAGCAAACTATATTTTTCTAATTTGTGAAGCTTAGCATCCTTATATGTGTGACACCCATTGATAGAATACTGGCTGTCACTGTCCTTATGGGCCCCCGTTAGATTATGTCAAGAGTTTGTACTTGGGTACTTTGCTTTCCTTTTTTTTTTGTCTTTGTTTTTGATTAATCAATAAAAAGATATTTTTAAAAAAAATGAGTTTGTACTTGGGTCTGCTAGCATGTCTTTTCAGGAGACTGCATAGAGTGGAGAACTTCCCAACAGTGAAACTACTTAAGCGTCATGACTCTCTAGATTCTGTTTACTTTGATTAAATTCAGTTAACTTTTAGTGGCTAAATGGGTGAGCTTCTAGTCTGTCTGTAGTGTTATCTAAGCCTAACATAAATGCAACAATTGGTCCATCTAAGCAAGTTAATATACTGTGATCCTGCACTGTGTTATTAGCTCGTTGTACATCGTTGGCAAAACATAAAAGGAATATTGCATTTTTTAAAGGAAAAAAAGAGTACTGAGAGTCTCTTCCCTTCCATGTATTGTAATGTAATTGCATTTATATAGCGCTTACTACCCCTGACAAGGCGTTAAAGCGCTTTTTTTCGGCGAGTAGCACGCTACTCTGGAACCCATAAAGGAATGATGAATTAGTATAGTGAAAATATGAAAGTAATTTGAGTGGTGGATATGTTAGTCAGTTATTTGGATTGAGAAGGATAGTGGAGGGATAAAAGAGGGAAAAAGGTTTGCATTTATATAGCGCTTGCTACCCTTGATGGGGTGTTGAGGCGCTTTTTCGGCGAGTAGCACGCTACTTCGGAACCCAGAAAGGATTAGTGGTGAATTAGTATAGTGAAAATAGGAAAGTAATTTGAGTGGTGGATATGTTAGTCAGTTTTTTGGATTACGAAGGATAGTGGAGGGATAGAGAAGGGAAAAGGGTTTGCATCTATATAGCACTTGCTACCCCTGATGGGAGGTTGAAGTGCTTTGTTTTCGGCAAGTAGCACGCTACTCTGGAACCCGTACAGTGTTAGTGGTGAATTAGTATGGTGAAATAGGAAAGTAATTTGAGTGGTGGATATGTTAGTTAGTTATTTGAATTGAGAAGGATAGCGAAAGGGTAGAAGAGGTAAAAAGGTTTGCACTTGTATAGCGCTTGCTACCCCTGATGAGGTGTTGAAGTGCTTTTTTGACGAGTAGCATGCTACTCCGGAACCCATAAAGGATTAGTGGTGAATTAGTATAGTAAATATGAAATTAATTTGAGTGGTGAACATGTTAGCCAGTTATTTGGATTGAGAAGGATAGCGGAGGGACAGAAGGGAAGGATTTAGATTTTTTTGTTTTTGTTTTGGAGCTCATAGCAGTAGGAGGAGGCTTGGGATGAGTAAAAGGGAGGTGGAGGCGGATGAGTAAAAGTGTTTCTAAAGATTATAAAGAATCCACTAGAAAGGTTTGAGTATACCTTTTACAGCATTCAAAACAAACAGAAGTGAAGTGATGCACTGAGACAAAGTTGTACACATGGCAAATCAACTATAACACAAATGAACCCAGTCCATAAATGATCCACTAAACCTATCTTGGCATCAGGAACACTCTTTATCAGATGGGATCTTAACTGGGGGTTTAATTTTCAGACACCCGGACACATTCAGCAGTGCCATCTGCACATTGTCTGCTTTCCTTGCAAGCAGCAACATGCAGGCAGTGAGGGGGGTCTGTTATTTTAAATTCGAGATGGGCCCCAAACAAAGGTCGAATTTAACCCGTTTACCGCGGCGGCAATTCCGCCGTGGTGTGGGCGTTCCACGGAGTGGGCGGGGCTGCGTCGGCCAACGGTCGTTCGCAGCACTGGGGAGGTAGTGCTCGCGACGGCCAACGGCCGACGCGAGCACGGAAGGGGTTAAGGGCCAATCAAGCCTCCTTTTGTTTGAGTATTCTGGCTGGGAGCTATCTGGAGCCTCACACCTTGATGCAAATGCAGTGGATGGGAAGCAATGGTACACAGCTTGTCATTACTTGATAAGTACTTAAGAGAGGCATGGAACGGACTTTGCTCAGTCCCTGTATATAAGACATATGCATGCTCTGTAAGAATGTTAAATGTGTCGGGCTGTCCCAGTATTTACACAAATAGAAATTTAAGTGCCACTATTTTGTTTTATTTCTTGTAGAGAACTACTGACCCCAATGCAGGTGTCAGAGTGCTTTGCAAGACACGTACACTTTATACATTGATAATAAGTCATATAGGTGTGTAAATGAATGTATAGGATGTGTTACATAAGACAGTGAGTGTGGGTTACAAGGTGCAGGAGTGACATGTCCTTCATAGCTCACTGTGCTATATTAGGAGGATTACAATTTATGAACTACAAATAACACATGCATTTGCAATGCAATAGGTCTCGCATTTGCGAGAGTTTGAGCTATTGGCATTGTAAATGATAATGCCTTTTATTTATGTGTTTTCAAAACCTGCAAGCGGTGCATAAACACTGCTTGCAGGTTTTGTAAACACATAAAAAAAAGCATTGCCATTTACAATGCCAGTAGCTCAAAAAACTCTTGCGAATGCAAGACCTTTGTGGCACCCGTGCTTTAGCTTTCAACATAGTAAGCTAAAGTGCGGGTGCCGCAATAGCTTCAAAAGTAAACAAACAGAAAAAAAGCACTTTTTTTTCTATTTGTTTACTTTTAAAGCAATCGCGATCACCCGCGCTGTAGCTTAAGATGTTTAAAGCTAAAGCGCAAGAGCCGCCATTGTAAAAAAAACATAAAAATAAAAAGAAAGGTATGCGGTGCGTTCGGCCACCAAATAACAAAAGAAAAGTGCAGCCGCCATTATTCTTGCTGAGGCGTGCTGCGCTGAATAAATGGAAAAAAAATAGGCATTGAGGGAGAGCTATTTAAGAAAATAGTGCTCAGAGGCTGTAATTAAAGCCTACTTAGTAACAACACATGTAACCGGGGGTGTCCTCATGGTAGGTTACAAGAAGAGAAAAGGTGGTACTAAAGAGGGACTACTAAGCCTATTGACCAATGATAAGCCACCATTTACAAAGGACAGGGACAGGAGCCAAATAAAAAGATGGGTGAAAAGTCGGCGGAGCTTTATGCCCTATCCTGAATACCAAAAACAAAAAACACTGGAAATGCCAATACTGATAATCCTTACCAATAGATTAGCACGGCGCATGAAAACTCATCAATGTCAGCCGGGAATACAGCATTTCTTGAAGGGTCAGCGCAAGTGCTGCCTAGGGTAGACCTAAAAAGGATCTCTGTGTTAAAAGCAGTAACCGACTTACCTATCTACATAAGATAAAAATCTTTCATCTGCATGTTACATGGTGTGCTTTGCAGGAGACACGTTAACCCTCTATGATACTTTGAGTCGAACTGTGAGTAGACCAACACAGATCTCTGCAGCCAATGTATTAACCTCCAGTTATCTCACCATTATTTTTATTCCCTGAGATTTACAGGGCACATAAAGATCTCTGCAGCAGGGGCCTTAACCCCATAAGATATTTTAAAATGCAGACTTTGCAACCAATTAAGCAGAAAAGATTTACTGCAACATTTCTCCTTGTCGCCAAATTCTTTGTGGCAGAGTTTAAAGAAAATAAATGTATACGTTGAGGCCCAGATTTTGGGTTTGGGTTGTGTCACTTTTTTAACACAACCCTGATGCAAAATCTCATTTGTTAAATCTCATAATGCGCTTAAATCTACTCATGATAGACCTGCTAAACGTGTGAGGTCTTAAGATCTGATGTCACTTCTTGTGATGTCACTTCCAGTGAGGTCATGGGTTGTAATATCACTTTCTGTGATGCCATGTGCAATGTCACATGCCGTGATGTCACATGCTCTAATGTAACACGCCGTGATGTCACTGGCATGCTGCCTAGCTTGGTTAGTCCCCCACTCTTTTTTGGGACTTGTGCTCTGGCTGTGAAAAGGAAGGAAACTGTATCTCTGTGCACGTGATCAGGAAAGGCGTTAGTCAAAGCATAATGTTTAGGCACAGCTATGATTCGGTCCCAAAAACGGTTGGCAAACTCTGTTTATAATTAACATGGTTTACAATAGAAGCAAATACTGAGCCGCTGCCCTCCTTTGTATTACAGCTGATAATGTACAGTCCTTATCTTGACATACCAATTCAAAATAGAACTGCCTGCAGCAATATTTGATTATTTGTGTATTTAACAGAGTGATACAGGGTGAAGTCCACGAGCAAACAAAGGTGTAAATGAATGAAAGAATGCCTTTGCTGCAACTAGTACCACAAATGTTTATAGGACCACACAGGTTCGCATACAGACTCTTATGTGATCCTGGGAAAGAGAGAACTTGAGGGGGTGTCACAATTGTTCTAAACAGCTGTAGTTAAGCTGCATCTTGTTTGCCTCTATATTCCAGCGAGGGCTTTCTTCTTTTGAAGCTATTGCCCTAATGCAAAGTACCAGCACCCTGCCAGCTGGAAGAATTTGCATTTTCGATTTCTGCTTCAAAATAAACAAATCATTGCTATTAGTTTTATTTTAAATCCTTTGATGTTTTATAATAATGTATGCATAACAAAAATTGAAGTACATCAGTCTGGTATTCTGAAAATAAGATGCAATTATACCAGTCATATTGCCTATCAATTACATTAGCATTTTCATATTGCAGAATCTATGATGAATATGCAGACTACCTTTGATTGTTTTATAATATATTGTTTTGTACAAGATAACTTTCTCTTGAAGAATGTCTGAGTAGAAAAAGATAAGAAAACCTAAGAATTGTCAACTTGTTGGACATTATTCTTTTGGTGGTCATATTATGAATAATTAACATGTCTCATGAGTATATGCTTTTATACTGTAGCCACAGGCTCTATTTTAGAGCCTCTTGAAGCGTGCATAGGACACACATGGTTATAGAGCACTTACGTCCACAGCATAATGACAAATGGGAAATACTTTGGCTTACAGTAGATTGGCGGTGTTTCACTCTTAATTTCTATGGTAGAATGCACATTATCTGGGAAACATCCTTTACTACGCAGCCAGAACTATGCACTACCGTTACAACGTGGGTAATACAATGAACACGTTGTTACCACACGTTCCATTACCACGCAAGTCGTCACAACGACTTGCATTAGGGAACGTGTTGTTGGATTTTAAATCCAACACCTTCCCTACTGTTGCACAGACTGGAGTTGGAATAGTAATATATACTATTCCAAAGTCCAGCGCTTCCCTAAGGTAAGTCGTTATAACGACTTGCTTGGTAATGGAACGTGTGGTAACATGGCGTTCGTTGTATTGCCCGCGTTGTTATGGCATGCATTGTAAAAGCATGTGTGATTGTGTCATACATCCACATTATCTACTGTGGCAGGTTGCTTTACCTACGCATAGGTGTGTGAAGGCCGAAGGGCCAATTCTACGTGACAAATAAGCATAGCTTCTCAGTGTCAGATGGAAATGCGGAAGCATATTTTTTCTGAATGTGAAGAAATGTCACGTACAAGATCATCATTTTTGATTTTACCTCTAGGGGAGGTATATGATTAATTCCTTGTTGAAGTAATTTAATCAGTATGGTTATTAGTACTGCACTTTGTGTTTTTGTGCTCTAACCCAGGTTGCATGATTGATGGTTTTGCAACAGTAGTCACATAAAAGTGCAAAGCCATCATAGTCGTAGAACTTCAGAAGTCACTCAACATAGAAAGGATACAGGGAAAGTTGTTTTTCTTGCTTTTGGTGTATGGTGAAATGTGTGCATGATATTGGAATAACAGGGCATCAAACTGCTTTACTGTTAGTCTGTTGTAAACGTGATTGGTGGCCTTGCAATAGTAGCCTCTTAGAAACTTCCAAATCCACCATGATCAGAGACTTACAAACTTCACTGAATGTATAAAAGATAAAAGGAACTAGTTTTATGTTGTTTGCAGTACACAAAGGTAAAAGCTGTGCTAGATTTTAGATTAAGAGCCCGCTCACTTCTTGAATTATAAATAATCAAACACTTCAAATAAGTTCCAGATATCTTCAGCGGCGATTCCTCTGCTGTGGCGGAGGATCGTCACCCCCCCCCCCCCTTCCAGCAGCATAAATAAAATAAAACAATAATAAACCGTGGTTTATTATCGTTTTATTTTGTGCCCTGGAGTCTTGGGGGCGGGGCCTCGGTATAATAGGCACCTACGGGGAGTGGAATGCACTGTTATCAGTGTGAATGACAGTTTGGCCGGCCGGCCAAACCATCATGCGCACTTTGCATGTTCGCCACCCAGGGTGCATTACAGCCTGGGTGGAGAACATGCCCAGGCTCCCAGTCCCTGGCTGAGCACCGAACCACGGTGCTCAGACCAGTCACAACACTGCATTGCAGCGTTGTGATTGGCTCAGGGGAGCCTGGGTGCTTCCTGCTTCCGGCCGGAGCAGAGCAACAACGAGGAGGGACGACAAGAAGAAGCACGGCAGCAAGGAGGTAAGTTTAATTTTTTTATTTTTTTACTACCCCCTGTCCAACCGATCTGTGCCAGCCACCACTGGATATCTTACTTGACCTTTTCATCTGTTGCGTTGAAATGTGCCATTACCTCCCATGGATTACAAAATTTCACCATCTTTTCTTATGTTTAGTTAGAATTGAAAACATTATTATTTACTATATGGCTTCTAATCTGTGGTCTCCGTCCAGTTTCAGTTAATGTTTTGGTACAGTAGTTCTTTAGTGTCAACAGAAAAAAAAAATATTGTTGTGTTATATTATTAGGAAAGTACTATGTAGCTGGATGCATAATATATATTGGCTTTGCCAAACGCGTGCTTCCATTGCTCTTCATGGGCAGAGAAATGTTTATGTGGGTTATTCGTGGTGTATTAATTCTCTGTATATAAATACTGCTCTACCACCTAGAACAATGCCAGAGATACTACTTCTGTTGTCTTTTTAGTCCTTCTTTTGTGTTGACTACTGTGGCTGGAAATTGATGCTGCGAGTGACACCACTGATGGAAAACTGATAAAGTGCAGGCATGGATGATGCGTGATTGTGCTTTGTTCCCTCTCTTCTACCTCCACATGCACTGGTCACTCACCCCTTCTCCCTCTCGTGTGTGCTTTTCTGCCAAATTGGCCCACTCTAATCCTTTGTTGCTTAAAACCCCCCTTTGTTCATCTTGATGGCATAACTGTTGCCGTCACAGAGTCTCCCATCACTTCTGCTGATCCAGTCTACTGGTGCGGCTGTAGGCTTGGTCAGCTCTGCTGCTGAGTGGAGGAGCTCAGTTTCCCATGTGCCACCACCAAAGTAAGTGTGGCATATAGGCCTGAGGAATCAGGAACATTGCAGGGATTCATAGTGGCTTTTGAGTCAGTGACAATATGGAATACCCTCAGGCAATGGATGCAGAGACATGAACTGTATATTACCCAAGGACTAATGATCTAGCAGGAGTAGCAAATGACAGTGTAGTGATTTCCCTTCTGGACCCTCTTTGGTTCTCCCTTAGTTTTGTGTTTTAGGCTGCCTCTGCTCGCTCTGCGTTGCCACCTGTAACACATTTGTTTGGTAACAGTATTTTTGAGCACGCGCTGTACACGCTGTACATGTTGTTTCTTTTTCAGGGACTCTTCTTGGGATGTAGTCTACACATTTGTACAAGGTTGCTGGGAATACATAACAACATAGTATACTACTTTTTCAGCAACATTTCCCAACGTCTAGACATAACACAGTCACACAGCTGCATCTCTAGCATAGCACAATAGTATTGACATATGAACAGTGTCCCTGTCCACTTGGGGGCCAGAGACGAGAATTCTGGCAGAGAGGACTGTTCTGGAGCGAGGGCAGTGCTTGACATACAGCCCTGCCTAAACTAAGTTTAAACTTATGACCACCTAAAGCCAGACACCAGGTATGAGGTCCTAGGCCAATCCCAGATATCACAAATATATCCATGTGCTTACATAGTAATGTTAAACCTAGACAGACACATAATTTGCCATGGTTGGGATGTTTGTCCTGTACATTCTGTTAGCAATGCTAATGGGTTTGTTTGGTTGCATCTTCCTAAAGATCGCAGCACATTTGCTTCATTATAGACTACAGTTGTTTCAATAAATGTATTGTAAACTTTCCTCTTGTCTTTCTTCTGTTTACTATTGGCTTGCATGGTGAGTAAGTAAGTGAGTTAGGAAAGGGAAGAATCTGTTTTCACGGTTCCCCTTGGGGACTAGAGGGTCATGTTTGAAGTTGCCAAAATCGCCTGTTACTCTGGGAAGGTTAGGAGTTCAGTTGAGGTACTGTGAGCTAGCCAGGATTGGGCGTAATGGCACCAACATAGTATTGAGACTCAGTCCCTACATTCTGACGTCCTGTTGTTCTAACACACAGTTCTGCGTTACCAGCAGAATCTGTGCAGCATGGTGCTACCAACTTAGGTCAGGTAATTATTTACCAGACCTCCTGAGTAGTACTTGTGTCTGCCCTTAGTACCCTACACACCTCTGTCGGAGACGTTCGAAGTGTTAGGGATTTATCCTCCTCAGTACATTTAGGAAGTACCTACATTTTGTTTGTTGGTTGTTCAAACTTGAACCTCTAAAACAGGGGTGTCTAACCTTTTCTCTTATGAAAGCTACTTATGATCAATAAGAATCATCCCGAGCTACTAATATCATTAGTGTTGTATGCCTTTACATGGGCAATAAATAACAGCTAGCTACTCGTTGGAGAAACCTGCTCTAAAAGGATAACCATTTAAGTGTTTCCGCTCTGTTTCCTTTACATTCTTAGTAATGGCTGCGCCACAGCCTATACATATAGCTGGCATGGACTTGGCAATGTCAGTGGTGATGTAACCTTCGTGGTTGAAGCCCATGATGCCTAGCGATTAGAAGTCTTTTATTCTCAGGTCAATTTTCTACCTGTGGATGCTAACACGCAAACATTTCATACGTACACTAATGTTGCCCCCCCCCACTCAATACATTGCACACCAGCAGTTAGAAATACCACTTTCTGTTTGGGAACATCAAAATTGATTCCAAGGCACCCTAGTACATGTGCTGGTTCATGTCCACACGGGACCCCTTAGTAAAGAGGGGTCCCGTGTCCTGCGTTAGCTGGCTATACACCATACCCTCATCAACTCCTCATCATCTCATCAACTCCTTTTCAAAAGACTTCTCCGCAATGCTGACAAACTTCCTCAGACGCATGAGGAACATCGCCGAATGGATGAGGAACAACTTCCTACAACTCAACACAGACAAGACAGAAGTGCTGACCTTTGGAAACAGCTCCCCATATTATGACGCCTGGTGGCCTCCCGAACTATAACCAGCACCAACCTGACTGACCACGCCTCAACCTCAGCATCTTTCTGGACAGCAGCCTCACCATGAAAAAACGAATCAACTCAGTCTCATCCACCTGCTTCCTCAGCCCCCGCATGCTTCGCAAGATTTTTAGATGGCTCCCCATCGACACCAAGTGTACTGTCACACAGGCTCTGGTCACGAGCTGACTGGACTACGGCAACGCACTTTATGTAGGAATCACTTCACACGTCTTTAAGAGACTGCAGACGATATAGAACGCAGCAGCCAGACTTGTCCTAGACCTTCCCAAGCGGTTCCACATCACCCTCTAGCTCCGGAAGCTCTACTAGCTCCCCATTCAGAATAAATGTCAGTTCAAGATGCTGACCCATGCCTTCAAAGCCCTTCACAACCAGGGACCAGCGTACATCAACCACCTGCTGAACTTCCACCACCCTTCGAGACACCTCCCTCTGCCACACCCACACCCCAGCATCCACAGCAGCAACAGCAAAGGATGCTCCTTCTCCTACCTCGCGGCTGAGTCCTGGAACGACCTCCGTCTTCACCTACGACCCTCACCCTCTCTACTGGAATTCAGGAAAGAACTCAAGTCCTGGATGTTCAACTAAGTGTCGGGAAGGTTAGGATTTCAGTTGAGGCACTGCAAACTTGCCAGGATTGGGCCGACAGGCACCAACATACTAGAGACTCAGTACCTACATTCTGACGTCCTGTCGTCCTAACACACAGTTCTGCGTTACCAGCAGATTCAGTTCAACAACAGCAGAGACATGGGTGTATATGTGGCCAGGACTCATAAGTCAAAACGAGCTGGTAATTAAGCTAGGGTGCAGCAGAGGGACCATGAACATTTTAGTTGTTTGTTTTGCTTTTCAGCACTATAGTGTGTGTTTCACAGCATGAGTTTCCATTTTTAATGTTTCAGCAGTTGTTGATGAAACAGTGTTCCCAAGGCTGGAAATGTAAACACTGCATAATTTAAGCAAATTGTTGAAATCTTCACCTTGTAACTCAGTTTTCAGTGGTACGTCTTCTAATGGGGCAGTTGATTGTTTTGATCTGTGTAACTGCGGGAAACTTGCATTACTCTTGGACATGCTGTACAAGAGTGTCAGGAAGCGTGCGCTTCTGCTGAGTATGCCACTGCTGTTCTATTTATATGAAGGAGTATGCAGTGCTAGTGCACATGCTGCCTACTGTCCTATACCTTTTCTCTGTGTGTCAAGGAACCTTGCATTGTTGCTGCTGCCACTTACCATGCTTTTATTCTTTCTGTTAGGGAATTTTTCATTTTGTCTATTTGGGACTTACCTTATGATAATATGGAAAATATGTTCATGTTTGCGCTTAATTAAATGCATAAAGAAAAAGAAAAAAAAAGAAGGCATTGTTTTCCAAATTGTGGGTGGGTCCCGAGCCGTTTTTAGGTCTCGCCTAGCGACGCAGCGAAGCTGCTCTCTAGCGAGATCTATTGTCGTCGACTTGAGTTTGGAAGGGGGACAGGAGATGTGCACTTTCCCAGACAGCCGATGTGCACGCTCACGGCGTGTCTATCAGCTTGGTCCCGGACAGCACATGGGCATGCGCACGGCGTGTCTTTACCACTCGCGGGACGCTGCTTTGCGAAGGCGCACGCTCCTCGGAGCCTTGTCTTCTTCATTCGCCTTCACGCGCACGTGTGCAGGATGCCCCCGTGCACGGTGATCTCCTTACCAGAGGGTACCATAATCCTCACAAACACCACCTCACTTAAAAGCAGCATACTTAACATTCCTTTCAGTGCGCGCGCACCACACGCGGTATTGTTTTATTTATTGGACCTAAACACTGTTGTTATATCCATGCAGGAAGTTTAAATGTGCGTCTTACCAAGCCTCTTAATTACCAAGTGCCATTTTAAGGCAAACCTTTTAGTTTTACAGCTTACTTTTTAAGTTTGAACATTGAAGAAATTATAGTTCTTACCAAAGCATGCGGTTGGGACTCTGCACCTCGTTTTCTCCGTTTCCCATCACTTCCTCTGATTTTTATGTGATACGTTCTTCCTGTGTTTCTGTTTTGAGTTTGCTCTCCCCGTTCTTTTTGCCTTCGTTCATTACCTCCGTTTTACTGTTTTTTGCCCTCTCTCCCCCTTTTGATGCACGTGTGCGTGACGAACGTAACCAACTGAAAGAAAGACACTTCCTCTGAGTGTTAAGTGGGTTCGCGTAGCGCACTGTCCTGTCTGTCCCTGCAGCCACACACCCACATTTCTCACGAACTGTACTCCCCTCTCCGACTGACACATTGGTTGGCCCAGGGAGGTCACATGACTCTGATGTCATTTCCAGCACACAGCTGGTGTTTTAGGGACTTTCCAGCACTGCTCCAACTTTCATGCGCATGGCTACTGCCCCCCTTCGTGACTTTTGGTGGGATGTCGGCCTCGCCGTTTCTTCTCAGAAGAGCCCAGGGTTTTTTTTCCTTGAGGGTATCCTTCGTTAGGTCGGGGTTTCCCCTGAGCGCAGCGGCCGAGTCCGAGAAAGGCTGTCAGTCTGTGCATACCCCCCTGGCGCACACAAAGGGGGTGCTACGAGCCCGACAGCTGCAGGGGTGCTTGGAAAACGAAGGGATGGATCTGGATATCAGTCACAACTGAGCCTTTTCTTATTCCAGGAGGCGGTCCTTGTTCAGATTCAGTCTATCCTGCCTGCTGTCTGACTTCAAACTGTGGATTTGATGACTGGGATTTAATCTTGCATGGGCAACTAGGTCACGAGTGGGCATCATCATTTCACTTTGTCGAGGGCAAAAAAACTCCTGACTTTCGCCCGGGCCTTTACGTTTTGGAGGCCTATTTCTGTAAATAGCAGCAGTTACAGTAAGGGAACTGTATTATTGATCCGCGGTATCATGTTAGGCATGTCGCAGTCCCAGAGTTGCCGAGTCATCGTGCCCTTTTAGAAGCACAATTTATAAATGCCAGGGCTGCCGCGCCTTTCCTCCCACCCGTCACCGAGATCACGCAGCCCGTCTGCAAACTGGAACAAGCATTTGCAATGCAATAGGTCTCGCATTTACGCGAGTTTAAGCTATTGGCATTGTAAATGATAATGCCTTTTATTTATGTTTTAAAAACGAAAACAAAAATAAAAGGCATTGTTATTTGCAATGTCAATAGCTCAAACTCGCGTAAATGCGAGACCTATTGCATTGAAAATGCTTGTTTTGTGGGTCGTGAAAGTCCAAGCAATAAATAAAGATGCCTTTAAACTCTGTATTTAACGTGCCACATTTGCTGCGCTTCAAGATAGAGGTTAAATGTCCGGCTATGTATTCTGACAAATTGATGCTTATTTTTTTAATATGGAGATTAAAGTTTACAAACCCCTCTCACCTTGTAGTCAGAGAAAGATAAGTAAAGTGAATTATGTGATAATCCTGCTGGGGTACAGAGAGTGTGATTGGAAAGGGTGCAGGGTGTAATTTTTTCTAACACACACCAAACTGTAAATACCGATAAATGAACTGTGCACATTCAACAGTTAGGAAAGCAAAAATAAAGGACATTTTTTGTAATTCTGAGTTGTAATGGAAGCAATGATTTTAATACGATCAAAACAAATCAAGACACTTTACTTGGTGATGGACCAATGATAAATATTCACTGAAACCTGATTTCCACATATTATCATTTGAGTTCAGTATAGTTTTATCAGTAAAACAGCATGTCTCTGCACATTTAGTGGCCATTTCAATAGAAAATGTGCTCTGTAAATGAGTGCTCTGCAACACAATGCTTTAGTTACGTTAAAAAATCGCCCGCCTCATGCCCATTGAAGCAAGGTGGTTTGCGAACGTTTGTCGGTATGAAAAGTGGGTCTGATCCTGAAAAGTCTGGGAAGTACTGAAATTGGGTATCATAGAATGGAGGACTCGGGGCATCATCGGTCAGCATGGACCTTGTGGTAAATCACCCCTCTTCAACTTTCTTCCATTCTGCCTCTGCAGGATGTTTGCCTTGCTACACCTGCCATCAGTGGCGGCTCGCCGAGGGAGTGCTGCGGGGTGGTGCGGCTGGCCAGGGGAGGGGCAGGGTGGGGGTAGTGGACTCGGACTTACGACGGACAGAACTCCTCTGAGTTCTGTCCGTCGTATGTCCGAGTTCACTACCCCCCCACCCTGCCCCCGCCCCGCCTCGCAGCACTCCTCGGCGAGCCGCCACTGCCTGCCATGTTTCTTTACTTTTGAACTGCCTGCTTACTCTTACTATTGCCGGCACCGTGATATGGGGACATTGCCTCCCTCAAGGTCCCACCACCACCCCTCTAATTGGCCACGAGAACGTTGCCTAAGTCAGCCATGAGGTTCACTTCTCCCATTGCATGAATGCAAAACCTACCCGGAAGCACTTACACTGAGCGAAAGAGCGATCCTTTAACTTGAAAAAACCAAAATGCAGACATTACAAGCAGTTAACATTAAACCTAGATGGACGCAAAATACTGCAAACGTTCAGTTTTAAACACGTGGTTCCTGAAACAATTAAAAACACTGCTTTTGCAGTTTTACACAAAAGAAGCCAATATATCCTTCATTCTATAAATCGCCGCACTGTTGCCCATTTACATTCTTATGTCTTAAAAGCACATTGCTGTGACATTCGACATATGCTTGCTGTATTCAGCGCGTTTCTGAAAGAGTTAAAGGCTGTTTCCAAAGTTTCAAAAAACAGAACTGCCATTGTGGGCCCGAGTGCTGCAATCGCAGTTGCAGCCAGCGTTTAGTGCCAGCCAATTAAGGGCCGCCACATTCAATTGCAAAACAAACAGAGAGCCTGGAAGCTGGCAGCGTGAGAGGGAGTGGCAGCGGGGGAGGGGGGAAGAGTGGGCTGATTCATAAGCAGAGGTTGCTCGCGAAGCCCTCCCCCACCCCCCTCTTTCCGGCACAAACAAGATCATTGAGCAAGGCAACCCCCACGTGCTGCTCACTTATTGCTGCCGAGAGCTTTAGTGGTTTGTTGAAAACATGTACAAGACGGGGTTTCAAATCCTGTCTCTTTTCACAAAGGCCTGGCAGATAAGGTATGACTGATGTTAACGAACTACTTGTATCGGTAATGCGATTGATTCGTTCTGGCTTTTCAATCTTGAAAATAAGTTTGCCACCCTGAGTAAGACGTTGCTCATGGAAGCAGAAGCAGATGCTTGCTTTAGACATGTAGGGGCACATGCATCAAGCATTTTTGCCTTCGCAAACGGGCCGTTTGCCAGTGCAAAAAATGTTTTTCAGATGCAGCAAACCCCAATTTGCGATTCGGTTACCTGTTACCGAATCGCAAAATGGGTTTGCGATTCGGTATTTGGAAGGGGCGTGTTTAGGGCGTCCCTTCCAAATACCGAATCCTAACGGTATGCATGAATGTTTTGTGACCGTGAATGTGGTTGCAAACATTCGCATATTACCACCTACTTCAATTCGCAAATGGGTTGAATGGTTGTGAAAGCATTTTTAAGAGCCGGCAGTGGTCCCACAGACCACTGCCTGGTCTTAAAAAATGAAAAGAAAACTTTTCATTTTACTTTTTGTAAAGCATCTCGTTTTCCTTTAAGGAAAACGGGCTGCTTTACAAAAAAAGAAGATTGCTTTATTTAAAAGCAATCACGGACATGGTGGTCTGCTGACCTCAGCAGGCCACCATCCCCGTGATTTTTGCGATTCCTATGGGGTCGCAAATTGCGATCTACCTCATTAATATTAATGAGGTAGAACGATTTGCGACCCCCTAGGAATCTCAATCTGAAACTTTTCGAGTTTCATGCATTGTAAATTGCGATTACCTAACTGCGATTCTCAGGAATTCGCAATTAGGTATTCGCAATTTACAATTTTGATGCATGTAGCCCGTAGTGCCGCTTGAGCTGCTCTGGTCCATTCTGTACCCATCCTGTATCTTAGGAAAGCCTGGTGAAAATGTTTGAAAAAGTTTGCCACTCCTGGGTGGGGGTTAGTAGAGGAGAGTATGCAGAGTGCAGAGTTCCACAGCAACATAAGGCCAAACTCCAGCCCAGGGTCCATGCTGAAGGACTGTGCGAGATCTGGGGCCACTCATGCTCTAAAGAGGGAGCAGTACAGGGTGCAGGGGTAAGGAAGCAGCTTGAGGGACGGGGCAAGGATGCAGAAAGCAGCACAGGTTTACATGAACATGAAGGATCCAAGGGTAGGGAGAGAGCACAAGGTATCGAGCAGGAAGCACTGCAAGATCCAGGGAGTTGTGAGACATGCAGGGTCCGTGGGATCAATGCAGACATCAGGGGGTGCAGCCAGTTTGTAGAATTGGAAGTAGTTGCAAGTTTGTGGTGTAGGGTGCAGTGCAGGGTCAAGAGAAAGAGAAGTGCAGGGGCCATGGCTGGGAAGGAGCTTGCCTTACTGAGGTATAGCAGGGCAGCAGCAGTAACAATCTCCTTTTATGAAAAGTACATGTGGGCCAGCAGCAGTGAAAGCTTTATTCACTCGCACAACAGTCCACCAGAGGAGTTCAAGAATACTGTCCTTCACACAACAAGTTCATCATTGCAACAGTAGCTTTTTCTCCCACCAACATTGATTTTGTTCACACTGGTCATGGGACTCAATAGCGGAGAGGGATGGCGAGGAGAGCCTAGGTTATGGTCAAGAGAACTGCAAGTGCGTGGCAATGAGGTCGGAAGGCAGCCGCACACCAGGGATACAGTGCAGTGGCCAAGGGGCGCCACACAGAAGAGATGTCTTCTGAACCGTGGACCCGTATCGCTTGTGAAACATCTTTTTTACTTACAGGGGACTTGGAGCTTGTCCATTTCCTACCATTAGCTCACTTCAGCATCACTCTCATTTCCTTGCTTCTCATTGGTCAGGGAGTGGCCATCTTTACTTACATGACCCAAGCACTGCTTCCTTGCCCAGTGTCCTTCCACTACTCGAGCTTTCAAAGCTACTTTTTTTGTAGAGTGCATGTGTTTGCAGGCTGTGCCCTTTGCCCCCCGTTGCAGTTTTTTGTTGTTACATAGCACGAAATGGGTCTGAGGGCATTAGAGTGCTTCACATGAGCATCAGATTCTACTACATAAGGTCTGATTAGTTTTTTTTACATATAGTGCAAACTGAACCCAAGGGCATTGGAGCACTTTACATGAGCACCAGATCACATTACATAAGGTAAGATTAACTTTTTTCTTGATTCGTTGCATTAATCATCCTACCCTCCCATTGTTGCTTCCACCCCACCCACCCTCACGTCCTCCAGAAAGCACTGGCTGGGTCTAGCGTTTTTAAAAGAAATGCTGACTAGATGGTGGGGTGGAAGGCATTTGCAACCTTGTGTTGCACTCCCTCCCTCTCTCTGAAAAGCCTCCCACCAGCAATTAAAAAAAAAAAATCTCTATGACCCAGTCTGCTCTGTTTGCGTTGTAGCCATGGTATACAGCAGTCACTCTGCTGTGCAACATGGCTAAAACATTGACAAAGGCAACAGCTTGCATATGCGAGACCTATTGGCTTTGCCAATGATTGTTTTATCTATATTTTTGACGAGGGGCAAAGTATTTATTGTATTGCTGATGCAGAAAGAATAACCCATGAGCATCAAAGTGACAATCTGCATCACATAATCTTGTCAGTGCTGTACAACATACAATTGTGAACATTCATGCGGCCATGGCACCGTCATCTAGCGGTGGACTTGTTTTGTGTGCCCTGCTGTCTCAGCGAATATTGATATCCTATGTAGTGTCTATGGTTAATCCACGTGATTAACTGAGTTTTTCTTCTGATTTTTAAGGCATTTGTGTTTGTTCTGCTGCTGCATATCTAACCAGCAATGCCTTTTCTGGTTGGTAGGGTGCCTAATGTTTACTCTGGCTCGCCTGGAGAGGAAAAAGAGGAGGGAGTTGGAGAATAAGCTACTATTTCTTACGGGCCCTAGTAAAACTGATAGAACAGGAGAGAGTCAATCATACAATGTCGATAATGCTCAGCCCTGAAAGCTGTTCAAATACATCAGCCTGACTTAGTTAATTACCTAGCTCTTTTTGAGGCTCTCCTGAAAAATAGTGTTTCCATTGCAGAGCATCATGCTCCCCGCTCGTTCTTTCTCCTCTTTCCTTGATAAAGTAGATGCTGAAGTCAGTTTCACAATCAGCTTCTTCTGTAGGAAATAAAATACGGACTTTGGATGGATGCTGATGTGGGCTGCTTGCAAGCCCCACCTCATGGAGCCAGAACACTTGGAAGCTCTCACATCCAGTAACGAGGTCACTCCAGTATGCTAACCTGCTCTCTGCATATGTGTGTGGTGTGTATGGTGAGGCCATTTGTTGCTGCTCCCTATACCGTCCCTGCCCTGTGGTGAAGCATGTGTGTTGTATATTTGTTGTGTGGCCTCTGTCGCACCAGGTTTGTGTGTAGGAGAAAAATGTGCATTATTGCTATACATGTTGTACCTGGTCTATGTTTGAGGGATGCTTATATTGCTGTTGTGCATGCTGCTCTTGCTCAGTTTGTAAGAAAAACCATAATGTTGCTTGCTACCGGTGCAGTAGCTTCTGTTGTATACACTTGTGTATAAAGAAGCTCGCACTGGAGCTGCCTTTAGTTTGCCAACTCTATGTGTATGTGAGGAAAGCATCTACTGTTGCTGCTCATCCCGCCCCTGCCCTTTATGTAAGGTAAGCCATCACAGTTCGAGTTACTAATGCCTGCGTTGCTCCTGTTCTCTTCAGCCATTGAAGCCTCCACTATTGCTTTCTAGGCTGACCTAGTTCTGGTTTGAAGAAAGCTTGCACTGCACTCCTGTGCAAAAGATGTGTATGTATGTGGGAGGATGGGCAAGAGGGTGTCGTGCTGTTGCTTGAGCTGTACCTTTTCTTTGTCAATGAAGCTTGCTTTGCTTCTGCCCAGGCTGTACCAATTCTCTATGTGAGAGAGACTTTTGGACTGCTCGTTCCGTTTGTATGAAGTATTCACTTCAATGCAGTGCCTATGGTTTCTGTATGAGGAGAGTTTTCATGATTGCTTCCTGTGCATTTTATACTGTTTGTGTAAGGTAATCTTGTACTGCTACTGTTGATGCTCTATCTGCTTTTAGGTCTCACCTGCAAGACTGCACATACACTGTCTGTTGTGAGACGTAATGTTAGCTTACAGTGGGCTTAGAGCCTGCACGTTGCTTACTATTAGTTGGCTTCACTGTCACTTTCATGTGCTTGCTTCTTATTGTTAGTGAGTGTGGGCTTTCCTTCATCCTCTTGTGTTTGCCCATCTCCTGTGTCCTTACACTGCTAACCTTTTCAGGCCAGTTACTGTTTCAGGCACTACTTTTTTTATTTTGGTTAAGCACTCCCAGAGAGTGCATGTGTTTCTCTCTAGTGTGCTTCACTTCCTCATCTCCACGCTGCTCTCTCTTGCCTGTGTGGTTCTTCCCAAGGCCCTTCCTTGCTGTGCTCGCCCACGTTTACTCCCCTTACGCACGTTGCTTTCTAACCTGAACTCCACATTGTTCTCTCTCTCTCTCTCTCTCTCATGTTCACTTTTCTCCGCCACGCTCTGTGGTGCTCTCCATCTTGCCCATTTTCTCCTCCTATGCCCTTTGTGTTGCTTCCTCACCACCTGTACACTCCAGGGTGCCTTCAGCCCCTCCCCCCCATGTTGTTTCTGCCCCCACTACCTCTGTGTTGCTTCTGCATCCTCCCATGTTGCTTTTCCTTCCCGCAATGCCATGTGTTGCTTCTGCACCCCGCGCTTGTGTTGCTTCCTCAACCCGTGTTCCAAAAAAACAAGGAAGAAAAAACACTTTTGCAAATTTGTCTTCATTTTATTTGTTAATCAGAGTTAGATCGGCAAATAAAAAGATAAAAATGGCGACATGATTTTCTAGGCGTACGCATGCGATGCGTGGTGTGCACATCTACAAAATGGCTCACTAGGCTTTTTTTATTTACCAATGCTGCATAGCATCAAAGATTATGCTGCATGGCTTAAAGGTATTGGCAAAGCCTCTAACCCCAAAAGGCTCGACCTATTGGGTTGCTAATGCTTGTTTATGCGAGGGATTCTTCTACTCTGCTCACCATGCTACTTATACTCTTCTTTGTCTTATCAGGGGGATAATCCATTGTTTTCATTGCTGCAGTTTCAACTGCACCTGTCCTTTGTGTGAGGCAAGCTTTCAGTATCACTGCTGCACATGCCACTATTGTTCTGCATGTGCGAGAGGCACAAATGTCCACTCAGACTTCTGTACCTTTCCTCTGTTTGAGTCATGCATGCATAGCTGCTGCCAGTGATATACCAGTTGTGTGTGTTAGTGAACCCTGCACTACTGTTGTTCAGGCTCTAATTGACTCATGTGTGAGTGAAGCACGCACTGCTAGTGTGTGTTCTGTACCCATGTTTAAATGAAACGGGTGAGGCTGTTTGCACTGACTGAGTTCTGTTTGTGAATAATGCTTGTATTGCTGTTGCTTTGCTGTTACTTTCTTTTGCAGGGAGTCGTGCAGTATTAAGCTGTGCCTGTTCTTTGCATGTGAAGAAAGCTTACATTGCTGCTGTCCCTGCTGTAAAATTTATGTGTGAGGGAAAGGCACTTTGCCTGATCCCGCCTGTATTGTGCCTCTCATGTTGGAGTGAGTGCAGACCATTTGCTTGTCAATGCTTATTTTACAATTGAGACAGCAAACTAACCACAGCCCCCTTGATGACTATGGCCAGGTAACTTGACCGTTGATCCCGAGACAGTCTGAGAAATCATTAGAAAAATGTAATCCTACTCAAGTAACTGTTCATACACATACTATTACCATCACGTCCAGGTTTGGTGTATATTTGTATGTGTTGGTCAAATACATTTTATCTCGGCTTGGAAGATCAGCTTAAAACTAGGATTGCCCAACATTATGCCTCAGCAATTTCTAGGTGTACAAGATGTAGTTCAACCTCATTAATTTGTTAGTATCTTTAGCAGTACCTGCTGTATTTTTCATTATTTATAAACCATACTGCTACTGCAAGACTTCCTGATGGTCGTTGGTCGAAATAGTGTAAAAGAAAGGTGCAAAAACAGAAAAATGCTAATACCATAGACAAAAAAATACCTGACAGTAATATTGATGGAAAACTCACAGAACTCATACCTACTCAGCGAAAGAGAAATGTTTTCAGCCTCCTGTGGAAAAGCAATTACAGAACCCAGGAACCAGGAAGCCAAATGACCTACCTCCTTCATGGGCAACACAGTTACCAGCGGGCAGGTGTATATAGAGTGGAATGGATGGGGTGAGACACAGGATTGAGCAATTTACACATTTCAGACCTCTCTTGGTTGTGGAAGGGCTCAGCAAAGGCATTTGAATTGTATCTTCTGCTCCAGTGCCATCCACTGCAAAGAGTTTGGGCTTTGACACATGGTCACATTTCCATAGATTCCTTACCACTCTCAACACAAAATTCTAGATCCTTTATAACGCTATCATGCAATTCTATCCCTGACACTTCCCTGGTCACTGCTTCATGCGTTTCATGCTGCTGCATCAAGTCCAGACCTTATCAAACCATGCCTCTCCCAACCATACACAACAAACAGTACTTATTTACTTTCCCTACTGTAAAGCTCGTTGAGACCCTGTCAAGGTTAGGAAAGTGCTATAGAAACGCTACAGTACAGTACAATAAAAAACTGTGATTATGAGGCAGGCAGTCGGCCCAAAGAGAGACTGTTACAATAGTCTAGCCTGGATAAGATGCATGCTATGTCCACCAAGGATTGTATCTTTCCTGGGAGAAAAGGGAGACCATTTGTCAGAAACAGCATGTGAGGGCAGGAGGCCACTGATATAACCTGTAAAGTGAGTGAGACCTCGTGGTCTACAGTTACCCACACAGATATAATCTTTACAGCTGGTGAGGGAGGAGGGGAGGTCTCATACAGTAAGGCCAAAGACTTCAGTTGCAGTGTGTCAAATGATTCCACAGGCCCAGGAGCAGAAGCTCATTTTTGTGCGCTAGTTACTTAAGCACAGCAGATTTTGTTTGTAGTTATCCTGTCCTTTCACCACGGTAGGGGGAATTTTCCCTTCTGATTTTGTCTGGTAGTAATCATACAATTTTGTAGCAAATAGTGCCATAGTGTGTGTGTGTGTGTGTATATGTATATATATATATATATATATATATATATATAGATGCATACATATGTGTGTATACAGATATATTTATATATCTACAAATAAAATATAAATATACAAAAATGTAATATGTATATGTAAGTAAATAAATACAAGTGCATATAGAGAAGATTAGTTTTACTATTCCTAACTCCAATTCTACGAAACTGAAGATATATATATCATCAAGGTACATATAAGTGAAGTTAGGTATAGAAAATCTGTAATACTTGTCAATATTTTTGTCCTCAATATTATGGCTATGAAATTCAGGTATAATGATATTCCCCACTTGATATTCAGGACTCACACCTCTATTTTTCCTTGTAAACCAGGTCAGCGTCCACATCTGCAGAATAAAAGGTAAAACCATACCGTAAAAGAAACATCTTCTCATATGTCTAACAACCAAATCTGGAAGACAACATTCACTATGTGACTATTATAATATATATGGGATAAAGTACCTACTGCCATTTCTTGTAAGGATATTGCAAGTCACTGAGGAGTTCCAAAGGCATGTAGAGGAAAGAGGCCGAAGGCCGAGTTCCTTTATAAGATTATGGAACTCCGAGGTTCTTTACAATATCCTTATCATGTATGACAGGGAGTACTTTATTCCTTATAATATATGATCACACCATTACCTTTCCCACAAACCACTTAAATTCTTGGTGCGTAGCTCTTTCATATGATCGAGAGAATGTTTGTAAACAGGAAGAGTAAAAATAGAATCTCTAGTCTAAAATTAAACACATCAAAAAAGCTTTTAAATATTTGTTTGAAAAAGATATAAAAATCAATTTAAAACAAGTCTGTGTTTCTTTTTTAAAGGCGCAGTAGCTGGAATGTGTAGATATATGCTGAAAGATTCTAACTTTTCTAAAATTACCTAAGGAGTGCAAAAAATTGCATGTTGCTATAAATTTCTCCTTTTCTGCTTACCTCTGTACAGCTAGAAAACAGAGATGAAACAAGAAAAGTAATGTTTGTTCTTTAAACAGCTGCTTTAATTATTCTCCATGACCTGGCCTGCTTTTCCCCTCTGGCAGCAGAGCAGGCCTTGCGATGTCGGAAGCTTGTCTGAAGTTGACTCGCTCGGACACTATGAATATATACTCCCGCTCGGGATTACTCTCTCATATGGCTTTAAAAATATATTGGTGCTGTTAATTATAAAGTACTGAGCAGCACGATATATGCTACTGATCACAAATCTGCGACTCTTTTTTGGGAGGACCCTTCTGTGCGAATCATAACAATACGGTGGTGCCATTCGCAAGATACCATCTCTTGGCATCAGTGCCCATAGCAGGCACAGTGAAGTTAATTTCTCCGGTTTGGATAATTACACCGGAATTGAGGACTGACTGCAGAGGATTTCTGAATCTGATAGCCTTGATGAAGTCGTAGGGACACTTCCCCCAAACGACAAAACACGTGTTGGCTAAAGTGCTAAGGAGGTCACACAAGAAAAAGCCATACATACCAAGAAATACATCCACAAGACAAGAAAAGAAGTCTTCTCTGTTTCTTACAGTGTACACTGTACTGAATCGGTTTGATACTTATTGCGTGTGCCTCTTGAGGTTAATTATTGTTGCTCAATCCTTGGATTGAAATTGGGGGAGTTGTGTGTTTCTTCCCATCATTAGAGAGCACCGCGGGTGAGAACACTCTTGATAAAAATTGAATGTGATGGTTTTATGAGCACCTCAGACCTAGCAAACTCCCATCCGTGACTGGGTGCGTCATAAGTTGTGTATTATAGAGGGATTACAGGTTCCCATTATTATAGAATAATATTATGAAACTGCAGGTTCTCAAGGCTGTGCAAAGCAGTCATCGCTGTGACTGCTTAGGACACATTTTTACTGGGCCTGTTAAAATAGTGAGGACATTATACCAAAGCTATCTAAAAGTATGTCTCTAAATAACGGTTCCAGAAATTCACATGCATTTGAAATAGGGAAAATTAAACAAAGCTACAGGAAATACAGCTGAGACTGCTGGGACCAGGACACCCAAACCTAAAAATAAAGAATGAGGCAAGAGGCCATAAAAACAATAATAAATGAGCGGCGGGAGCCACTTATTTATTATTCACTACTCCTAGTGAAGAGCACTACTCCGTGGGCTAATTTGCATATTATTTTGTGGTTTTGGTGCCCCAGTCAGGGCAGGGGCACCACCTACACGTGTTTCAGTGTTGTGGGGAGCTTCAAGGAGTCCAGCAGGCCCCTCAGAAATTATTTTAAAATAATTATATATTTTTTTACCATGTTTTTAAGCATTCCCAGAACTGGAGCTTTGGCTTTTCAGCTAGGAATTGCAGACTCTGGTGGTTAGTTTTATGACTGCATTATTTGTCCTGAGGAGTGTAAAAGAAAGAACCGGACACGTTTAATGTTGTTTTGAAAAAAATTATTTGTTTACTTACACCAAGCATCACGAATAATTGTCAGTGTTTTTCTATTTGAATTAAATAAAACTGCCGCCGATATACGTTGTTGTGCAATCATTGTTTCTTTTTTATGATGCAAAATTGTGCGCACAATACTACCTGATAAAGGAGGAGTTGGTTGACTTGAACTAATGAGCATACCAAATGAGCTTAAAAATGTTATTGTTGGAAATATTTTACAGAAAAAGAACTATATGCGTATTGCTTGACCTGATTTTACAGCTGCATTACTTGTGATACTCTTTATATGAATCAATTTGCATAAAGTCAATTTGCAATGACAAATTGTTTTATGATGTATAGTACAGCACTATGAAACCTGTCTGGATGGCATTTGTGTTGTAAAAAACAAATATTCAAATTCATAAATACATCCACGTACTTTATGAGCAACTCTAAAGAATAAATCATCACTAAAGGTAATGACCCGGCTCATATGCTGATTTCTCTATGAAAACCAAACTTTCCGCACATCAATTTTAGAGTTTCAGAGAAGTCCCCCTAGAATACTTAGAGTATATTTCAAAGAGGAGTAGAAACATATCAATAATGGTATGGAAAATGTTCCATAGTTGCAGGGCAGAAGGGAATGGATTTTTTAGTGCTAGGCATTCAACATAGGCAGTAACAGCAAAGATTATCACATCTGGAGTGCTTTAGAAAAGTAGTATACTAAAACTCCAGTTCAGTGTCTTGAACTAGGAATTTTAACAGGCCTCTGTGGCTATGCTGCAGCCAGACAAAATGCTAAATCCAAAAGAACAAAAGGCTCTAAAGGTCAAAGACTGGGTGTTGAGTGTTATAATGAAAGATGTCTCGTAGACAGGTCGTGTAGAAAACAAGTTGTAAGTTTATTCATAAAGTAACAGCTTCAGATAAAGCTAACTGGAAGGTGGTAAAGTCCATGTAATGCCCCACCAGGAGCAGCCTCCTTGCTGCTCAGTCCATCTCTTCCAACTGACATCTCCTGAAGCCAAACACACTCAACATTCCAAATGACATCACACAGACTGAGCAGCAAGGCAAAGCACACGAATAGGGAAGATGCACCAACCACAACAATAGGTTATAGCACATCTCCCTTCCTTAAGGAAACTAAACACGAATAATGTGAGAAAATAGAAAAGACATTTAAATGCATTAAGGCACAAAATTCGGTAATTGAATGTACATAAGGCAATGAGAAAATATTCAAATCCAGAAAATACATTAAATAAATGAATGCATGAAAATACCATAAGCAAATTAATGAAAATAGAGTAAGCAAATGAATGCATGAGCCCCATCCCCCTCCCTTAGGAAAACTCAATAGTTGGGTACTAACCACCCACAAACTCACAGTAATAGGGGAAACACACCTCCCTATAGGGGAATACACCTCCCTATGAAACTAAAACACCGTAATAGGGAACTCAACTCCTTGTGAACTGAACAAGCACACTGTAATAGGGAAAACACCTCCCTATAGGGGAATACACCTCCCAATGACACACTGAACATTGTAATAGGGGAAACACACCTCCTATTGGGGAATACACCTCCCAATGGCACATTGAACATTGTAATAGGGGAAAACACCTCCCTATAGGGGAATACACCTCCCAATGATACACTGAACACTGTAATAGGGGAAAACACCTCCCTATGAAACTCAAAACACCGTAATAGGGGAAAAACACCTCCCTATAGGGGAATACACCTCCCTATGAAACAAAAACAAAAGCTCAACTCCAGTAAGCGTAAACAGAACCAAGTATAAGCATATAGGGGAATACACCTCCCTAAGAAACAGAATATCAAACAAAGCACCTCCCAGCACACAGTAATAGGGGAACACACCTCCCTATAGGGGAAATACCTCCCTCAGGAACAGAACATATAGGCATAAACAGAATTAAGTAACATTGGCATTCGCAATTAAGATGCAATACAAACTTCTGAGCATAAGAAAACCAAACAAGAAATCAATAGCGAACCACATTACAATACACAGGTTGAAAAGTGTTGTACATTACAATACATAGGTTGAAATATGTTGTACAGATGAAATGCACTGATACAGTTAGACCATGCCGGGACTGAGACTTCAGTCCACACTTTAGAGAAAAGATGGACATCGCTGGCCAAAATTTGTTAAGCTGCGTGAACATGTAATGAGTACATCAGTTGTGCGTGTCACCGCAGATCAGTAGAAGAGATGACACGCTCGTCTTCACCAAAGCTCATGTGGGTGTTAGCATCCAAAGCAGTGTAGCGCAGAGACTCCGTCCTGGTTAGCCTCTCAGAAAGCTTGTAAGAAGTAAACCAAGATGTACTGTGTCCTTCCGAAAGACACATCATCCGGATGTCAGTACCCCGAAGAAAACACCAACTGCAGCGAAAATCAGCACACTTTGAACCTTCTAATCCCACGACGACACAAACTGCAGCCGACCATAACTATGTTCACAAAACTTTATTGACAACGCGGTTGGCAAAAGATGTAGTAAGCTGGAAATTGCAATCAACTCCGGAGTACAATGCCAATCGCAAGATGGCGGCACGCACAAGTGACGCCACGCCGGGTGGCTCCCGGCTTCACCGTGCTCCCAAATGTCCAAGAAGTCAGGAAAGATTGCGAGAGAGCACACGTCAAAAAGGATCGAATGGCGGCATAGCAGAATACTTCGAAATTGGTAAGCCTGCGCGCGCTGTGCACAGCTCGTGCGAAGTTTGAATGACTGGCAGCGGTTCAACTGCCATGGTGCAACAGTACTCACGTTTGGCATGTAAATCAGCAAAAGAAACAAAATGCCCACACTCACCGAATGACACACGGCCAGCTGTCTCTGCTTCATTAAACAAGTGTATCAGCTCACAGAGGTGCCGTTTTTTCTCAAACAAGACACTCTCTCCTGCCAATTCCTCTGGGGTGCCGAAAATTCAGTATCCTCAGCATCCAGTACACTAGTTTCTCTCAACACGCCAGGCTAAAAACACACTGTGCAGCACTTGGGAAATAGATCGCAGGTTCAAAATCAACACCAGCCTCTGCATCTTTAAACAAGTGTGGCGGCACTCCAGCGGTGCCGATTTTCCCAAAATTATCCTCTTTAACAGGAAGCACAGGACAAGCTCCCCATACAGGGTGTACACAATAGCCCAGGGGACAGCTCACAGCAGCTGCAGTCACGGAGACAGACAGTGGAAAGGGCTCCTCCTGAAACTCCTCACTACACAAACAGCGGGGACACAGGCCAAAACTGTCTAGTTACAAGGCATCTGGATGACCACAGGCTCCACAGTAACTGTTTCAAAAGGTATTCACAGCCATCCTTCCTCAACGTGAAGGTTCTCGCTACTGCCAATCTCACGACTGTAGAAAGGACAGCAGGGCAGGAGAAACATTTCCTAGGCAGAAAGATGGCAGTAATCGCCACAGTAACTGTTTGCAGACCAGTAAAAGAAAGTCAAACGCCCTGAGTTGCAGGCTGTCCAGTTGACAAAGGACACTGGTGGGGCTGACCAGGGCGTTTTCGTAGTATTACCTTTTCTTTGGGGTTCCAGTTCATAAGTTTCAATTTCTTTAGTTAGATCCTTAGTTCCAGTACAGTTTTCCTTCAATAACACGCAGGTTCTGTAAACCAGTTTCCTCAAATACCAGCTTGTAAGTTCTCTTGAAGTTCCTTTTACTTGTAAATCCTTTAAGTTTCATAGTCCATAATCCATTGAAGTAACATACACGTAGGATCTTCCAAATCGTCGCCAGTGTTATAATGAAAGATGTCTCGTAGACAGGTCGTGCAGAAAACAAGTTGTAGGTTTATTCATAAAGTAACAGCTTCAGATAAAGCTAACTGGAAGGTGGTAAAGTCCATGTAATGCCCCACCAGGAGCAGCCTCCTTGCTGCTCAGCCCATCTCTTCCAACTGACATCTCCTGAAGCCAAACACACTCAACATTCCAAATGACATCACACAGACTGAGCAGCAAGGCAAAGCACACGAATAGGGAAGATGCACCAACCACAACAATAGGTTATAGCATTGAGCAACCTAAGAGTGCCAGACCTAGGGCTCATAAGGCTGAAAGATAATATCTTCAATTTTTAGGAGTGGGAACAGCACTGTTTCTGTGTATCTTGTACTGTCTGTATGTGGGCACCACTATCACTGTGGAGTGTGGGGTTAGCCTGTAAGGCTGGCCAATGTTAGAAGATTTTCCCACACTGCCTATTTTAATAACATTCGCAGTTTGTTAGACATGACACCTTTGGCTTGTTTTTCAGCTGTCTTTTTTGCTTCGGACCTCCTGTTTTTGACTGTGTGCTGCATTTCATATTTACTGGTTTTAGAACTCTTGGCACTTTAACACTGCTGATCAGTGCTAAAGTGCAAGTGCTCCATGTGCAAACTGTTGTTATGATTAGTTATCCATGAGTGGAATATTTGATTTACTGGTAAGACCCTAGTAAAGTGCACTGTGTGTGCCCATGGCCTGTAATTTCTGTAATTCAAATGCTACTAGTGGGCCTGTAGCACTAATTGTGCCACACACATGAGTAGCCCTGCAAACATGTCTCAACCCTGCCACTGCAGTGCCTGTGTGGGCAGTTTAAATCTGCAATATTGACCTGGCAAGTGCACCCATTTGCCAGGCCCAAACCTTCCCTTTTACTACATGCAAGGCAGCTCTAAGGTAGGCCCAAGGTCGCAGCATAGGCAGGGTGCAGTGTATTTGAAAGGTAGGGCATATACTGGTGTGTTTTACATGTCCTGATAGTGAAATACTGTTAATTTCGTTTTTCACTATTGCAAGGTCTATCTTTCCCATAGTTTATCATTGGAGCTGCCTTGTAACATCATACAAGTGTAACTTTCATTTGGGGCGAGATGGAGATTTGGAGTTCGGAGTCCGTGAACCCACAATTTAAAAATACATCTTTTAGTGAAGTTGGTTTTTAAGTTGCGCGTTTTAAACTGCCTCTTTTGATGGTCATTTTCTTGCTTTCCTATTCTGTGCCTCTGCCTGCCTGTGGAATCCACGTCTGAGGGTGGTTGACAGTTGGGCTGTTTGTGCATTCACTTTAGACTGTCACACAAAGGGGAGCTGAGGTGTTTCCTGCATATCCTGATGGCCCATCACCAGGCTGCTGAGTCTTCTTGAGCTAGAGTGGTGGGAAAAGATGTCACTGACACCTTAATAGGGCTATGCCTGTCCTCACACAAAGCTGTCTCCACCCCTCTGTAGTGTGTCTGGAGCCAGTTTAGGGAAAGGCAGTGCACTACAAAGACTTTTCTTTGAAGTTTGCCTACTTCAAAGGCAGAAACTGGTATAAGTACTGGTGCTGTGACACCGTAGCTGCAGAACACTTCTGGACTATGGGAGATTCTGCCAAGAAGAAGAGCTGGAGAAGCTGTAGCTGGGGAACTGCCACTCTGCTTGTTGCTGTGCTGTGCTGGCCTACTGCTTGCTGCTTCTGTCTTGGGCAGTGAAAGGACTGGACTTTTGCTTTCCGTATCCTGCTTGCCAAGGTTCTCCAAGGGCTTGTGTGTGCTTGCCTCCTGTTAAGAAGTCTCAGGGCCATCACATACCTCAGCTGCAGGCCCTGAACTCCTCTGCTGAGAGTCCTGACCTGCCAAGTGGTGCCAATTCCAGTTCTGGGCCCTTGGAGGTTGTTTTGCTGCAAAAGACTCAAGAAAATCCATGCATCGACCTCCAGCGCCTGTTTTTCCTGACGCATCACCACCATGTAGCTGAAAAAGCCACGCATCGCCACGGTGTGGCTGAAGAATCAACGCAGCGTCTGCCATGCGGCGGTAAGATCGCCGCAGCCTGAGTCCTGAGCACTGTCACCGACGTTCATGTCACCTGCTCTGACTCTAACGCAGGCCCTGCCGTGCGGCTGAGGAAATCAATGCATCACCTGCTCCAAGGCTGGAAAATCGGCGCAGCACCTGTTTCGCTGCCGCTGCATTGTCCGAGCTCGTCCCGATTTTCGACACATCGCACCTGTGTGCCAATTTCTGCATCCATGAGGCCCAGCATTAAGGAACCGAGGCCGCATGTCTGGAAATCGATGCATCACCTCCCCTCACAGTGAGGAACTGACGCATCACCTCCCCTGACAGAAAGTAACCGATGCATCACCTCCCCTGAGCTGCAGTAAGGACTCAATACATCACCTTCCCTGGGAGTAAGGAAGATATGCATCACATTGCTTTTCTGGCTGCCCACTTCCCTGCACCAGTCTTTGATTTTGATGCATCCCAGGTACTTTGTAATAAAAGTAATGCATCCATAGTTTCCAATGGACTGAACTGTTTCGACCCTTGTAAAAGTGATATCTTTACTTGTGTATGTTGGATTTTCGTCATTTTTGTCTTGTTTAATTTAGATTAAATATTGGCTATTTTACTAAACTGGTTTGGTGTCAATTTGTAGTGTTTTTATGGTGCTACTGTGTGTATTTGTAGAAATGCTTTACACATTGCCTCTGAGATAAGCCTGACTGCTCGTGCCAAGCTACCAAGGGGTGAGCAGGGGTTATCTTAGCTTTGTGTCTCAATCACTAGAATAATGGTCCCTACTTGGACTGGGTGCAAACCACTGGCAACTAGAGACTCTTATTTCTTTTAATTTCAAAATACTTTAATGCTTTTTTTTTTTTAACAAGGGGAAACAGAAAGTCTGTAACAGGGTTAGCATAAGTTATCCAAGGCAAGGTTTATGCATATGAGTCCTAAGACAGTGTGTTCCGCTTATATAGCTAACCCACATGATCAATAATAAGAGAAAAAGAAAGAAAGTCATGCAGAAGAAGGGAAAGGGGGGAAGGAAAGATAAGAGAAGGGAAGAAAGAATGACGGTTCTTATCATTTGCTTCTGACATTCTATGTAGATGTTGGCACAAGAGCAGACCGGTATTGATAGCCCTCACCCCCCGCAGCAGCCTAGTGTAGGCAACAAGGGTTAAATCAGTTAGGTACAATTGTTCAGGTGGTACGTCCGTAGAGGGTACCTGGCTGAGTAACAACGGTATATCATATTTTTCATGGAGGTTCGTAAGAGTCTAGGTACGTGTCGAGAGAGTTCCACATCCTTCTGGATGACGGTTTCCAGGGAGAGTTCTGTAGTGCTATGTTGTCCGCTCCTCTGAGATGGGTGATCCAGTTGATCCAGCCTTTGTAAGATGTCTTGCTCGTGTCCTTCCAGTTGGCAAGGACCATTTTCACTGCAGATGTTAGTAACAGGTCGAGTAGATCTTTATCAGAGTCAGTTCTCAAGTCTGTGCGCATAAATGCCATGGGCAGGGTGGAGAATTCTTTGGTTAGAGTACATCTAAACAGACCATTTATAAAGTCAAAGATTTCCCCCAAAACGTTTTTAGTAGTGAGCATTGAAAGATAAGATGGGCTAAGTTCCCTGTTTCTTTGTTACAGTTCCAACATGTTGCGTCATCTCGGAGGCCTAATGAGAATAATTGGGCAGGGGTCCAAAATGCCTTGTGTAGTAGCCAGTATTTGGTTTGTGAGAGGACCGGGGAGATCTTATTACGTGAGACGGAACTCCATTATGTGGACCATTCCTGTTCATTATGTGTGGCTGTCGACTGCTGCTCCCAAAAGGCAACAGTCTTAACGTTAAGTTTAGATGTTTGTGGGCGGAGGAGTTTGTAGATCTGCGAGACCTGGTGACCCAATTTGTTAATCTTTGTCACAAACAGGGAGATTGATGGTTGTACGGCGGATAATTTGGCTTTTGAAAGGGCCGTTCTGATTTTCAAGAAGTTGTAGAATTCAATGTCGGCTAGGTTATATCTTGATTTGAGGTCTGAGAATGTAATAGGATATGCGGCGTTTTCTAGTTGGTAAGGGTAGAGGATACCTTTTACAATCCATGTGTCAAAGGCTAGGCTTTTGCCTTTATACAATATCTTGCTATTGGCCCAGAGTGATTCCATTTTTAGAGCCTTTGATACTATTCTCCAGCTTCTTATCTACCCTTAGTAGAGCAATTTTTGTATTTTTAAAAATGGGCTTGGAGGTGTGGGGGTATAGTCTATTTGTTGTTAGGAGTGCCAGAGGGCTTAGGTTATTCAGGATGGCCCTCTCCACCTCTAGCCAGACCGGGGTGTAGCCTGTAGGTGGTGAGATCCAATATGAACCTTGTTTTGCCAGAAAAGCCAGCTGGTATATTCTGAAATCCGCTAGGTTTACCCCTCCTAGATTTTTATCCAGTCTTAATTTTTTGATACTGATCCGTGCTTTCTTCCCTCACAAGAGGAATTTAGAGATCAGAATGTCTAGTTTGCGGTGGAAATCATCTGTAAGGATGAGCGGGAGCATACTGATTAGGTAGTTAACCATCGGGGTGATCATAATTTTAATAGTTTCGATCCTGCCCCACCACGTTATGAATTTTGGTGACCAAGAGTCTAGAAGTTTCTTTATTTTTTCTAGTAGTAGTTTCTCATTCTGGTGAAGCGTATCTATTAAGTTGCTACCAAATTCGATACCTAAGTATTTTATATATCCTGTTTGCCATGCTAGTCCCGACTCTCCCAAGATGTCCCTCGTGCAGTGGATGTTTAGTGGTTTGATTTCTGATTTGTCTCTGTTGAGTTTATACCCTGAAAAGCCAGAATATTTTGTTATTGTAGCCATCAATGCCGCAATTGATGTCTTTGGTTGTTCCGTTACTATTAATATGTCGTCCGCATAAGCGGCTAATTTTATTTGGACGCCATTGATTTCGACCCCCTTTATGTTCGAGTTTATCCTGATATCTTGGATAAGGGGTTCCAATGCCAGTAAAAATAATGATGGGGATAGTGGGCAACCTTGCCTAGTACCTTGCTGCAAAGTGATGGGCTCAGAGAGTGACCCATTAACGACAATACAGGCTGCTGGTTCCCCATAAAGGGCCATAACCATCCGTATATAACCCTCCCCTAAGTTGAACGATTGCATGCACCGTTCCAGTAAAGCCCAGGATACCCTATCAAAGGCCTTCTCGGCGTCTAATGTGATAAGAAGGATAGAATGCCCGCAAGATCTACTAAAGATGTAATATTGTTCTTTTACAGACTACGAGTCCCAGCGTGCAACAAGAAAGGAAAATACATCGCACTGAGCGAGAGGCCCACTGAGGGCGGGACAATCAATTAATCCTGCAGCACTTAAGGCCAAACTGGAACTGCTTGCGAGATAGCCATTTGTCAAGAAACCTTTGAAAAAGAGACAGCAGTCTTGAAACGCGTTAGGTCTGAATAACAATTACTGGAGAGCAGTTGTGCAAGTTTATTCCCTTGGAACAGAAAAACCGGATGGTTTCATTTACTGTGAGTGCGCCCTCAGAAGCTCTTGGGCGTTTGGTGATCAATATACATATATATATATAGCACTCCGCACAGTGAACAGTATATAGAGCCTGATCTTATATACTATTTAAATTAAAGAATGAAGACGAAGGAAGCCTACTCCCACATACAAGCATTGAGGAAGCCAAAAGGTCTGGTGCTGTCCGGCAGCCTTTGGCAATTCTGGTTTTGTCATGGTTTTTGCAAAACTTTATAGTTAAGAAAGGTGCCGAGCATTCGTCAATCAAAATTGACTGAAGGCAAACATGTTTATGGGTCTCTAAAAAGCACATTTTACCATAGTACCCTTGCCACTGAAGGGAACTACTTTGTGTGTGGATTTCCTCCTTGCGAAAGAGCAGTGGCTGAAGTGAGCTATGCATTACCCATTTATGTGTGTTTGCGTGGGTTTTTGGAGAAAAATGTGAATGACACAACCACAGACAACTGAATGAAGTGTGGCTGAAAACCTATACAAGTAACATACACATAATTTTTGTAAAATCAAAAGGTCTTGGCTAAAACAGACTTAAAAAAACCAAACATTCTGCCTTTTCTGCCAGCCTCTCGCCCTTCGAAAGAAAGAATGAAAGAAAGAAATACAAATAGAAAAAAGAAAGACAAAAAGTAGGAAGGTAAGTAGAAAGAAAGACAGAAAGAAAGAAAGACAGAATAAAAAATGAAAATAATGAAAAAAAGAAGAGAAAGAAGGAAAGGGAACGAAGGAAAGAAGAAACGAAAGGAAAGGAGAAAGAAGGAATGGAGGCACACAAAAAAGGATAGAAAAATGGAAAGAAAGAAGGAAGAAAAGAAAAAAGAACGGAATGAAAGCAAAAAAGAATGAAGGGCTAGTAAGCCGGAAAGAAGGAAGAAAGTAAAGAAAAAGAGAAGGACAGAGAAAAAAGAAAGGCAAGGAAAGAAAGAAAAAGAAAGTAAGAAAGATAGGGAGAAGGATAAAAAGAAGGAAAGACAGAAAGAAGGTAAAAAAATGACATTAAGAAAGAAGGAAACAAACAAAGAAGAAAGTAAGGCAAGAAAGAAAGAATAAAAAGAAAGAAAGCAAAAAAAGAAAACACAAATGAAAGAAAAAAGAAGGATAGAGAAGAAAAGAAGACAAGAAAGAAACAAACAAAGAAAGGTAGATACAAAGAAACAAGGAAGAAGGAAAGGCAGAAAGAAGGAAATAAATCAAAAAAGTGTTAGAAGTAAACACAATACAGGCAGTCTTTTTTCTTGGGGAAAGTTTATTACCGAACCATTGTTAAAATTGATCCAGAATAAACGTCTTACTTACGTGGACTTTTCTGCTTATAAATTCAGATGTAAAATATTGAAGCTTTTGGTTTGTTTACTACAGTTTTAAATGGACACAATTGGTTGTGCTGTGAAATATCAGCAGTCCGACAAACAAACAGCATTGACAGGAGACAGGAACTGATAAAGTGTGGACTGTGGCCTGTACTCACATCTGGTATACAGCATCCTTCTTTTACCTCAGGCTTTAAACATAAAGGCAACACTAAATTAATTATAAAGTAAAAACAAAAACACTGGCACTGAAGGGAACTACTTTGTGTGCGGATGTGCTCATTGTAAGAGGACAAAATGCTGTCACTCAAAGTGAAGTTAACTAGTGGCTGAAGTAGGCAGACCGATTGCACCATGCTGTATGCTTTAGTGGGGAGAAGCAAAATGTGAATGACACAAGAGACCAATGGATGAAGAGAGGTGGCTGGAAGCCCCTTTAAGTTACTATATATTACATATACTTGTAGTAAAAATCAAAAGTTCTTGGCTAACGCCAGACCTAAAAATGAAACGTTTTCAAGATTTTTGAACGGTAGTGTGCAACGAATTTCACAATCTGAATCCCAGAAGGGAAAACGAGACCAGTTTTGATGGTTAACTTGGATCTTGAGTAATCTATCTGAAATTTACCTTAGACCTGTGCTAAATTTTAATTCTTTCAGTAAAATCAGCCTAATTTCAAAATTGCTTGTCATGCAAAATTCATAAAATTTCCATTTTCTGCTCAGTCCAGCTTCCTGCTAGTAACTCGTTAACCTTTTTTTTACACAAACTGCTTGCTCACATGAAAAAAGTCACATAACATTCCCGCATACCACATTTCTCTCTAAATACGTCATGAAATTCCTGTGGAACTTTTTGAAATTTCACACAACCCTTCTGGATAGAGGATTATTTGTGGAAAAACAGGACATAATGATAGTTTTCATTAGTTGAATATAAAATGACTGAACAATAAAGTATTACCCAAGCCTATTTCAATTTGACTTGCCCTGCAGTAGCCAAGGACCACGTTCAGAAACATTGTGAAGTTTGATGAGACCTCGAGTAAACTAGACCCTGTAAAGAGGAAGAAAGATATTATGTAAATTGAGGTACTAATGGCCACTAAAGAATTAAAGTAGGAGCCTAAGCACATATATCACAAGGAGGTATTTACAACTATAATATTTTAATATGTGAAGATGTAGTGGGTTATTTAGAGTGTGGCAGATGCATGGCATTCGCAAAATAGAGGTGGATGTCCCGTTCAACCCATTTAGAGCTTATATACAGATTTAAAATCTAAGGAGGGTGAAACAGGACACCCACTTTTTGGTTGTATGGCCCATATTTGCCAAACCTTAAATGATTCCCATAGACATGAAAGTATTTCCAATGTTCCCAAGCAGTGCGTAATTTGTAAAAGAATAAATGCTGAGGTCCAAATTTTTTCTCAGAAGGCCCGCAGCCAGCGCTATTGAATGTTGGTGAAGATGAATACCAAGGCTGAATAGACTTGATTCTTCCTCATGCCTCTTCCATCCACCAGTAGAAACTCCCTACCCCTTTATCACACTCTTTTAGATTCTTTTTAATCCTTGCTTTCACCCTTTTTTACCGTGTATCTATATTTCTTTTCTTCCTTCTTCTTTTGTCAGCAGCGGCCGTGCAGGTAAGTGCGGTGGAGCGGTGGGGCAGTGGGGGATGTCGACAGATGAAGGAATAGGATTTATTTATTTAATTAATTTGCCCCATTCTGTCGTCTGTCGACATCCACCCCACCACGCTTACCTGCACCAGCCGCTGCTGCCTTTTGTGTTTTTATCTCTCTTGCTTTGGGTCAAAGATTGATGAGGAAAAATAAGTGCTGGTCCCCAAAAGTGAGTTCCGGTGGGCCCCAACTGCAACCACCGGCTCAAATTAGGCACTGCTCACAAGTGGGTCTGCTGCTTTTTAGATGTGTTAGCTGGTCATAAAATGATAGGGCCCTATTCGCAGATGTAAATGTTCACATGTAGGTTTACTCACTTGTAAATTTACTCTTGTACTAGGAGTAACTCTATGCTTTTTTGCTATTTGCGATGTCAGTGTGCATATGTACACCTAAATATAGATTTACATGTCTTCACCCCCTGAAAGCAAGGGGTGTAGATATCTAAGATTGAATTTACAAATAAAAGTTACTACTAGTGGCTTTTCAATCGCATTAGAGATCTCCCTATGATAAGTGCAGGGAAAAATAATAAACTAACATAGAATTAATCAAATAACATATTACAGCACATCGTCATCAAATACTATTTTCGTGAAATAATTTAATAATGAAAGTATATTAATTTAGTGTATAAATATTATGTTAAACAGTTTAAAAATAAAAAAAGTCCCACGTCACTGACATTGCAATATTAAATGATTTTTTAATACATTTAAGTAAAAGTTGTTTTTAATTAATTTATAATAATATACGTTTAAGTACTACTTGATGTACTACAAAATGCAGTTTGTTAATCGGACCCAAAGTGTTATTCACGAATCCCAATTAGATTGCTTTACTTTTCTCTCATGATAACATGCTGTTTGATTTATTGAATTTTTGATCACAAAGTAAAGATGTGCTGAGATATGCTTTCTTAAAGATTCAATAAACGTACTTGCAAAATGACATGCTAAGCAATATTTTTATGATAATGCCGTTTAAATACAATTCTTAAACTTAAAGTTAATCATCGGATTTTCGTAACACTCTTGTTGAGGATACAGCTTAAATTGGCTAGTGCACTCTTTGCAGCAAAATGCTCCTCTCAGCTGTCATATTATTGTAGTCTAAAATGTTGCTTCGTGATGGGATTTTCGTTCAAAACTGTAATATACATTTTCCCTCACAGTATCGCCTGTTATCTCTGATGTGGTCTCAGTATGTCCACAGCGTAGCCAGTAAATGACTTTTGGATTCTCCCAGCTATAAATTGTTTTGATTCTCAGGGGATCCTTGACTCAAAATTGTTACAAAAGTTGCCCCTTATTTGGTGGCCGAAATTAACATAATTTATTCACCTAATATCTCACAATGCTCAATCACTGGAACCTAAGCTGTGACTAATTTGGCAACAAACTGACATTTAGCTTCCAAAGCAGATCTGCATATCTTTTCCCAAGTTACCATGGGTGACAGTGTAAATCTGCATAGCCTACATTTTATATTGACATCAGTGTTGCACAGACCAGTACATAAAACAAACTCTAATTATGTATTATTATGGGATCATCATAGGACGAGAGTGGTTCAGCTTGACTACGTTATGTCTTTACAGGTGTCCAAGGTAATACTCTACAGTGGCTGGCTTTGTTTTTAGAAGGGAGAACTTTCCAAGTTATGGAAAACAACCTCCTCTCCAGTACGATGCCTCTGACCTGCGGAGTGCCTCAGGGCTCCTCGCTGAGTCCCACACTGTTTAATGTCTATATGGAACCACTAGCACGGATAGCACAAGAGTTTGATGTTTCCATGACATCCTACGCTGATGACACCCAGCTGGTGATTTCCCTAGATCCCAGAGCCAACGGGGACTCCGATAGTTTAGCTCCCTGTATGGAAAGTGTGTTGGGCTGGATGACAAACAGCTGCCTAAAATTGAACGGGGATAAAACAGAGCTGATGGTCCTCGGGAACAAGGCAGTCCGCAGGCCTTTAATCAGCTGACCCAACTGCCTAGGTAGCCAACCCATTCTGAAGGAATCTATTAAAAATCTTGGTTTCTGGCTCGACAAGGATCTAACAATGGTGACCCAAGCCAAAAAACTAGTAAGCACTTAGAATGCTGCGCAAAATTCTGGAGCATATTCCCATACAGCTCAGAAAGACAGTAGTCCACTCCCTGGTAACGCCACGTCTGGACTACGGAAACTCTTTTCCTAGGGGCACCAAAATACGTGATTAACAGACTTCAGGTGGTCAAGAACGCAGCAGCAAGGCTGCTGTGTAAGGTCCCAATCCAGGAATCAGCCAGGAAGCATCTCAAAGCACTCCATTGGCTCCTGTTAGAGGCCAGAATCAAATTCAAGGCACTCTGCATGACTCACAGAGCTCTACACAACATGGGCCCAAGTAAAGTCAGAAACCTTTTGACCCTCTACTTCCCAAACAGGAGCCTGAGATCCGGCTTCTAACGGCTGATAAAAACTACGAGAATCAGGAGAGCCAGGTGGGGAGGCAGATCCTTCACCCACCTGGCACCCAAGTTGTGGAACTCACTGCCACGCGAATCACGACTCCTGACAAAGGAAGCAGCATTCTGGAAGTCGATTAAAACGTGGCTGTTCAATCAGTATCACTAACCTACCTCTAGCCTTCTCTCAGTATCATTCTCTTAGCGCTGGGAAGCCCTCGAATAGCTACGTGATCTACAAATCACTTAAATAAATAAAATAAATACAGGCTATCTCACTCTACGCAGATTTGAATACCATTCGTTGGGCATTGATTTTCCCAAGGTTTTAATAAAATGTGTTTCGTGTTCTCAGCCTGGTTTCTGCAGAGCATGTTATGCCTTCTTTGAATGTTAGTGGGTGCCTTCCCACTCACTAAATGCCCTAAGGGGTTTATTTATGAGAGCCCTGTGTCACTTTTGCACCACGTAAAGTGGTACATGGGTGACGCAGGGCTCTCATAAAGATTTATGAAGCCACGCAAAGCCACCCTGCGTGGCTTTGAGTGGCATCATAAATCATGAGTAAGGCAACACAGCGCAAATCACTGTGTCGCCTTACTCTGCACTCGGGAGGCGTTCCATGGGAGTTGACATGCGTTTTCCCACACAACACCCATGGAATTTGACGCTGCCCCATATTTACAAGGTGATGTAAACCTGGCGAAGTGTCAAATCCGTACACCTTCTGAGGTGAGGCGTAACGAGGAGAAATGTTTATTTCTGCTAATTTTTTCCTCTTTCCATGTGTGCTGCATACTGCAGCACACATAGAACGAGGAAACGCCTCGTAGGATTGTTTTTGTGCAGGAAGGTGCCCCTTCCTGCACAAAAACATTCCTTCCTGCAACGGAGGCACCCTTGCACCGTGGTGCAAGGGTGCCTACGTTGGCACTAGGCTGCCAAAACGGTGCCAGCGCAGGCAGAAAGGACAGGAATGCACCGTATTGCTTAAATATGGTGCATTCCTGCCCTTTCACTTTGGCGTAGGGAGGCATAGCAAGGTACCTTGCTGAGCTGCCCTATGCCCAAATGCCTAAATGAGGCCCTAAGGTTGAAGATTTAACTGGCTTATACCTCAATTGAGAGGCAATGAAATACTGAGGTTGGTTGTGCTGATTCCTTCCTCTCTCTCGCATACAAAGACAGCGCTCCCAGCTTGTGCTGTGTTCAGAAAGTCTTTCATATGTTTATAGTTTCACTAAGAATGTGTTGGCTTATGTAGACCTTGGCAGACAGTCCTCTGTTGCGTACTGTCTTATGAGCTTTGAAAGCTGTTGCTTGCCATTGTAACATTTTCCCTGCCTGTTTCTGCCATCCCCACCACCAGAAAATCAGTGATGGTAGTCACCGAAAGAGAGCAGGATGACTGTCACTGTAGGTCAGTGGTACTGGTGCAGATGGACTGCTAGGCTAGGGTTCCCATCCGTAGAGCCAAGGGAGGCACTGCTGATGGTCACCAGCAGTTGCCCTGACTACGAGAACGAGGGAACCACAGATTTGGCAGGGCTTGGGGGGTGGCTGATTTTCAGCGTTCCTCCTACTCCGCCAAACCCGAAATGAGGACCTTTATTTTGATGACATTATTAGGTTATTTGGACCATAGAAATCATGGAGTCCAATCGCATGTTCACCTGTAAAAAATCTTCTTCCACGTATGGACAAACATCATGTATCAACAGCAACATTGATCATTGCTATTAGAAAATGCATTTTAAGAGCATGAAGGCAAGAACAGAGGCTGGAATATATTCACTATTGTTCAAAGTTGAATGCATAGTAAACAAATGCAGCAAAATGAAATAAGAAAAATAGTCTTGAAAATTGATGTATTGAAAATAATTCATTGCCTACTACTTAATTTGTATGTTTATGAAGATTAAAAATCATCTATCTGCAGTCTTTGATTTCCATATGAAAAAGACAGATCGATTATTTTACAAATCCATAATGGTCGGCGCCGTGGTCCCACACTGGTCCTATCTAAGTGCCCGCCTGACATTTCTACTAACATGACTGGCAGACTTATTTTGTAACCTTGAATTCTGAGTTTCAAATAATATCTTTGAAGTGGCTGCTTATTCTGAAAAGATCCTTTTTTATTTCTGATGTGCAGTTATTGATTCTCTCCATTGAAAGGTTAAATGGTTTTCTTCGCTAAAGGACAAAATATCTACTATGAGCGGGAGAATGACTTGCACTTCAGTTAGATGTTATGCAATGTTACATATTTTGTGTACGGAGCTGCATCCACCCTTTCCATTGATTGTTGAAGGTTTAGCTCAAATGGGAGGGAGTTTCCATGGTGTGCAGTCCTTAGTCTCAGTCTATATCTCTGTGTTTGCCCCTCAAACAAAAGCTACCTGATGGTGAGAGTTAAGGTCACTTTTGATCTAGCATGTATTTCTTTGACCGATAGTTGTCATGTTGTATAGGCAGAAATGGAAGGACTTACTTAGTTTATCCAGTGGAGAGGTGAAATAGCAAACACTACTTGAAGCTCTACTACTTCTTTATAGAATTTGAGGTATAATCCACAACAGTTTATATCTCTAAGCCATAGTGATGAAGTGCAGTGAGAAGAGTGACTGTGAATTATGCTAGGATGAAATCTGAAAACTGAAGAAAAAGGCATATCTGAGAATGGCAGGCAGACAGGGCAACGGTTAGTGAGGTACAGGAAACAAGGAGGCCAGAATAACCAGCATACAGACTGAAAATGAGCGTAACTAGGAATGTAAGACAAAATTCAGTTGGAAGGTGAGCTTTATAGTACTTAGCAGAAGTACAATTGTGAAGCACTAACTTGTTCAACCCATATCTACTTTTATATTTGTGAGGCAGAAATGGAAAGACAGAGCCTAGAGTAGCGTAGTGTTGATAGCGTGGAATAAGAGCAACTCTTATAATGTCTTAACTCAACTGCTTGGTGACCAGAATCTGACCTCTTGTGCATGTGCGCTTCATGTAGCTCCTCTGCCATCTCGAATGCTCTTGCCACTATCTTCTTCATGGTGACAGAGGCATCTCTTACCACCAAGGTTGCTCCTTTACCCGATGATGTTCATCCCTATTTTCCACACACCCATCTCAATGGGTAAGCCCTACATGCAGAATTGATGCAATGACTGTCATACCAAGGGACAGGAACACAGGTGACTGCAGTATGTTATCCTGGGGCTCAGCATCCAGCGAAGCGATGACTGGACCTAACTGATGTGAAGTTTTGACTGATGACTATGCAGGTGAATGGTCTTGTGCTCTTCAAAGGACCTTTGTGGGTCTTTGTGAGATTTCTTACAGTTTGCGACTACTTCAATTCTTGTGTGGTGGTTTCCTGCGCTTGGCACTGATCGGGCCAGAAATGTCCTATTTGTTCCCTGTCTCTTTGTAATGGCTCTACCTGCTTCCCAGCATCTATCAAAGTCTCAAGAGTAAACTTGCAAATGCAGACATAGATGACATCAACTTTATCCATTTAATGCAGTATTCACTTGAATTACATCTGAGTTTATTACGGTAATAAGGATGCATCTTCAAAAGAGGAATAGGTGAGAACTACTTCTCTATGCAAAGGATGTTTATCTACCTGGCCAAAATGCACTTGACCTCCAATAACTTCCATATGTGTGATCCAATTTGACTGGAAAGCCTGCTTCTGATAAACGTAGGGAGTAGCAGTGAGAGACCAAGGCTCACCCTTAATTTCTATTGATGTAATGCCATTGACGTAAATGTTTAGGATGTCTCTTCCTACAGCAGCCAACCTTATCAATGAATCAGATTATCTCCAAATTTGATTCACCTTTGTGCCTTACTGTTAATCTCAGTCATATTGTAGCATCTGAGAAACTGACCTACGATGGACTACATTCACACAGATTTCCCATCAACCATACAAGAATTTCTTCCAGAATAATTGTGGCTCATTCATTCATAATTAAGGTGCAATTTATACATTCTTTAACATCTAAGTCATGCAGAAGTATATTGTAAATGCCAAAAGTATATGTATATGCTTTTTTGAGTAGGGGGTATGTTACTTTGAGGTAACATAAGAATTTCAAATGGCATAACCTTGAAATAAGGAGAGATCAATGAATTGGTCCAGAACACACAATGCAAATCTTTTTGTGAATACTCCCATAGTAAGAGACTTTTGGAAAATTTACAAAAGTTTTGAAATGCACCTGTGACTAGTTTGGTAACTTATAACTTCAACATTAAAATGGATTTATAAGGTTAGGTAAAATTCACAAGATTAGTATATTGATGGTTAGCATACATGGAAGCATTGTTTTGTTGAAGAAAAGAAGAATGAAGAAGTAATAGAAGTGATGTGTTATGCTAATTCTGCTCATGAGTAGGTTCTGCAAATTAATTATAACATAACGGACAAGTTAGATAATCACGTGTTCAACCAGTAGGACTCTCCTGACACTGTTGACAGATAATGGATGTCTTTGTTACCTAGCTCGTGTTTATGCATTGCTATAGGAGAGTAACAGTGCTAAACATAAGCATGTGTTATGAATACCTGTGGATTTAATACTAATGCCTATGTCAGACATTTTACGATTAGGCTCCTTTGTAAGTGTTTTTGAATTGCCAAAATGTCAAATGTTACCTTAATGAGTAAACAAAACATACAAATCGAGTAAATTATAACTATTTGGTAATACTTTTGTAACTGGACCAAAATGTCTTTCCTCTTTTAAGACAGTTGATCATGCAGTTTCAGGTAGCCAGAAAGCACTAACCTTATACTTGGGATTCGTCAAGAGCGATGCACTCCTCCATTCCTCACCACCTCCACCAGTGACCACATACAACAGGAATATTAGAACCAGTAGTAGAAACGGGGAAATGGGAGTGAAATAAGAGAGAAAATAGAGACACCAGACCCCACCACTCTTACTTGTCACTTCTGCTGGACATTGATGTCTGCAGATTAAAGGTATCTAAAGGAAATTAGAGATATCTGAGTAGCCTGCCATGAAAGTCTTGCATCTTTCTGTAATAGTGAAAAGATATATCTTAGCAGTATTTCTGTGTAACCTATACTCTGTGTACTTGATATGAAACTGGCTATTCATTAAACTAAAAAATACAAGCGGAGTATCTTATATGTTCATGAACACGTCTTCCTGGTTAGTAAGCTAACTACAAGTTTCATTACTATGCACACTCTGCTGAAGATAAGTTCAGGTACAACTTGACTCTTTATGCCATTCAAAAAGTATTTAACAGGCATTAATAATCTGTGGTTTGTATGATTAGCAATTCATTTATCACTTACTAAGAACTCATAGTAATAATGTATAATAATTGAAACATAATTATAAACATATTGTGTATAACATTATCTTGACATAACAATTCTTCCTGTTCTGTCACAAGATCAAACCCCCAAGCTTAAATGAAACAAGCTACACAGTTGTTAGCAATGCTCAAAGTTAAATATTAAGCAATAGTTCGAAGTTTGTAGTCTCAACATGACTTGATTTTTAGAATTCTTCTCTGTATTCCCAAATAGCTCAGCCAAACTTCAAAGGAAGCAACTGTTTTTTGCAAAGGCAAATACTAAATTCATATAAAAAGGTCCTGGCAGCATTAACATTGTATCACAATTGCCTAGCAAGGAGGTCTTCAAACACAAGGAAAGATATACTGCATTACCTAACATTGCTGTTGCTGACTCCAAACAACATGAGAGTTCAAGGACTGCTGGGAAATCTAGTTCACCGTTAGGGTGCTGCTGCATAATGCATTCTCCACACTTTGTGAAGCCTTACACCAGACAATGCCAACACCCACAAACCTTTCCTTCTGTAAAATGGACTTGGCCCGAACAGGTTTGGATTATTGTTCCTTTTGCCTGCTGAGACATAAGGGGCAAGCCATACCTCCTGTCATGCCTCCTGACGGTAAATCCCTAAATCTATTTCAGCTCAGAATGACAAACATCACCGCATAAACCAGTCTTCAACATATTTTTAAAACCTTATTTCGTGACTCATGGAAGTTAGTAAAATCAGGTACACGTTTTCACAATAATACACCTTCTAGTCTGTCACCCTATTCGATTGTCTGGGGAAATACATCTTTAAAAGTAATAGATCTTTATCTACTTTTGATGCAGATTTCAGACTTTTATGAGATTATTGAAAGTCAGAACAGGGAAATTTAAGAAAGGTATGGATTTTAATGAGTATAGCAACTACATCAGGTGTTCATGCAGATTGACGAGTAAGCAGCCGCATTTGAGTAAGTCCAGATGAAATATTCCGCTGATCATTTAACTTTCTTTTAATTTTTTCTACTTGAAAAAAAGTATTTTTTTCCTGATTAAAATCTTTTTCGGCCTACTTTTAAATTAAATACATGGTCTTCTTTATTCACTCCTATTGTGTAATATTTGCCTTTTAAAGTAGTAGCTTTTCCTGTGCTTCCAGGGTGGTGTATTCATGGACAATGTTTGCTAATTAGCACTAAGTTCTCACTTTGTGAGTGGTCACAAAAGTTTGTGTTGCTTCCCTCTCAGCTGTAACATCACTTCCTTCCCTTTTTGTGGCCACTCTCGGTGAGACTTACTTATCCATAAACTTTCCCCAAGTAGGTGTACATGAAAGATTGCGGTTACAGTCACAATCACAGCAGTGTGTGAATCTTGATCGTGTGTATACTTTTTCATTTTGCAAAAGCAAATCCAACTTTTTCCCCATGTAAGTCAGTAAGTTTAGTGAATATGGCCTAATATGTCCAGCTTAAGCAGAGACACAAACTGAAATCATTGACAGTTTTTAGCCCCCTTGTTTATAAGAACCGATTTGTAGATAGTGAATCATTTTCACCCTGTCTTTATACGTGATCTGTTATGCTTTCTTGCAACAGTTGTAGTCCGCAATCAGGATTGACAACAGAGATCTCCATCGATCACTGAGTTTCGCGACTAGACTACCTGTTTCACCAATTCTCTCTTTTCATACTTAAATGCAAGCCATTAAAATGTAATGTCCAAGGGGCAGCTCCACCCAAAATTGTTCAGTGCTAATGGACAATATCAATATTTTATTTGACCTTTGTTACAGTACAAACACACTGCATAGTTACTAACTGTACTGAAGTCAATATGGACGATGTAAGCTAATTTAGTTTCAAAAAGTATTAACACCTCTAGTTGTTTGAAGAAAGTAAACATAATGTTTTAAGATTTGGTCATCTCTTGAAATGGCCTTGAAACACAAGTATAGTCATTATTAATACCAACCAAATCATAAGAAATAGCATTACCAGTTCCAAAGAGCTTATGTGCATGGTCTTCAATCTACGACCGTGAACAGTGAGGTTGAGTGCGGGCCTGCATGATGGCTAGGCTCTGTGCTGACTCCCAAGTCCTCTGGTTTGGTCGCAGGGCCTGGGCCAAGCATCATTCGTACACGGGCCTCATTCACAAAGACCAGAATAGGTCAGTTTTCCCACCCTTCGGCTGCAGGTTGAAAGGCGGGTTTTGCATCCATAGGCAATTAAGTACAACAGTAACTATTATAGATGTATTGTAGAGCCTACTCCAATTACCATTGTCATGCCTAGAGATGCTGTGTTTTTTTTATTAAGGATTTCTATTGTTGCCACAAAGTTACCCTGTCTTCTCCATCGATAATAATGTTATCAATGATGGCGTCAGAGAATATGTCATCCGTGACATTTTCAGCCATGTCATCTGTGACATTGTATGTCAGGTCATGAGAAACATGCTTTGGAGGCATGTGTGTTTGTGTTGCTACCCAAAGCAGGAACATTTCAGTGTTTTTTTAGTAAAGATCATAATCAGAACATACTGAAGCCTTTTAAGGGAATTTCTGCCTTCTTTCCAAATTTTTGTCATTAGAGTGTTCAACCAGGGTGTTTAACAATACCTCTTTGTTAGCCAAGATTTTTCAGCGTTTTTACTTTTATGTTATATTGAACAGACCCCTCACCCACCCACAAGAGATGTGCATTGCATTTGGGCAAGTGTATCTGGCTCTGGGTGCTTTTATAATGATCCATCAAATGGCACCAACATTATTAGCAAATCAAAGGTTTTTTATTCCCCTTTCACTTTGCCCTGATGTATGAATCTACATGAAACTTCAGACGTTACCACTACGGGTACCATGATAAATGTCTGGCTACTTTCAAGCAGATACATCAAATGTGACAAAACAATTACTAAATGAGATTTTTTTAGGCCTCTCTTTCACTTGGCCCCCACCTATGCACGGCGATGTATCTGCATGAAACTGGACACAGGCAATATAATCTAAATAGAAGTATCAGATATTTCTGAATTCCAAGCACTGCTAAAGGTAGAAGTAAATTAAAACAAGAATTAGAAAAGCCACTAGGGTTCACCCATGACGCCTATTGACTTTGCTAATGATCTTTAGCCATGCTTTAGAAAAAAAAGCAGCCTCCCGTCACCATTTGCATATTTCGTAAAAAAGAAAAGTGCCATTTTGTAGGCACAAATAGGGTGGGCATTTTTTTCTCTTTATTTACCAATCCAAGATGAATTGGTAAATAAAAAGTTTTAAAAAATTACTATGATGCTGCCACAGCATCATTTTACAGGTAGGCGTCAACACACGTGCATGCTTACAAATGAGGTGAGCAGTTTTTTGTTTTTTTTTAAATTACCAATTCAAAATGTATTCATATAAAAAAGGTAGTGCCAAAAGTTTTTTTTTTTTTTTTTAAATTGTGCAAAAGCACTTTTAAAAACAAAATGTGGAATCGGGTTGAGGGCAGTGATCGTCCAGGGGATGAAGCAAACCAGAGGGACGGCACAGGCAAGAGAGGAGAGCATGGATCTCTGGATGGGGTAGAGAATGGCATGAGAGAGATTAATGTGAGCGCTGGTTGGTTAGAGAGAACACACCAAGAGAGGACAATGTGGAGCTCTGATGATGGGCAGAGAAGCACACCAGGAAGGCAGCTGGAAAACATATGCACTCTTCTGAAGTGCTTCATGAAAAAGAAAAAAGAGTTCTAATTATCTATCAATATAATGTATATTCACACATATATATATGTATATGTGTGTGTGTGTATGTATATTATATATTTATATATATATGTGTATGTATATATATTATATTATATATTATATATATAGTGTGTGGCACTTTAAACAAATCAAAATGCATACATTTGTGATTGAGTTCCCTTGAAATGCTTGTGCCCAGTTCAAAATATTTTGCTGTGACTTATTCTGGTAGTACTTTTTGCATACTCATGGAATTCAGTAGTTATCCAGGAGTACTTACTCTTGTTGTACTTTAGGCCTACTTTTGAAATTCAATAGTTAGTCTGAAGTACTGAAAGAGTACTTCACATCTACTCAAGCAAAACTTTATGAATCCATTCCTTTGTGTTAGCTTTGTACTGGATCTGTCATTCTGTTGTTTCAAGTTACCAATGTAGCTTAAAGAAATATATAGAATGTGAATTTTGGATAAAAACAGACAGCATGGTTCTACATTCTGAACATAAATTAATTGATTAATTTATTCTCTTTGTACTAGCGCAGGATATTGTATTTGATGCTGTGATTGTGATTTTCTTTATAGGGCAGATGCACTAGAGAGAACTGCAAATATCTTCATCCTCCACCACATTTAAAAACACAGCTAGAAATTAATGGACGCAACAATTTAATTCAGCAAAAGACAGCAGCAGCCATGCTTGCACAGCAAATGCAGTTTATGCTACCAGGCGCTCAACTGCAACCAATTGTAAGTAAAATTGTTTCATAGTATGTTGATGAATGCTAGCACTTCTGTTTTATATTGAAGATCTTTGCAATTTGTGCTATCTTTTCTGTAACCAATTACACAAATGAAAAAAACTCACATTAAAACTGTTGTCAGTTGCTTTCAGTTTTTAAGTGCGTACTGCTATTGCTCTTTTTTGCAGCATTTGTACTGATATATTTCTTACATTCCAATCCTCTCACCATCTCAACTTCCATTTCATTTTATCATCTTGTCTCAATATATGTATTGATTGTAAGACATTTCCAATTGTTGATAGAGACAGTAATTATATTGATTCAAGAAAAAACTAAGAAGAGATTATTTTTAAATTAATTTTTTAAGGGACATATAAACAAAATATTCAGTAAAACAGCAATATAATTAGTACATCATTTGTAAGCAGTTTCATAGGCAATTCAAGAGTGCATAATTTAAACATACTACATATGAAGAGAACTAAATACCATCTTATTAAACATCATATTACAATAGGTTTTAAACAAAATTCCCCCACAACCTAAGATTTTTTTGTGTCGCTCGTACTCCAGGCACATACAGCTGTTCTCTGTGTTTAACTGTTTGGACAGTCATTGGTGAAATGCCATAATTAATTTAGTCTTCCACTTGTGCAGCATTAACGATCAGGCTATGAGCATAGAAATATATAGCCACTTATGACTCTTGTCTGATAATCCCATTGAAGATAAATATCCAAGTAAAAACATTGCAGGGTCACACAATAATTTAATATTTCATTTGTTGTCACAGTATTCAAAAACTACTTAGCAATAAAGGTCTAGTCTAGAGCAACACAATATAGTATGGGACCAATTTCCCTTTTCATCTGAATCACATCTAAAGCAATTTGCTGAAATCTCAGGGTTAATCACATTTAAAAACAAGGGAGTACGATAAATGAACCGTTTTGCACAGAACTCAATTTTACAGTAGGTGGCACCTTTTAGAGCTGAAAACGTCAATCAATTAACTTTATTCCACATATCCAATCTTATTATAATATTTTATTAACTCACCCATTTACCAGAAACTCTAGTAAAATGTCTTTCTTTTAGACTGGCCAAGTAGATTTTCAAGGACCCAACAGATCTCAAGTTTGAGTTTTAAAATCCAAGATCAAATCCTTATTGAAACTCATATTGCTTGGGTCAGTACCTAGGAGAAAAGTATATATAGCTTTGTAGCATCAGATCATCCATCATTAAAATGGGTTTTTCTGTGGCCCTAGACTTGAACAAGATCTCCATACACCATTTGTTAAAAAGTCTGACAGTTAATAAAACAAATTGAATTTGCCTTCTAGATATTGTTACTTTATATAAGAATAGCTCATCCTTTGGGATCGGGGGAACATGGCGGCTGCACGTTAGCCGCTAGCGCCCGGAGCTCTGCGCCAGCCACTATGGACCCGGGGAGTGAAAGTAGCCTGTAATGGATCGGAGGAGGAGTGGGGGGCCATTGCCTGAATGCTGACAGCTCTGCTGGAGCGTCTCCTCACTGTTCGCACCGGTGCCTGGGTTTGCTGATGCGGCGTGGCTCTTCTGTGAAGCCGCGAGCAGGGAGACGCTGGGCTGTCACTGGGGACGCTGCGCTTGTTGGAGGACGCGCGAGAAGGTTTTTTTTTCTCCCTCCAGCTTTTCCCGGCTTGAGCCGGTGTTGGTGGCCTGCGGCGCGGCTTTTTTTCGCGGCTCTTCTGCGGGGGCTGCGGAGGAAGAGAACACTGAAAGTCGGACGCCGTGGAAGCCAGGGATGTGCAGAGAGGAGGCGGCGAACCGTTTTCCTACGCCTCCCCGCCTGTTGGAAGCCGCGCTGGAGCTCAGGAGGGGGCGTAAGGCAGTAGCGCGGGGCCTCCTCAGCGGGGGCAATAAAGCCAGTATCACTGGCTTTTTTTCGCGTGGGAAGGACTTGGACTTGGATCACGGCCACGAGCAGGAGCAAAGACAGGAGCAGGAGGAAAGCGGAGTCAGCGGTAAGGTTGGAGAGGATGGGGAGGAGGCTGCTGGTGATTTAAACAGAAGCATTGAAGGTGTGGTAAGGGTAAAGAGGTCAGTTCCCTTATCAGTACAGCATTCTGGGAAACAACAGACTCCCCTCAATATAGTTGAGGTTACCTCTCCTACCGCTGGAAGCCCACAGATAGAAGTTGGGACAGGACAAAAGAAACCAACAAGGAGGGCCACAGGGGGTCCTAAGAAAGTTATTGTAAGTAGTAAGAAGGGCAAAAAGTGCACTAAAACTACTTTCGTAAAAACAAATATCGGTAAGGATCCCCCTGAGGCTGTGGCACCACAATTCCTCGCTGCTGCCGAGCTCGTTTCTCCTTGTGGAGTACAGGTCTCTTTAGTTGAAAGAACCAAGTTTACTGGTGGTGACTCTGCCTTTCAGGTCTACCAGGTGAAAGGGAAGTCTATTAAACCTAGGAAGCCAAAAAGTAAGGCGCCTCGTAGCGTGGTTAAAGTGACTCCATCATTACGCTCCTATTTTAGGGTTCAGCCAGAAGTGTTGGTTATTGGTACACGACCTGGATCTCTGGGTCAGTGTCCGGTAAGTTTAATTTCCCCTACACCTCCATCTACGCTACTGGTTGTTTCCTCAGATATAGCCCCTGTGACAGGGATGGAGACTGTAGTCGAATCAGGGAAAGCCACAGATGTGGCCATACCAATGGACCTAGTCGCCCAAGCAACAGGCCTGGCCCCCCAATTTAAGGATTCGGGGGTGCCTCTAGGGAATATGAGCGCTCCTAAAGATGACTCGATGATTATCGCTTCAAGTTTAGTACAACCACTATTAGGAGCGCCTGATAACAGCACTGTAGAACTACCAGAAAGGGGATCCCCTCCAGCACAGCCAGCTTTACCTTTGCCCGCAGGTTTGGAGAATCTCTTCGTTGCACTAACGGAGGACATAAAGAAAGGATTTGCAGCATCTACAGTGAACCAAGGGGACATCAGGAATTACTGCGAATCCCTGGAAAAAAAAGTTGATCTTATAAATTCCAGAACCGTAACTTTAGAGAATGCAGTGGGTGAAATGAAAGAAGATCTGGGCCAGGCAAAGTCGGAAATCGAATTCTTAAAATCGGAACATCGGGAACTCAGAGACAGAGTGGAGAAATTAGAGAACAACGCACGAAGGAACAATTTACGTTTATTGAATGTACCAGAAGGAAGTGAAGGATCTGACCTCATTACAGCTTGAAGTCTCTGAGGAAGAGCTTAGCCGAGACATTCAGAGGGTACATAGGGATCCTTTTCGGAGGAACCCTAACAGACCCAAACCCAGGAAAATTCTCGTTAATTTCCTCACATTTGCTTTGAAGGATAAGATCTTAAATTTAGCACTGAAATCTAAATCAGTGCAGGCAAAGGAATTTGCGTTTGAGATTCGGTCGGACCTCTCAAGCTGCACTTTGGAGAGGCAATGGGAGTTGGGCAAGAGATTGGAAGGGTTCAAAAAGCTAGGGGCGGTAGCCCAATTAAAATTCCCGGCCTTTTTAAAGGTGATGTATAACAATAAAATGCACAATATAAGGTCGGTACAGGAAGCGGATGAGCTGTTGAACAGCCTAAGTAAAGGGGACTAATAGCTGGCCCAACCACAGTGTAGTCAGTGAGGTGATACCTCTCCCGCATAGAGAAGTTAATAGCAATGAGAGTTTTTTAATTCTGAGAGGCTGTCTGGAGTTGTGAGGAGTGCTCCCTTCCTGGTTGCTTTTAGTATAGTTAGGCCTCCCCGCTTTTCTTTTACTTTTTGAATCTTATTTAGTTTCTCTCTGGGTGTTTTGTTTTGGTGGTGTTGTTTTTTATTAAGGTGGGAGTGGCGCAGATATCTCCGGGACGCAATTGCCTGGACTCTATCTGTCCAGATAATTGGGGTATGGGTTCCCAGTGAGGGGGGGAGGGGTAGGTGGGGGCACGGGGTAGGGGTTGGAGTTGGGTTTAGCAGGAAATTTTTTTTAAAAAATCCTCTTTCGCCGTTTTTTTGTGTGGGATGTACTCACGTTAGGGCTTGGTTGAGAGTTTTGGAGCTAGGCTGGACTGATTGCTGGCAATGGTTACTTTATATTCAGTCCTCGGTTTTAGGCTGGGCTTCTCGATGGATACAATATGAGTCCTATACAGATTTTATCTTGGAATATTAATGGCCTGCGAACCAGACCAAGAAGAGATAGGATAGTACAGTATCTCCAAGATTCATTGGCTCAGGTTTTGATCCTTCAGGAAACACATCTCCTAAAGGAGGAGGTATGTTCCCTTCTTAAAAATAAAAGATGGGTGGGTTCATACGTGTGCACGAATCAGACAGCTAACGTCAGAGGAGTCCTTATAATTTTCAAGAAATCAGCTCAAGCTTATGTTTTACAGCAATTGGTTGACCCAGGTGGCAGATGGGTCATCGTTAAAGTTAAGATGATGGAGACCCTGTATACGTTGGTCGCCTACTACGGGCCCAATCAAGATGATCCCTCAATTCTTAAGACCATCTTTTTCCATCTATTAGATTTTCCTGAGCCAATAATTATGGCTGGAGATTTTAATATAGTTTTAAATCCCGGCCTGGATAAAACGCCAAATAGCAGAGCTGTAGCACCCTTAAAATCTTGCGTTTTTCTCCTAGAGGCAATGCAGCAATTTGCTCTTTTAGACATATGGAGGGAAAGATCAGGCTTACAGCAGGGGGTATCATTCAGAAATTATAAATACCGGCATCAATCAAGAATTGATTATATACTGCTAAGTAACTCGCTCAGGGACAGAGTTAACGATATTACCTATCTGGCCAATCATCTTTCTGACCACTCAGGGGTCCTTTTACGCCTGGAGAGTCCATCTGTAGGGCTTATTCGTTCATGGTCATTTGATCGTTCTTTACTCCTGATAGAGGAAGAAAAAGCTTTCTTGTTACAAGAAACTGAATGGTTCTTTGAAGTAAATTTAGAGTCAACATCAATATTAAATGTGTGGGACTCTTTTAAAGCCTTCCTGCGGGGTCAGATCACAAGCGGGGCAAGTTTCAGGAATAAACAATATAAAGTGGAGGTATCTTCCATTGAGGGGAAGTTGAAATATCTAGAAGCTGATACATCCTTGTTAGCCTCGCCTGAAGCCCAGCAAGAGTGGAAAGTTAAATGGGATAACTTAAAAGGGCAACTAGAAAGTATACTGCAGTCCAGGTTTATACGTAGATGGGAGGCCAGTAAAATCGCCCATTTTGAATATGGGGAAGGCGCAGGCAAACTTCTTGCCTGGAAAGCTAAGTCCTACCGGGCGAGGAATCAGATTAAGGAGATCATTAGCGGAGATGAGACCTTCCGCTTAGATGGGGAAATCAGCCTGGCTTTTCAGAGGTATTTCGAGGAGATATATTGTGAGGACAAAAGCCTAGATGTTACTAGCGTTCAAAACTGGTTAAGGGATATCCCCCTTCCCTCGTTAGGACAGGACCAACAGCAATACTTGGATCAAGCCTTCACTCAAACTGAGGTTAGAGAAGCCATCCAACGCTCCAAGTCCGGGAAAGCTGCGGGTCCTGATGGCCTTCCAGCAGAAATTTATAAGATGCTGGGAGAAAAGATCATCCCCGTCTTAACGCAGCTGTTTAATCATGTGCTGGAGGCTGGTCTAGGGCTCCCAGCTTCTTGGGACGATGCTTTAATAATCTTGATATTAAAACCCGGCAAGCCTCCGTCAAGTTGTGGGTCATATAGACCCATCTCGCTGCTAAATGTAGATTATAAAATTTTTACTTCTATTCTGGCAGCGAGATTGGGTCTTATCGTGGGAGATGTTCTTCACATAGACCAGAAGGGTTTTGTGAGGAATAGGCAGCTCTCTGATCTCACGTATAATCTTATTGGGGCCATAGATCTTGTCTCTACTTATTCCCTCCCATTGGCCGCCATGACTTTGGATGCAACCAAGGCCTTCGACAGAGTAAATTGGATTTACCTGTCGGAGGCCTTGCAGAAATTTAACTTAGGGAGAAGATTCTGCCATATGGTACAATTGATCTACCAGAATCCCACAGCTAGACTGCTGGTTAATGGGAAGATTACCGACTCCTTTAGGATTACAAGAGGAACCAGACAGGGCTGCCCACTCTCCCCTCTTTTATTCGATCTTTACATTGAGCCATTTGCTCAACGGCTTAGGGCGGATCCTAACATAGCGCCATTTAAGTATGAGGAGTGGGAGAGGAAGGTAGCCCTGTATGCCGATGATATCTTGGTTTTCTCCGCGGATGTACAGTCAGCTTTTCCAGCGGTTATTAGTTTGGCCCGGGAGTTTGGTTCCATCTCTGGGTATGAGATCAATGCTACAAAAACCGAAATCATGACTTGGAATCTGTCGGAGACACAGCAGGGTTACCAGCCTAGCTCCAAAATGAGATATCTGGGAGTTCAGGTCGTGCAGGACATCACAAAGATAGCTGAGATCAACTTAGCTATGGTGGCAAGGGAGTGTAAAATCCTTATGAAATCTTGGGCTTGTCTTCCATTATCAATCCTGGGAAGAACTAATTTGGTCAAGATGACGATACTCCGAAAGATTTCTTTTCTTTTTAACTGTATCCCTCTTTATTTTGAAAAATCCACGATTGCGAAGCTTCAGAGTGACATTAATTCCTTCATCTGGGCATCTAAGGCATCTAGGATTGCCTGGAAGAAGCTGAGGCGGAGAAGAGAAAAGGGTGGCCTGGCCTTACCAGACCTTCAGCTATATGTTTGGGCGTTCCAACTCTCACATTCACGTATGTGTTAGATTTGGGGGTCTCTAGTTGGCAGAGGTATGTACCTTTGTCCAAATAGGGACCCTTGCGTCTAGTCAGGGAAAGTAGGTACACTCCCGAAATAACCCCTGCTCACCCCCTTGGTAGCTTGGCACGAGCAGACAGGCTTAGTTCAGAGGCAGTGTGTAAAGCATTTGTGAACACATACAGTAATCAAGTGACAACACTACAAATGGACACCACACAGGTTATATATTTATAAAAATAGGTATACTTTATATAGATTTATCACAAGACCATAAACGACAAAAATAATCCACAATACTGTTATGAATGCTTAGTTCTGATCAAAAGGCTTAATTCAAGGTTCTGTGCGAGTCGGTAGCCTCCTCCGGCTACGGCGATGTCGAGAACAAACAAAGTCTAACAAATCCAGCTGACCGCGTCGAGACGGGCCAACACAGCGTAGACAGACTCGGTCACAGTACCTTTACTTGAAGCGGCAGGCACGGGCGTGCGAGCCGGATGGCTGTTCGTCGCGGTCGCGATGCAAAAATGGAAGCGTTGCAGGACGCGTTGTCCCTCGATGCGGTGCAGGCAGCGGCTCGTTGACGTCGTCGAGACGGAGTCGGTGAGACCAGGGCCGTGCGTTGCAGGGCGAGACGGTGCTTCGATGCGGTGCTGGCAGGTTGCGGTGCGGCGACGGAGCCGGATTCAGGAGCTGGCGTCGATCAGTCCGGACAGCGGTGCGAGTCGGGCGGTGCGTCGCAAAGCGTGCGAGCGGTGCCCAACTCCGGTGCGGTCACAGGACTCGAACTCAGCAGCAGTGACCGTGTCGGTCGGACCAGTTCGATTCGGCGTAGCGAAGCGTTGCAGGACGCGTTGTCCCTCGATGCGGTGCAGGCAGCGGCTCGTTGACGGAGTCGGTGAGACCAGGGCTGTGCGTTGCAGGGCGAGACGGTGCTTCGATCGCGGTGCTTGCAGGACACCGAGTCGGTCGTGAGAGTCGGTCACAGCTCCCTACCTCTGTAGCCACTGAAACAGAGTTTCCAGCAGCAATTCACAAAGGGGTGAAGTCCAATGGTCCTGGGACTTCGGTCAGGGGGCAAGCTCTCTTCCAAGCCCTTGGAGATCCTTCACAAGTTGATGAAAGTCACAGCAAAGCAAAAGTTCCTTTCTCCTTTCTTTGGCAGTCAGGCAAACCACTGCAGGCCAATCCCCCAAGCAGCACTTCAGGCTTAGGGATAGTCTCTCCTCAGTTTCTTCTTGGTTCCGCTCCTCAGCAAAGGTTTCTTCTTGTTCCCAAAAGTGATCTAATTTTCCTGGGGTCTGGGTGCCCCTCTTATACCCTGATTCTCTTTGTTCTCTGGAGGCAGAGAGGCCTCTGCCTAGTCCAAAACCAGTTCTGGTCAGTCCTGGAGCACTTTGTTTTTCTGACTCCTTCTTTCCTTTCAGAATGTGGGGCAGAGTGCTCAGCCGCCCGGCAGGAGGTGGAGCCAGCATTGTGGAAGGCAGGCACAGCCCTATTCAGACCCAGGTGCAACTCCTCCCTCCACTCTGGCTGCAGATCTTTCTATTCAGCCCTGCGCTGACTCACCCTGTCTCCGGTAGCCACCCCCAGCCCCTGTCACTCAATCTCCAGACAAGGAATACACAACCTAGCAGAGGCAGGCTTGGATAGTTAGGCAAGAAAATACCCACTTTCTAAAAGTGGTATTTTCGAACACAGAATGTTAAAACCAACTTCACTAAAAGATGTATTTTATCATCCTGAGTTCAGGCATACTAAATTCGTTTTTCTACCATGTTCCGGGGTCAGTTCTGACTATAAGGTGTAATAGTCAGTCTGCCCATTCTGGCCTATGGGGAGCAGGTAGCCTTGCAATAGTGAAAAACGAAAATGGCTGTAATTCACTATTAGGACATGCCACACACACCAGGGCATGTCCTACCTTATACTTACAATGCACCCTGCCCTAGGGCCTACTTTAGGGGTGACCAACATGCAGTAAAGGGAAGGTTTAGGGACTGGTAAGTGGGTGTACTCACCAAGTCGACATGGCAGCCCTAGGCTGCACACAGGCTCTGCGATGGCAGGCCTGAGACACATTTTACCAGCCGCTTCTGTGGGTGGCACAACCAGTGCTGCAAGCCCACCAGCGGCATTGGATTTACAAGCCCTGGGCACACTGAGTGCACTGTACTAGGGACTGACAAGTAAACCAATCATCCAATCATGGAGTCACTAATACATGTATCAATTAACGATAGGGAGCACTTGCACTTTGGCACTGATTAGCAGCGGCAAAGTGCCCATGAGCATCTAGTCCAGCAAAAACATATCGGCAACAGTGGAGGCATTACGAAAAAATGGAAGGGAGACCCACGCCAAGGATGCCAGGTCTAACACGTGTCCCCTCCAGCTGAAATGTGGGGAGAACTATCCTACCCCTAGGGAGTTCTCATCGCTAAGGCGGAAAAATCTGGACAGTCCATCAGCATTGGCGTGTTCTGTACCAGGGCGGTGTTCCACCGTAAAGTCCATCCCCTGTAGGGAAATGGACCACCTCAACAGCTTTGGATTCTCACCCCTCATCTGCATCAACCATCTGAGGGGCCTGTGGTCTGTCTGAACCCGGAAGTGAGTCCCAAACAGGTATGGTCTCAGCTTCTTCAGTGCCCAGACCACAGCAAATGCCTCACGCTCGATAGCACTCCATCTCTGTTCCCGGGGAAGTAACCTCCTACTGATGAAGGCTACAGGTTGGTCTAGGCCCTCCTCATTGATCTGTGATAGAACAGCCCCTACACCATGCTCTGAAGCGTCGGTCTGAACAATGAACTCATTGGAGAAGTTGGGTGCCTGGAGCACAGGCGCCGTGCACATGGCAGTCTTCAAGGTGTCAAAAGCTTTTTGACAGGCGTCAGTCCAAATCACTTTCCTGGGCTGCTTCTTGGAAGTCAGCTCGGTCAAGGGGGCAACAATGCTGCCATACCCCTTGACGAATCTCCGGTAATACCCGGTGAGTCCTAGGAAGGCTCTCACCTCTGTCTGGGTCTTGGGGGCTCCCAAGCCAGAATGGTATCAATTTTCGGTTGGAGGGCGCCACCTGGCCGCTCCCAACCTGGTGTCCCAAGTACACCACAGAACCCTGCCCAATCTGGCACTTACTCGCCTTGATTGTGAGGCCTGCTCTCCGCAGCGCCATCAACACTTCCCAGAGGTGGCGCAGATGTTCTTCCCAACTGGCACTGAACACTGCGATGTCATCCAGGTAGGCGGCACTGAAATCCTCCAGTCCAACCAACACCTGGTTGACCAACCTCTGAAAGGTGGCAGGGGCATTCTTCATCCCAAAGGGCATCACCCGGAACTGGTAGTGCCCATCTGGTGTGGAGAATGCTGACCTCTCTTTTGCCCCATCAGTCAAGGCGATCTGCCAGTACCCAGACGTTAAGTCAAACGTGCTGAGGTACCGCGCAGCCCCTAACCGATCTATGAGCTCATCAGCTCTGGGGATGGGGTGGGCGTCAGTCCTGGTGACGGAATTGAGTCCCCTGTAGTCCACACAGAACCGGAGTTCTGGTGTGGCACCAGGCGCGGCAGCTTTTGGAACCAAGACCACGGGGCTGGCCCAAGGGCTGTTAGAGGACTCAATCACCCCTAGCGCAAACATCTTGGAGACCTCCTCCTTGATGCAGGCTCTGACCCTGTCAGTCACCCTGTAAGCCTTGTGCTTCACAGGAAGACTGTCCCCAGTGTCCACATCATGGACGCACCAATGAGTGACACTGGGAACCAGGGAGAACAGGTCAGGGAACTGTCCCAACAGTTGGCGACAGTCACCCTGCTGCTCAGGTGTCAGGGAGGTAGAGAGGTTTACTCCCTCCACTGATCCATCTTGCTCTCGGGCTGACAGGAGGTCAGGAAGAGGCTCGGTCTCCTCCTCCATTCCATCATCTGTAGCTAAGAGCATGCCCACTTGGGACCTCTCCAAGTGGGGCTTCAGGCGGTTCACATGCAGGACCCGCAAGGGGTTCCTGGGAGACTGCAAGTCCACCAAATAGGTAACTGGACTCTTGCGCTCCACCACCGTAAAAGGGCCGGTCCACCTGTCCTGGAGCGCACAGGGCTCCACAGGGGCCATGACCCACACTTTCTGACCAGGCTGAAGCTCTACCAGAGTGGCATTCTGGTCGTACCACCGCTTCATCTCCTCCTGGCTGGCTTCCAGATTTGCCTCAGCAAGCTCTCTGAAACGCCTAGTCTGGTTCCTGAAGGCCAGCATGTAACTGTATACATCCTGGGGAGGTTTCCTGGGAGATTGCTCCCAGCCTTCCTTGACCAAACTCAGAGGTCCTCGCACCGGGTGTCCATAGAGGAGCTCAAAGGGACTGAACCCTAGAGACTTCTGTGGCACCTCCCGGTATGCAAACAACAGGCATGGTAAGAGGAGCGTCCCATTTACGCCTCATGGGTTCTTCCAGACCCATAATCATGCCCTTGAGGGTCCGGTTGAATCTCTCAACCAGACCATTTCCTTGAGGGTGGTAAGGAGTGGTGAACTTGTAAGTTACACCGCACTCCTGCCACAGGGACTTCATGTACTTGGACACGAAGTTGGTACCTCTGTCAGACACCACCTCTTGAGGGAATCCCACACGTGAGAAAATTCCCATCAGTGCCCGTCCCACCACGGGGCCGTCACTGTCCTCAGAGGGATGGCTTCAGGGTACCGGGTGGCATGGTCCACCAAGACCAGGATAAACCTGTTGCCCATGGCTGTCTTGGGGTCCAGTGGCCCCACAATGTCAATACCCACCCGTTCAAAGGGGGTGCTGACCACAGGGAATGGCTGGAGAGGAGCCTTGTGCTTCCTCCCACTCTTTCCACTTGCCTGGCAAGTCTGGCATGTCCTGCAGTGAGTGGCGGCACTCCTGCGCATCTGGGAGCCAATAGAAATGGGTAACAAGCCTGTCAAAGGTCTTGTCCTGCCCCAGATGTCCCGCTAACGGTACATCATGAGCCAACCCCAGTAGGAAGGCTCTGAAGCGCTGGGGTACCACCAGCACAGGGCTGACCCAGGCTCAGCAACCTTAGGCTCTGAATACAGGAGACCATTCTCCCAGTAAACCCAATGTGATCCAGACTGATCACCTGCTGCCTGGTCTGTGGCCTGTTGCCTCAGACCCACGAGAGAAGGGCATGTGTTCTGCTCCTTGCAGAACTCTTCCCTGGAGGGTCCTCCTTCTTGCTGCCAATGGGTCAGCTCAGGTAGGTCCCCCAGTTCAGCTACCTGTTCCCCTGTAGGCTCCAGGGCATCCCCCTCAGGGTCTGCCTCCTCCTGGACCGTGGGAACCTCGGGAGCCGGTTTCCCGCGCCCCCTGCCTCCTCTCTCTCCGGCAGGCACCTGGGCCTCCCTCTCAGGCTCCAGGTCCTCTTGAACACCTTTAGCTGCCATTGACCGGGTGGTCACCACATGCCCAATCAGGCAAGCCCAACATTTCTAAATGCGCACTCCGCTCCACCTTAGCCCAAGGTGAGCTCTCCAAATCGTTCCCTAACAAACAGTCAACAGGCATGGCTGGCCTCACAGCTACTTGAAGAGTACCCGAGACCCCCCCCACTCAAAGGGAACCTGAGCCACCTTGCAGTGACTCTCTGTGTTGTCAGCGGCAACAACCGGATAGAATGCATCAGGGATAACCTGCTCTTTAGACACCAGGTGACACTTGACAGCTGTCACACTGGCTCCTGTGTCTCTCAGAGCCTCCACCCTATGGCCATTGATGGTCACCCACTGCCTGTATTTCTTAGTGTTCTCAGGCAGCGGGGTCCTAGGGACCATCTCAGAGTCTCCTAATGAGACAAGGGAAAACACTGTGGGATCCCCCCACCTTGGGCACCCAACTCCTCCCCCAGGGCTACACTAGCCAACTGCCGGGGGACTGCACTGGTGGGTGCTGGTTTTCCATGCAAAGGGCAACGAGGATCGTTTGCCTTGTGGCCAGGGGCGCCACACTTGTAACATACCAGTGGTCCCTGGTGAACAGGGGGCCTGTCAGGGCCACTGGCTTCTTCTCAGGGGAGGCTGGGAACCTTTCCCTTGGTTCCCTTGGGGTCTACTTTGGGGCCCTTTATGGAACTCCTTCTGTTTACCCTTGTCCCCCACTCTTCTGCTGGGGACCCTGCCCACCCTTGGCGGAGTCTCCCACGTGACCCTTGTGGACCCGGGTACTCACCCAGCGGTCCGCCTCCTCAGCAAGCTGCCTAGGGTTAGTCAGCTTACTATCAATCAGGTGCTGGCGTAGCTCAGGAAAACAATTACCGGACAAGTGCTCCCAGGCAATCAAATCAAAGAGCGCCTGAAAATCAGTCGCTTTGCTACCCTTTACCCAACCATCCAAGGCTCTGCAAAAGAAGGTCACATATTCAACCCAGGTACTGCTTTCAATCTTACTACAGTTCCTGAACCTTTGCCTATAAAGCTCAGGGGTCAAACCATATCTAGTCATTAAGGCCTCCTTCATGTGGCTGTACGAATTATAGACTTCAGAGGGCAAATCCAACAAGGTATCCCGCCCTTCACTGAGGAACCGTCCCCACAACCCCGCTCCCCAATCCTTCTCAGGGACCCGGTGGGAAGACATGGCTACCTCATAGGCTTTGAACCACTGCCCTATGTCGTCATTTTTAAAAAACTCCTTCACCACATCTTTGGGAATATACACCCTAGCTTCAACAGGCACAGGCGGTACACTGCCACCAGAGGAGTAATCTCTAAGCTCTTGGCCTTCAATTCCAACTCCCTCAAAACTTTCTCATGTTCAAACTGCATTTTCTTTTCCTCTAGGGCTAATTTCCTTGTTTGCATTTCGAATTCTAACTGCTTATTCAGCTTGAGTTTGGTCAGCTCCATTTCGTGCATCCTACTCTCTTTCCTGTCCTCCAACTCTTCTGGAGACAGTCCTCTGGCAGAAACACTGCTACCTACTGGGGAAGGTGGTCTTCTAGCCCCTGGACCCAATAGCCCCTCCAGCTGCCCTTCTGCATTCTCAGCCCCCTCCACAGGGGCACTCCTTGATTCGACCCAGGCCCTCAGCGCCTTCTGGAGGTCCTCCTTCCTGGAGATCCCGGTCATGGACACTTTAAACTTTTTGCAGAATTGCTTGAGCTGCTTAAGGGTGTAGCATTCTAGCCTCTCTTCTTCCCAATCACATTCAACAGAGGCTACTGATGCTGGTTTCTCCATAGTGACTGAACTTGGCATTTGCAAAAATAGGAAATCCCGAAAAAATGCTATTAAAGTATGTGGTTGCGTTTTGGTCTGCACTCACTAAGTAGTGTTCACCAATCACTGTACATGAGTCACAAATGCAAGTCCAGAATCCCACCGCTGACCACCAATGTTAGATTTGGGGGTCTCTAGTTGGCAGAGGTATGTACCTTTGTCCAAATAGGGACCCTTGCGTCTAGTCAGGGAAAGTAGGTACACTCCCGAAATAACCCCTGCTCACCCCTTGGTAGCTTGGCACGAGCAGACAGGCTTAGTTCAGAGGCAGTGTGTAAAGCATTTGTGAACACATACAGTAATCAAGTGACAACACTACAAATGGACACCACACAGGTTATATATTTATAAAAATAGGTATACTTTATATAGATTTATCACAAGACCATAAACGACAAAAATAATCCACAATACTGTTATGAATGCTTAGTTCTGATCAAAAAGGCTTAATTCAAGGTTCTGTGCGAGTCGGTAGCCTCCTCCGGCTACGGCGATGTCGAGAACAAACAAAGTCTAACAAATCCAGCTGACCGCGTCGAGACGGGCCAACACAGCGTAGACAGACTCGGTCACAGTACCTTTACTTGAAGCGGCAGGCACGGGCGTGCGAGCCGGATGGCTGTTCGTCGCGGTCGCGATGCAAAAATGGAAGCGTTGCAGGACGCGTTGTCCCTCGATGCGGTGCAGGCAGCGGCTCGTTGACGTCGTCGAGACGGAGTCGGTGAGACCAGGGCCGTGCGTTGCAGGGCGAGACGGTGCTTCGATGCGGTGCTGGCAGGTTGCGGTGCGGCGACGGAGCCGGATTCAGGAGCTGGCGTCGATCAGTCCGGACAGCGGTGCGAGTCGGGCGGTGCGTCGCAAAGCGTGCGGCGGTGCCCAACTCCGGTGCGGTCACAGGACTCGAACTCAGCAGCAGTGACCGTGTCGGTCGGACCAGTTCGATTCGGCGTAGCGAAGCGTTACAGGACGCGTTGTCCCTCGATGCGGTGCAGGCAGCGGCTCGTTGACGGAGTCGGTGAGACCAGGGCTGTGCGTTGCAGGGCGAGACGGTTGCTTCGATGCGGTGCTTGCAGGACACCGAGTCGGTCGTGAGAGTCGGTCACAGCTCCCTACCTCTGTAGCCACTGAAACAGAGTTTCCAGCAGCAATTCACAAAGGGGTGAAGTCCAATGGTCCTGGGACTTCGGTCAGAGGGCAAGCTCTCTTCCAAGCCCTTGGAGATCCTTCACAAGTTGATGAAAGTCACAGCAAAGCAAAAGTTCCTTTCTCCTTTCTTTGGCAGTCAGGCAAACCACTGCAGGCCAATCCCCCAAGCAGCACTTCAGGCTTAGGGATAGTCTCTCCTCAGTTTCTTCTTGGTTCCGCTCCTCAGCAAAGGTTTCTTCTTGTTCCCAAAAGTGATCTAATTTTCCTGGGGTCTGGGTGCCCCTCTTATACCCTGATTCTCTTTGTTCTCTGGAGGCAGAGAGGCCTCTGCCTAGTCCAAAACCAGTTCTGGTCAGTCCTGGAGCACTTTGTTTTTCTGACTCCTTCTTTCCTTTCAGAATGTGGGGCAGAGTGCTCAGCCGCCCGGCAGGAGGTGGAGCCAGCATTGTGGAAGGCAGGCACAGCCCTATTCAGACCCAGGTGCAACTCCTCCCTCCACTCTGGCTGCAGATCTTTCTATTCAGCCCTGCGCTGACTCACCCTGTCTCCGGTAGCCACCCCCAGCCCCTGTCACTCAATCTCCAGACAAGGAATACACAACCTAGCAGAGGCAGGCTTGGATAGTTAGGCAAGAAAATACCCACTTTCTAAAAGTGGTATTTTCGAACACAGAATGTTAAAACCAACTTCACTAAAAGATGTATTTTATCATCCTGAGTTCAGGCATACTAAATTCGTTTTTCTACCATGTTCCCGGGGTCAGTTCTGACTATAAGGTGTAATAGTCAGTCTGCCCATTCTGGCCTATGGGGAGCAGGTAGCCTTGCAATAGTGAAAAACGAAAATGGCTGTAATTCACTATTAGGACATGCCACACACACCAGGGCATGTCCTACCTTATACTTACAATGCACCCTGCCCTAGGGCCTACTTTAGGGGTGACCAACATGCAGTAAAGGGAAGGTTTAGGGACTGGTAAGTGGGTGTACTCACCAAGTCGACATGGCAGCCCTAGGCTGCACACAGGCTCTGCGATGGCAGGCCTGAGACACATTTTACCAGCCGCTTCTGTGGGTGGCACAACCAGTGCTGCAAGCCCACCAGCGGCATTGGATTTACAAGCCCTGGGCACACTGAGTGCACTGTACTAGGGACTGACAAGTAAACCAATCATCCAATCATGGAGTCACTAATACATGTATCAATTAACGATAGGGAGCACTTGCACTTTGGCACTGATTAGCAGCGGCAAAGTGCCCATGAGCATCTAGTCCAGCAAAAACATATCGGCAACAGTGGAGGCATTACGAAAAAATGGAAGGGAGACCCACGCCAAGGATGCCAGGTCTAACAGTATGCTATTGAGAATGCCCGTAGATACCGGGGCTGGAGGGATGTCTTTGGCCATGCTAAGGGGTGTTAAACTGCCAGAGAACGGGTTTCTGTTTAAATTTGGGGATCCGAAGTTTAAAAAAAAAATTAGGCTGAAGGTTCTTCAAGGGGTAGCTAAAACTTGGGCCCAAGTCAGGGGGGCAGTGGGGCTCGACTATTTTTCTAGTTTGGCTCCCCTTTGGGATTCTCCTGGAACCCCAGAGTGTTTAAGGGACAGTTTGGCAAACCCCTTGAGGAATGCAGGGTTATTGGTTTGGGAGACCTCCTTGATGGAGGTATACTTACCCCTAGGAACACCTCCAGGATAGGGTTGGGGAGGACTTTCTCGGTTTAAGCTTTATCAACTTGCAAGCTGGATCCAATCTCATCCGCGGAAGCATGCCTTGGGATGCGGAAGTATTTTGGAACATCAGCTCGTGACCAAACCCCCAGGGAAGAAAGAAGTCTCCCTTTGGTACCAAACCCTGTTGGAGGAAGTAGATGGTGAATTCAAGCTTGCTGAGGAACTGTGGGGGGGGTCTTTGCCCACGCAGGACTGTGCGAAATTATGGCAGAAATCATGTAAGATCCTATATGAAGTTGTGAAACCAGCCTGGCTAAAAAGAAATCACCTGTTCACCATCCACAGGGCTTACTACACTCCCCACAAATTGTCTAAAATCTCAGTTGGGCCTCCAGTCAGCTGTAAAAATTGTGGCATGGTTTCCGCCTCAGATATCCACATGTTTATGGAATGCCCTTCTCTTGCTACTTTCTGGCAGGAGGTCGGAGATTTTTGACAAGTGTTTTAGGCTGTGCTATTAATATAGATTTGCCTTTAATAATATTTGGTCTCGCAGAAAACATCACTGGGTTTGCCGAAACTTTGCTTTTTATTCTGTTTTGTTAGCTAGGAGGCAAATCTGTATAAGGTGGACGGAATCTAGTCCTCCCACTTTTGCGGATTGGCAGTCATCAGTTTTAGCAGTCTCCAAATTGGATCTGGCCAGACAGGGAAGTGGAAAAAGAAGGCATTTTGGAATCTTTTGAAACTTAGATGGGATTCTCAGATGATGAGGTGAAGTCGTGGTTTTTCTTCTTTTTTTTTTTTTCTTCTCTTTCTCTCTCTTGAGTCCCATGATTATGCTGTCAACACTCCTTGGGCTAAGCCGGGCGCTGCCAGGTATGGTGGTGGTTAACTGGCGAAAGTCTACCAGCCCTCGAGCTTGGCAGAAGGGGTATCTCAGAGGTTTCTTCATTTGATACCCAGGGAAGGTCTGGTACTAGTAGGCGGGGCCCTATTCCAACATTCCAACAGCCTACTTTCCTCAGTGTTATGAGAGTGAGTACAGACGCCCAGGGTGGATATTGAAGTGAGATAGACGGCGAATGAGGACAAAAAAAAAAAAAAAAAGAATAGCTCATCCTTTGTGTTATTATCCTTAAAACACATAACAGTGTTTATATGTGGAACAGTAAATTCTTTTAAAACTGCTCTTTTCTTATCAAAATATTTACGTACAAAATGCATTTTTTTTGAGGATGCATTTATAAAAGTAGCAAAATAATAGGTTTGTGTATTCGAAAACGTTAAGCCTCCATGTGCTAGGGATCTATTTAAAGTGCTAAGTTACCATCTAGGAGTTATAGTTCCTCATATGAATGAGGAAAAGAAACTCTCTACTTCTTAAAAAAGAAAAACTAAGATTAAAAAACACATAGGACTGCAGTGAAGGGTCGCTCTACCAACAATTGAGAGAGGGAATGAAAACAAGCAAAGGTTTTATTCTATAAATGAATGGTGTATACTTTAAATCATATAGACCCTCTAAATGTGCTGTAAGATAAATACCAAATAGTGCTTAGCTTTGTTATCAACATGACCCTCGAATCTCAGTTGCTAAATCAGCTGGAATATAGTCACATAATAAAATATTTGTTTTTCATTTATTAATTTTGTATCCCATCTCGTTCTTGAAACTGAAAACTCTTGAAAATCCTCTACTCTGTTTTATTATCCGTTTTAAAAAATAACATTATATTGTCTTCTTTCAATTAATTTTGGTAATTTTTTTAATAAGAGTGTTTATTGCTATAGTACACCAAATAACTATAGTGAGAAGCTTATAATAAAGGCCAAAAGAATCTGGGATAGCGGACAGCCCTGTCTGGTTTCACGGTTCATCTTTAAAGTTCCAATATCTAATGAATTCTAATTCAATCTAGCCTTTGTGCCTCCAAAGAAGTTTCTAAATACGCTAGTGAGCTGGAAAAGAAGACCCAACATTTGTAGAATAAAAAATCGCTCTCCCAGTGCACAAGTGCGAAAGACTTTTCAGCGTCTAATAAAAGCACCATTGCAGGAATCTTCATAGTATTAAAGCTTTTAATGCTTCTAGTAAATAGTTTGTATTGGCATATAATTGATGCTCAACAATAAAACCATTTTGACCTTTATGGATCAGCTTACCAGCAATTCTATGCATACTATTAGCTTTGTAATAATGTTATAGTATGTGTTGAGTATGCTCAATATAAATCCAAGTATTCTAGGTTGTTACTTTTTTTAAAAGCTCACCACTATCTCTGTATCAAGGGAGGGAGGACTATCACTACCTTTTGGAACATAATTTCCAGTGTTAACAAGTAGGAGTTTAGGACTTTTCCAATCGTGTTAAAAAATTCAGGGTGAAAACCATCCTCTCCACAGGCTGTCCCATTTTAGTAACATTAAAATTACAGAATCAAGCTGTTGGAGTGTAAAGGGTTCTACCGGTTTGATTGCAGATTGTCATACAATGAAGGAACCGGCAGTGTTGGTGTAGAAAATGTTCCAGATTTATTAGATCGATTTCCTGCCGCTTATCATAAAATTGTTTATACGTACTGGTCAAAAACAATGTTGTTATGGCATGGTATGGTATGTTATGTTATCAGTTTTTTATAGCATGCTAATCACCCATGAGGGTATCCAGGTGCTCTGTAGCTGCTGTGAGAGACCAGCCCGGGGGCTTACTCAAAAAGCCAGGTCTTCAGCTTCTTGTGAAAGCCAAGAAGAGAGTAGGAAGCGCTGATGTGTTGTGGGAGGTAGTTCCAGGCTTTAAGGGCCAGGTACAACAAGATGTGGACCCCTGCTCTTCTTTTGTGTATGCCTGGGGGGTGTGTCAGAGGTAGACCGGCAGAGCGGAAGTGTCGTGAAGGTTGGTGGAAGTGAAAGTGGCTGTTCAGGTAGGCAGGGCCAGTGTTGTGAAGAGCTGGTAGGTTTGGTTGAGCAGTCTAAAATGTGCATGCTTGGGTATCAGAAGCAAGCAGAGTTCCCTAAGGTGTGGTGTGATGTGGGCTTAGCGTGCGAGGTTGAGGACTAGTCTGGCTGCTGCGTTTTGGACACGCTGCAGTCTTCTTGTGAGCGGTTGCTAATCCTTGTGTATGGGGTGTTTTCATAGTATAGTCTGCTGATGGTGAGGGTTTGAGTGATTATTTTCCTGGTGTTGTCTGGTAGTTTGGAGATTTTCTTCAGCATCCTTAGAGTGTTGAAGCAGGACGAGACCACTGTGTTGGCTTGGGCGGTCATGTCCAGTTTGTTGTCTATGATGATTCTAACGTTTCTCACTTGTGAGCAGGGTGTGCGTCCAAGGTCTACTGGCCACCACGTGGAATCCTATGATGAGGATCCTGAAGACTACCGCCTCTATCTTGCCCGAGTTCAATTTGAGGCAATTGGATTTCATTCAGGTGTCCACTTCTGTTGCGCATGCAATGTTCCTGGTGTTGTTTGTGTTGTTGGGGGGGGGGTGGGGGGGGTCATTTCATCGACGTAAGTGAGGATGTTTATGTTGTGAGCTCAATTGACATAGAACAGCGGGGTCAAGTAGATGTTGAAACATTTTGGGCTGAGCTAGGAACCCTGCGGGACTCTGAAAATAAGATCTCCTGCTTCAGGCGTGCGGGGAGTTGACAGTTTGAGTTCTTCTGGTGAGGAAGGAGCAGATCCAAGTCCTTGGATGCCTGCTTTGTGGATTCATTGGGTTAGGTTAGGGTGGGAGATGGTGTTGAAGGCTAGGGTGGAAGATAGGTCTAAAAGGATGAGGGCTGTAGTCCCCCCTTGTCAAATTTCATCCGGATGTCATTGGTTGCTGCTGTAATGGCAGTTTCCGTGCTGTGGTTGGGTCTGAAACCAGATTGTGTGGTGTGGAGCAGCTGGTGTTTGGCAAGGTGGTTTGAGAGGCGCCTGTTGATGGCTTTTTCGAAGAATTTGTCTGTGTAGGGAAGGAGTGATATCGGTTGGTAATTGGTGAGTTTGATCTCTTTAGGCGGGCTTTGATGGCTGCGTGTTTCCATGGTTCCGAGAAGGTGATTGTACTGAAAGAGGTGTCGAGGATAGGGATAGGGCCTCGCTGATATGTATTGCATCTTTGACGAAGGGGGTGCATCAGGCCCTGGAGTGAATGGTCTTCATGATTGTTGTGGTTTCCTCTGTGCTAACAGTGTCCCTTGTGGTAATTGTGTTTACTTCCTTTATTACTGGAAGACTTCTAGAAAGAGTCAGAGAGTCCTGTTGCTGGTGGAAGTAGCTGTATATGGTTGTGATTTTGCTGCAAAAGAAGTTTGAGAGGTCATTACACAGATCTTGTGATGGGCATAGTTTCCAGTGATGGCTGCGGTGAAGTCTTTGATGATTATGAAGATTACTTTGCTGCTGTTGGAGCTGTCATTTATTCGTTCGATTAGGGCCTTCCTCTTGATTTCTTGGATGAGCTGGCGGTACCTCCTCTGGGCGGATTTGAAAGCATCTTTTTCCACTCCCCCTTTTCCGTTCCAGTTGTTTGCAGGGTCAGTTGGTCATTTTGAAGTCTTCTGTGTACCAGCTGGCTTGTGTTCTGGGTTTAGCTGTGTTTCTTCGCTTCATGGGAGCCAGAGTATTCGCGCAGTTGTTGATCCACTTGCTGAAGTTCTCAATGTCACGTGCCAGGATGCCTGTGGGTTTCTGTTTGTTCTCATGCAGGGTAGTCCACCTCTGTTAGATTGTTCCAGTGTCGGCATGCTGGGCCCACCGTGGGGGCTGTTCTGGGTTGATGTATGTCGGTTGTAAAACTGACTATGGCATGTTCTGTCCAGGTGATGGGTCTTGGTGTATTGATCGTAATGTTTCGAAAGATGTTCCTTATTTTATTTCTGTCTGTAAATCTAGTTTTTGTTTTTGGAAAATTATAGTGTTTTAATAGTTCTTTGCAGGGATTTCTCTAATATCAGACATGCAAGGAATATGCCTGAGAACTAAATTTCTTCATAGGTTTTTTTAAAATATGACACGTTACTTAAATAGACCTCCATATTGTAGTGGTCACAAAGGTCTTGTTTCGGCTTGTCTAAGGCAATTCACTTCAAACCACTTTTGTACTTTAGATATTTATCATATGCTTTTTAACTAGTTTTTACAAATTGTTTTGATGAAGGTTTTCTTCCTCCCTTCTGCTATGTCCCATGCTTTCAGAGTTTCGTAAAACGCGTCCCAGACTATAGTACCACTAGCTGTCCTATTGATCTGGGAAAATGATTCCAGTATAGTTGATCTGACTTCTGAGACCCATAGCTTATGGTCTAGATACAGTTTTATTAAAAATCCATCTCTTGGCAGAACGGAATACCTGCTATAGTCAATTGTAATGCTGAGTGATCTGAAAAGCCATTTAGAAAACTCAAAAATTGCCTCTATGGGGGCATTTTCATTGATAACCGTCATTAATTTATGGCCAGTTGTGCATTTGATCCTGGCCCATTGTCCTCTTCTATCAGTGTATCAACTATGTATTATTTTTTATTTTCATTGATTATCAAATTTCACATATACATCTCAGTTATTTTTGGTCACTGTAAATCACACATTTTTCAATATGAAAGTATCACGTTAATATTGAATAAGAAACAAGCATTAGTTTTCAGTCTCACAATAAAAATTATTTACCATCCATATTAAACAACTGAAACATAATAATCATACATCTAATGAGTCCCTCCATGTCTATTCATATAACAAGCTGTGCCCAGAGGTCTAGAGTGGTCCCGTTCCCCAAAAACGTAGGACCATAGTGAGGTGGCGTATGAGCGGAAGTTATAACACCTGCAGTGCTGGGAAATGTCCAATATGACTAGTTCATGCATAAGGCCCTTGAGCTATCCCACCCCCGTGGGTACTATACCCGAGCTGGGCTGGGACGTGTTGGAGTTTTGTAGGGTGTTTATGTAAACTTTATATGGACCCCAGATATCCTTGGGACGCGCTGTGCTCGGTAACATGTTGGAGTATATCTCGCTATTTGTGCTGCAGTGGGCCAAACTATGCAACCAACCTTGTAGTGTGGGGGAAGACTTGCTGCCCCAGCGCAATGCGATTTCTCGCTTTGCCAGCAGCAGGCTAAGGGATGCCAATTTCCGGATTGCTTTAGGAAAGTTCGCCGTGTAACCCAGGAGCGCCACCTCCGGAAGAGGAACAATAGTGAGACCGAGGATCTCACCTAGCGTCGAGTGTACTATGTCCCAGAAGGGGCGTATGCAGGGGCAGGTCCAGGAGAGGTGGGCAAAATCGGCATGCAGAGTGCCGCATTTCCGGCACGTGTGCGGTCTACTTAGATCGATTTTATGCAGCTTGGCCGGCGTCATGTATATTCGTCGCAAAAACTTGTAGTGCAATAATTTATGGCGACTATTTAGTGAAATATCTTTTGTGGCCCTACAGCAGACTGTCCATTGGTCTTCTGTGATTTGGTGACCCAAATCTGTCTCCCATTCTGCACGCAGTTTGTCGTCCGCGATAGGGAGTTGCGTGATGCAAAGTTTGTAGAGTTTTGATACAATGTGCACTCCACTATCGCTCTCAATAATGAGGGACAGAGGGGCGAATGAGTCAGGTTCTAATGGAAAATCAGTAAGCGTGGCTCGTAATGCAGAGTACAGTCGTTTGAGCACGAATTGATCCATGAACGTGGCCTCTTGGAGACGGGCTTCCTCAGTGGCCAAAAAGATGTGGCCATTCGGATAGAGGTCGCCTATTTTTAAAATATTAAACTTAGTCAACGTGTGTTGCACAAGTTTCTCCCCTGAAATAGGGAGCCATCGAGCATTGGGAAGCGGGAGAGCTGACGAATATAAAACTGACGAACCTGCGTAACGATGGAGCCTGTTCCATGCCCAACTAGTGGTCGAGACTGTTTGAATATCTACTGGGTCTCTAGGTTCGCCTCTGGGCAAGACGGCAGCCAGTCGCTCAGGTAGGACCAAGTCTGCCTCTGGGCGCAGAAACGGAATCCTGGCGTCCGGGTGGTACCAAGCGAAGGCAAAACTACACTGTGCCACTAAATAATATAAATAAAAATCCGGAACCCCAAAGCCACCCCTATTGTATGGTAAAGTGAGTATACTCCATCTAATACGCGGCTGTTTACCGCCCCAGACCAAGCGAATCAGATGGGATCGTAATGAGGAAAAGAAACTGTGCGTGAGGGGAATGGGAATGTTGCAAAAAAAATACAGAAATTTGGGGAGTATCATCATTTTAATTACGGCAATTCTACCCGCCATGGACAGAGGGAGCCGTAGCCATCGATCCACCTGAGTCTCTAATTTTGCTATTGCTTGTCCATAATTTAGTCGGATAATCTGGGCCGGGTCAAGGTGTATATGGACACCCAGATATTTGACTGAGTCTGAGCACCATTCCAAAGGGAACTCACAATCCCACGATGATGTACTGGTGGTCAGAGGAAAAATAATGGATTTGTGCCAATTAATGCCTAATCCAGAATGCTGCCCAAAGCGAATAATCTCCCTGAGGAGCGGATCTAGGTTCAAGTGCGGCTCCCGAACATAGAGGATAGTGTCGTCGGCATATAAAGAAACCAAAAGGGGGCCCGTTTTAAACTGCAATCCCCTGTGTAGATGTCTTTCTTGGAAGTGCCGTATTAGGGGGTCCATGGCGAGAATGAACAGCAGAGGCGATAAAGGACAGCCCTGTCGTGTGCCACGTGTCAATGAAAAGGAGTCGGAGAGAGTTCCGTTTATGCGAAGACTGGCCGTTGGTCGACTATATAGTAGGCCCACTGTGGCTATAAATCCAGCGGGCATGCCCATGCGACGCATGATGGACATAAAGAAGGGCCACTCCAGTGTATCAAAGGCTTTTTCGGTATCTAGCAAAATTGCCGCTGCCGGAACCTCAGGGCTTATTCTATGGATCACCGCAAACAGGGTTCGCAAATTTAAGGAGGTCGAACGGTGGGGAACGAAACCCGACTGCGCTGGGGAGATGATGAATTCCATTAATTGCGAAAGTCTATTGGCGACAATTTTTGCGAGGATCTTGTAATCAACATTCAATAGCGACAGTGGTCTATAGGATCCGCAGAGTGATGGGTCTTTACCGGGCTTAGGAAGGAGAATGATAACCGCTTCACTTAATGTAGGCAGCAGGACCTGTCTCTCCAGGGCCTCAGCATATACTTCAATCAGCTTCGGTGCCAGGAGGTCTGAAAAGGCTTTATAAAATTCCCCAGTAAAGCCGTCTAGGCCAGGGGCGGAGGAGCCGCGCAGTACTTTAATTGCGCCCCGAACCTCGGCCTCAGTAATGGGTTCAGCCATAAAGTTTTGCATATCTTTTTCCAAGTACACAAGGGCCGCCTCAGAGAGATATGCCTCCTGTGCTGTAGGGTCGCGGCCCAGCCTAGACGTGTATAACTTGGTGTAATATGACCGGAATTCATCCCGAATATCAGAAGGGGATGTAAGTAGGGTCCCGTTCACGGAGTGAATCTCGATAATGCAGGCCTTGCTATAGGGCGGCCTAAGAGTTTGCGCTAATGTGCTACCTGGGCGGTCTCCCTCTCCGTAACGACGGGCGGCTTGATATTTGCCTAAATAGAGGATCTCGCGATCCGCTGCCTCTCTGTATTCTGCAAGGAGGGACAATCTCCGTCCCTGTGAAATAGTTGCCGGGGCATGTTGAGATTCGTTGTCCAGAGCTGCTAGGTCACCCTCCAGCTTGGCCAACGTTGTGCGTAGAGATTTGAGCACGCCCGCATGTTTGGAGATGCAGACGCCGCGTATGTGAGGCTTTGAATCCCTCCCACAGCATTGCCCAGGTATCCACCGACCCCGTGTTAATAGTGAAATAATCCTCTATGGCCTCTCTGATCTCGTGACAAAAAGGTCGTCGAGGAGGGCCCGACCAGGGAAGCGCCACTGCCTCTCGTACCCCTCCGGCCTCGGGACCCGAAGACAGAGTTGGATCGGCGAATGATCAGAATATGTTCTAGGTAGTGTAAGCAACGTCTGATACCAAGAGGATACATCGGGGGAGAGGAGCCAGAGATCAATCCTGGCCTATGTGTCGTGTTGGCCTGAATAATGTGTGTGATTTGTGAGAGTCGGATTACGCCTACGCCATATGTCTATCAATGAAAACCGGTCACATAGGTCTAACAGGGCACGTCGCGCTCGCAGCTTCGTTTCTGGAGAGGTTGCAGTACTGTCCAAGTCTGGATTAAGCAGGAGGTTGAGATCCCCACCCATAATAATCAGACTAGGCTCTAGCTTGGAGAGTTGTGCGTGCAATGTATGGAAAAAGTCTGGGGAATCAGTGTTAGGCGCATAAACGCATACCAATATGACCTTATGTCCCATCAGGGACCCCGTGATAATAGTATACCTGCCCTCCCTGTCTTTGATAACCAGCCGACAGCTAAAGGGGATCCTCTTGTGTATAAGAATTGCGGTTCCTCTTGCATAATTACTAAAATTAGCAAAGTATCTGTGTGCCCCCAGCTTGAAGCAAAACGCGCAGTGTCTGAAACCGGTAAATGTGTTTCTTGTAGGAAGGCAATGTCTATATTATGTCTAACCAGATAATGCACCACCTGCCGTCTTTTACGATTGTTATTTAAGCCACGGACATTCCAGGACAGCATAGACAAATTGGAAGGACCTTTAACCAAACCTGGCTGTGCCATCAGTGAACTTTAAGGAATCTAACGCGATCACATTCAATAATAGAACCATAGACCAAAACAAAAAGCAACAATAACGATAATCAATAATGAAGACATTGTACCCCTCCCACGTCCCCCTCCCACCACCCAACCCTACATCAATAAAGGTAAGGCATACCCCAACCTGCAACCAAAAGACAAAGTACCAAATTGTTGTACAATGGAACAGCGCTATGTCAAAAAGGTACATCAGAACCAACAATGATAAACCCAGGGTATCTACCAAGGGGGGCGGCAACGCCCCGTCAGTCAACCAACTATGAAGGTCATCTTGAAGTGCAACATAATATAATCCCAACTCAATCTAAGAGCAATAAAGAATAGCAGTATATCAACGTCACCCAACACCGGAGCCAGAGAAGAGTTCTAAGCTTGCAACGGAGCCACTGTGTGGAAGGGATGGGCCGCCCCTGTCGTCTTGCAACTGGTCATTGTTACGTTTATAGGTGCGACAGAATTCCTGGACCTCGGTAGGATTCTCAAAAAAGCATGTCCGGCCCCCCATCTCAACCCTCAGCCGTGCGGGATACAGCATGCCGTATTTGAGGCCAAGATTACGAAGCGTGGCTTTCACACCGGTGAACCTGCGCCTGGCTTCTTGCACCATAACAGTGAAGTCTGGATAAAGAGCGATTTTAGAACCTTGCCAGGTGGTATCACCGCGCTCTCTCGCCAATCGAAGGGCAGTATCACGATCCCGGAAGTTCATGATGCGTGCAATAAGCGGACGAGGGGGCAGGCCTGGGTTAGGTCTCGGACCCAAAGTACGATGGGCCCGCTCCACCACAAACACAGGCGTGAAGGAGTCTCTCCCGAACAGATCCGACAGCAGTGTTTCTACAAAGGCGTCCAGTCGACCCGTGGCGGTGGATTCCAGAACCCCAAGGATACGGACATTATTGCGCCGACTGCGCGCTTCAAGGTCCTCATTCTTTATGGCGACGTCTTTCAGTAAGCATTCCATTCTGTCTAGTCTCTTGGTCGATTGCGCAGTCCCATCTTCTATGTCGGATATCCGTGCCTCCGCCACGTCTAGACGCCTATCATGCGCCTGAATCTTAGTGCCCATCGACTCTAGAGTTTTAGCCAGGGAGTCGAAACGGCTGTCTAACGCCTGAAAGCCAGCTCTCATCTCCTGGAGCCACTCCGCTGAAGGCGCTGCAGAGGCCGCGCCGGCCGCGCCAAGATCAGGGTCCGGGCCACGCTCCGCCACGTCTGGACCTTCTTCCGTGCTTCGCTCCGCCATCTTTTCAAACGGGAGTGTTCTTTGTTTCGGGTCCTTCCGGCCCATGCCTCTGGAAAATGTATGGGGTTCAGGCGGCTGGCCGAAGACGCCCAATGAATGCCGTAAGAAGCGCCACCCAGGATCCGGCAGAAGCACTCAGCCCAGTCGTCTCAACCACACCGGGTCCACAACTCATTCCATTCGTAGGAGCAGCACCCGCAGCACCCCAAGCCAACCAGCCGCAGCGCTGGGCCCTCAGTATGGAACCGCAATATGTCCGTGCGTCAAAGGCAAAGGGACTGGAGAGCAATAGGTAGTGCGTCCAATGTATCTATGGCTGGAAGTGTAGGTGATATCACCCAGGGATCAGGATCTGCTGACTCCAGAACGCTGTGGACCCGGGACCAAGCGCACACCGGGGCCGGAGACCGCCCCCCGCAGACGAATCACGCCGTGTGGATGTCTGGCAGGGGCAGTGCAACTCTACTGTTCAAGGCGTGAGGACCGAACACCAGTTTAAGCGTACTGTGCAGTGCTGAACATCTATAGCCGGGCCACTAATTACAAGGGGCTGCGCGGGAGGCGTACCGGGCACCGGGGGCAACAGGTGGTCTCAGGCTCTTCCCCATCAGCTATATTTGAGCCGCCATCACGTTCTCTGCCGCCGCCCCCCAAGCGCGAATCTGGGTCACAGAGGTTAGGCGGCAGCGCGTCCTCAAATCGGAGTGCGAGTCGGGCCAGCTCCGTCCCTACGTCGGCGACCAGCTGACTATCGGAGCGCCGGGGAGGGGAAGGGGGGAGCAGAGACACACCCAACCGGCACCCGGGACACTCACCGGCAATGCAGGGCCCCAAGTTGTGCCAGTTGCTGCGTTGCGGCCCTCAGCTGCCGCGTCCTGGCCCGGCGATCCCACAAGCCGCCATTTTCTTCACTGCCTGATCTCGGGCGCCGGTCTCCACAGCACACTCCCTCAGGCTCTGCGCCGTCCCGGGGGCATCTGCGACTATGCAGCACCACTCCTGGGGAATATCGGCATCAATATCACCCGGATCGCTGCGTGGAATGTGGGATTAATCGCTGTTGACGTTGGTCGGCTGGCGGAGCTTCAACGCCAGGCGGCCATTCCTGTCCGCGGCTTGGCCACGCCCC